>CM073765.1:55281791-55380160 GCA_037127475.1 Arma custos
TCTCTCTGTACCTATAAAATTAAAGTGCTACATCCACCATATATAGTCAATTGTTAGCACTTTGGACCATTGTAAAGTTTAAGCATCCACTTCCTGCTTGGTTTGCTACGAAAGTGCATTGAGAAGATTAATGTGTTACTTAAAATATCATTATAGTATTGTTCGATTATTTTCTTTTAAAGGAATGCGTCCCACAAGATAAAAAGAGTTTACGATGAGCCCAAAAAAGCCTTTGTTTCATTTTATTATTTCACACTATATTAATAAATTAATTATAGCAGCTTTGTCGAATCACAGATTCTCAAATTATTTTTTTTAATTGGTTCGATAAAATACCTATTTTCACGTACAAAAGGTAACCAACATTTTTTTTTTCTGGGAGGAAGAAAGATTTATATTGTAGTCTGTCAATAAGCTTGTAGCATCTGCTTGTAGAGCCTGCTTGCTACTATAGTTATGACTATCAGACATTTTTTGTTGTCGACAGTCATAACTAGAACGTTCTGCGTTGAAATCCCGCTGTTGGCAAGACTCTTAGTCTATTAGCGGCCGGAGATGGATCACATGGGATCTAGGACGCTCCTGGGGCTCACCCAATCTCTATATAGTGGGTACCCAAAATAAGGGGGGGAGTCTGGTAGATGAGGGTGATATAGGACAATTTCACCTCCCTGCAAAACCGATTAAACAGTACACTGCTCTGTAGTGATGGGATACAGACCTTTCGCAGGTTGTAGTGGTACAGTTCTTTTTTTTGTGTGTTACTCAGATGTCTAATAACCATTGCTTGTAAAGGACCTTATATTAATATATAATATATAAAAAAAAGTTTAACGCATTCACTGAAGTGAATGAACGCCAGATGAGACCCATAATAACAATCAATAGTTGTATTGTATTTAAAACCTATTACATATCTAATATTTATATTCGTTTTTTTATTGGTATTCTTTTGTCAATACGGAATTGCTCCATTGTTCCGATTAGCCACACATTACTCTACGTGCCAGTGGCGCTTGGGAAGCCCAGTGTTAGAGAATCCCCTTGAGAGCTAATGGACGGCGAACCAACAGACAGAGCTGAGCGAAGAGGATCTAACAAGGGCAGTAAATCGGAGCGCGGTCCTATTAGAGCGCAGGGCCAATATATCATAGCCTCCTTGATTTTTTCCCTCACGTAGTGCTGGGCCATTTCCTCTCCTGTCCGACCCTCGATGACCGACTTCTGATCGAGGCCGACCTCTTGTGGTGGAGATCTTTCCCTAACACCCTCCACCTCTTGTACAGCGTTTAGGCGGTATTAACTGTAATAATTTCACTGACATAAAACTTCAAAATATTATAGTAGTTTGTATTTGTTGGAGATAGGTCGAGCAAATAGTTTCATATCAACTATTTCATTGGTTTGTTCTTCCCTACCTTTCTTGTAAAGTAGCGTGACTCCTTAAAAAAATAATAATTAATCCATGAAGTACAAATAAAGAAAGCATTTGATTAGCTTCACCTATGATATCATCCTCCATCACCCAAGTTGGTGTTGAAAGATCTCCTCCTAGGAGAGATATTGACCCAACTTCTAAGCATTGGAATATTGAAGTGAGTGAAACAATTTAGAATTCGGTACTTTATTGATTGAGCTGTGTAGGTCTCAATAATTGAGAAGGCATTAGGTGCGGAGGCAGCCATTACAGATTTAGGTTCTACCCAGCAAAGGACCTTAACACTCCCCGGACAGGATATTGTATTCCCTGTCGTTAATGTATCATCAGTACGTCGTCTAAGGGGATTCTCCATTCATCCCTGTATAATTTGGTTTGATGCTTATTAAATATAAACGAACATAAACAAGAGGATAATTTGGTTTGATGCTTATAAAATATAAACGAAAATAAACAAGAGGATAATTAATTAAGTTTTAAAATTATAATAAAACATCTAACTTGGACATCCCTTAACTTGTGTGATCCAGACTCAAAACTAAACTCTGCCAATACATGTGCAAGTACTGCAGAATTATCGCTTATTACTGAATACTTCATGTTATAAAGGAGGCCTGATACGACCAACCTTATTGCCTTACCATAGCAGACAGATACAATACAATTTTTTTTATAGTAATTTATACATTTTCTGTTTCAAATGTTAATTTATAAGTTTCTCTAAAAATTGTATATATTAGTGAAAAAAACATATGGTAAAGTCATATCTTTGCTTGCCGATTTTGTAGGCATGCGGGCTGCTAAATCCTGTTAATTTTTTTTTTTTTTTTTTTTGGGATTGTTTGTTCATTTAATGTAACTGTATGTTGCTATGGCTAATCGGGCGATGCTACAGTTAGAGCTCTAAATTTTGTTTATCCAGATTTAATTACGATAGGGATCTTTACTACTGACAACGTAAAGCCTCGGTACCTCCTTATAACGTCCCTTCCGAAGGACGGGATAACCAAGGATTTTTGACACCCTTTAAAAAACCTAGGGCCACCTGCTGGGCTACGAACCCGCAATCTTTGACTTAGTAGTTTGTTATGCTAACCATTAGACCACGGGTCGCCCCCGTTTTTTGGTGTCAATGTCCTCTCTGAGACGCCCTTTATCTATGACTGAATTTTCCTTTTTTTCCTCAACTCCGGCAAGTCTTTAGTCTGACAGTGTCATTTTGAGTCGAAATGAAATCGCACTAAGTTCAATAAAAAGGAATGTCAAAAAAGAAACAAGGATTAAATTGATATTTTCGAGGTAGTTCAATGAGTTCGAAGCTAAGCAATGAGTTCGAAGTCCATTAGAAAATGTCAAATTTCTGAGAACCCTAGAATTTACACTGCATTCAGTTTTCTAATACTTGGCCAAACAACCTATTTATCGATTTTATAGTTACCCTGAATAATCATCCTGCTTTCTTATAAATTTGCATTTCTTTCAAAAATAGAAAAAAATTGGACAGAGTGGGATTTGCAATAACAGAGGCCTTTAAGTTATGATTCTTGCCATATAAGCTATCATTACAGAAAATAAAAAAGGTGATCTTGTCTTGACCGAAATTTCTAATCACCACTTTAATTTTTATTCTGTATAGAAAATATCAATAACAAATGAGGTCATTATATTGGATGGGAGCTAAAGCAGTATGATCGTAGAAACTCAGTTAGCCTTGGCTGGAGGAGGACTCGATAACGAACCGTTTCATTACCAGAGAGTAATCAGGGCTCCACCATCCAACAGTTAGTCCTCCATCCACCCCAGCGGTTTGTCATCCAACAGTTTGTCCACCATCCACTCATCCAACATCCAATTGTCCTCTAGGTGATCCTTCTACCTTTATTATTAGGACGAAGCAGTTCTACTCACAAGGGTTTAACTTCATCTATTCAGTTTAATCTAGTTTGTTTCCTCACTGCATAAATTATTATTGTAACGGGAAATGTTTCCATTTATTAATACAGAACGAAATAACTTAACGCTTGCTTTTTGACCTAAAAATTAAAAATTAGAATTAAGAAAACCACTAGCTGATCCGGCAGATGTTGTCCTGTTAAAACATTTAGGAGGAGTATAAACAATTAATTGTAAAAAACTATCTATCGGATCGAATTGTAAATCAGTAAGTTGGTAGGCATACACTAGAACATAATATTTTAATGTAATGCACAAAGAACTGGACATCCCAACAATACAAAAATTCATACACCAACAAACCCTCAGATTCTTCACCTCATGCCAACTTTCAGACAACACACTCATACAAGAAATAGGAAATTATACAAAAACAACAACACAAAAATACAGACACAAACGAACAAAACACATACTATTATAAATAATATGCATTTTGTATTATATTATACATAAATTTTGTCTTAAGTAAATCCTATGTACTCTCATTTCTGTTGGTTTTTTAAATTTTTACCAACAACAAAAACATATTAATCAGTAACCGTTGTAATGTGAACTCATTTTCATTGTAAGGGATTATCCCACCAATGTTTTTAAATTTGTACATATTTTAAAATAAAATAAAACAAAATATTTAAAAAAAAAAAAAAAAAAAAAAAAATATTTTAATGTATACATAGATTTGGTGGTCCTGATAGATATTGTCATATTCATTATTTTAGGAGGAGAGTAAATGATTTATAAGCATTATTTATCGGATTGCATAATAATACAAGAGGTTACACAACACTGAGTTGCAGAGCATTTGCCCTATTAATAAAATTGAATGAATATAATCGTGAAGATCAGATAGGTTTGTAAAGTTGGACTTAAGTAAGAAACTAATTCCTAAAAAGTTAATAGGGGCTTAAAACCTTTTATTTGTATGCCTTTATAGTTAATTGTTTGATAATAATAGGCAACTATTGTTACCGCCCAAAGGCCTAAACGTTCCGGTGCCGTTTCCGATTCATATTTTTCAGCATCCGTTAATATTTAAATTTTTTACAAAAATCAAATGATTGCTCAAATGCGCCTGTAGAACATCTCAAAAACGTTTTTTCTTATGGAAAAAAGTATTTTTCATCAAAACAAAGTAAAAACAATTTCCACAGGAAGGATATGCAAAATACTTTATAAAATATATATACGAAATTCAAAAGGCTTTATCTTTGTTGGCCTGTTTGTTGTGCCATCATCATCATCATCATCCCAACCGCTTCAATCCATCATTGTATCTTGCCTCAAGAATCTCCTTCCATTTCTCTATCTCAAGGGGCTGCCCACCAATTTCTTATCCCTAGAGTTATTGCATCGCTATTCACATAATTCAGTCATCTTAATTAGCGGTTTTCAGACTTTCCTTTTGCGGTCTACATTCTCAACTAAACGGCATGGTGTGCCAATCTTAATCATACCAGTTTAATGTATTTGACCTCTTGTCGCTTTAAAGAGGAAAATAATCCCACTTATTGTGTCCCTTTACAATCTAGAAACTTTCATAATTTTTTAAATTACATATAATAAACTGGTCCTCAATATTGCAATTTATACTTAACATTATTTTCATCATAATATTGTTTGTTGAGGAATAGATTTCATCACAATCTTATGAGTAATTATACCTCTACAATATAAGAGTTAAATTTCAGTTTCACTTTCATTCATTGGTGTTTGATATTCTATATTGGAAAATATTATATGTATATTTTTAGGAGAATATTATAGTAGATTTCAGCAAAACTGCTTGGGCCGTTTATGACAATGGTGAATTAATTATTGTAGCACAGACACACAATTTGATGTCCCAAAATCATTTTCAGTTCTTAAGAGATTCTGAAACCCTACTAGAAGGGTGTATGAAATTCATCTTAGATTGTTTGGCAAGATGAAAGAGTTCCTGAGTAATATGTGTACAACTTTATAACTCCATTACGTAAGAAAATAAATGATCCGTTTATTATGTACCTTTTCCTCATCCATACACCAATTCTACAAAATTTAATTGTATAGAGATTTTTAATTTTTTTTGCGCATTTGGAAATATTTACAAAACATAATTAGCTTGAGAAAACTATAACATGTCACAGTGTGCTTATTATTTAATGCACAATCAATAGCAATATTAATGTTAATATATACAAATTTGTAGGATACAGAAGCCCGTCATGATTTTAACTAAGGACTTTAGGTAGAGGTCTTGAAATTCGTGTTCAAAAAATATCTTATTGCAATTTTTATTTATTTTTTCAAAGATAGTATCTGAAAATTTTAGTGTCAGTTCAGAGGAAGGTGAAACTGTTACAAAGGAATTTGGTGGATAGATTAAATAGGATATGACTAAGCACAAAAAATGCTGCATATCGTTTTTTTTTGTAATTTAACTTTTATATATTTTACTCTGTTCTCTCGTTTGTTGCACAAAAACATGCGTTCAACATTTTTAAATACACTAACTTCCTGTCTGGTTGTAGATATTGTCTAGCATTGACATACCGAAATCGGTCCGTTTCTACTGAATTGCGGAATGCTTGCTATGCGCGTTTATAGCTGTCATTTGAGATACGACGCTATTGCGCTGTGATCAATGGAGCTAGTACGTATTGACATTCCACACCGCCTGCTACATATCTCGGATTGTATTACATCGCACAATAGCCTGTATTCGATCCACAACTGTTTTCAGTGCTGTAGCAACTGCAGTCATTTACTGGGACAGGTATAGTGCCAGGTATTCGCTTTGGAGGTCAACAGTAAGAGGATAAGAGGATACTGTACTAACAGTAAACCTACAAGACAGTAAGGTCCATTAACAGTAAGAGACCCGCTCTCCAATTCCTACCTCAATTATCCCTCGATACCGACCTACAAGTTTAGCCAATTACCCGAGTTGGCAAGTCCATGAATAACATGGTTTGTCCTTTGGTCTGTGGCCTCTGGCTAATTCCAGTTTATCCGCAGGCTATTTGTTACACCACCAATGCTTTACCAGAAGTTGTCGGAGGTTAGAAAACTACATCAGAAATCCTTATAATAACAATAATAATAAGGTTTAGCGAATAGGAAGGCTCGATGCTGATACCACCAATTTCTGCGTTCAAACTTCAGTACTTACTCCGCGGTTTGCCAGCTTGGTAGTAGGGGTAGTTAGAGTCCCGCCAAGTGACGTCACTTGACGTAATTTCTATGTCATGTTCTTATAGGCGGGGTCCTCGTCATATTCTTTCGAGTAAATACGTACACACCATTAAATAAATAAAAAAATAATGTATCCAGTATGTACTTATTTTTCTATTATGACCTGGTATAATTTTCTATATCTTAACATATAATGAAGGTTTTTCGATCTATTCTTATATAACAGCGAATAATGTCAGTTGAAATTATTTATCTTTAATTTCACATTATATGCTGTATTAATCATTCGTAAATAAGCTGTCACTTATTTTATTGAGATATATTTTCAGGCCAATCCCTTTATAACGATATTACCTTCACAGATTACTAAACGTGTAGATAGGATAGGAGAAATAACGTCTCCTACCACCAAGTACAATAAGTACCAGCCTGCACAATAAGTACCCTAAACTTTTTCCACAGGATACTAACCAAACCCATATTAACGCAATCACCCCACCTACATCTCGGACTGTCCTTCCAACGTTCACTCTGCACAGTGCTTATAATTTTTTTTAAGAATTCGTTCGTTACTAAGCCCAATAACTTAAAACACCTTTCTCAATATTCGCTATATCTTTTATATATTTGTTTGAATATTAAAAAAAATCTATTTATTTCCCTCGGATGCAATCTCGGAATTTCTCCAGTAGTCACCTCCTTTTGCGGATGGAATATGCTATGCATCTTATTATTCTCGAACACCGTAAGACGAGATTTTTAGAACGTCTGTAGCGAACAGTTGGAAGTATAATATGTTCTCTAAGTTCTACTTTTAACAAACGTAAAATAACAATAATTTGCTTCCAGGAACCGCGCCTTAATTGCCTTTATCCTCTTGAATTTAATTTCATTTCATCGTATCAACTTGACGTACTCAATTGTTAAATAGTTTAGGTGAAATAGAATCACCTTGTTTTTCCAAACTTATTACCTTAAGAGAATTATAAATATTGTAATAATGGATGCAGGGTGAATATAGAATAAATACTTATGAATAATATATAAATGGCTTGTATGATTTGTTACAACGGGCTTTCGAATGTTTATATTCGAATTAATATTTAGTTTATAATCTTCTACAGTGCCCAAAAAAATATGCTCCAAGCTACAACAAGATAATGATTGAAAGATGAGGTGGGACTCGCCCTAGCAGGGAATGAAAACGGGTTGGATGGGACACGGGAGAGGAGAGAGTGGACGTGACGCGAAAGGAAATCGCCCCCTACCTTCGTACCTTTGCCCTTCCACCAAGTGCCGCCCTAAACTAGAAACTAATGTAATTGTAGCCCTCTAGAATTTCTCAATAGGGATAAGGAGTATTTATGTCTCCCACGATTCTAATTGTAACTTTGGTGATAAATAGTGTCATTTAAGCAATTATGCTTAATACTATGGAAGAGAAAAAGGGGTTCAACAATAAAATCTTAAGTAGTAAGAAACTGCTAATAGGAACAAACGTACCTACATTGCAGGGCATGATCAGCACTTAATATTCATAAGTATGGGGGTCACTAAATTGTCACTATTAAGCCTTGGCGAATACCGCTAATATTTAATGTGACACTGATAGTGATACATAAAAATATACTTAATAGTGTGCTACATAGCGAGAGACATGAATTATTGTATGAATTAGGATGAATTATGGATTCTTTTAACAGCCATGGACCAACTTTGTGGGTTATAGAAATCGTTGTGGGACTCAACCAGCTTTCATAAAGTCATTTTGGGAGGAAAACATTAAGATTAAGCGTAGTGTTGGCCAAATCACCTCCTTGCACAATAATTGGTTTGACAAACTTGGAATCAGAAGTATAGTTACCTCTCCCTAATGCACTGAACTCTATAACCTTTTCACGACTTTCACGAAGGAACGAAAATAGACAATTATTGAATATATGGTATAAGGTCCGTACATTAAATAATTTACTTCAGTAAATTACCAAAGTAAATTGTGCCAAAACCAGCGAAATGTATAACAATTAAATGTATTTTAAGTAAATTAATTTTGCTAAAGAGTCCTGAACTACTAACTGGAAGTACTTACGAAGGTTTGACGTTTATAACTGTCGGAAAACTTGCTCGTCTAAATCATTCTTAAGAGAATAGAGTAATATATTAGAATTATTGTATCCTGAACACTGTACATCCATTATTTAAATAACTAAAGCTAAAAACGGTTGGATGAATGTTGCAAGCTATATTAAATAGGCAATAAGCATAGACTGATCCCAATATCTCCGAGACGGTTATAAAAACAAATGTAAGTAAAGAAAAGGGTTCTGTATTGCGAGACTTAGATGCTCAGAAGGAACTGTTATGTAACGGCAGAGCGAGGGAAGAGTAACTTAGGACTTAGAGGATTGCTAGGGCAATGGGCGATGCAGGCAGCTTGGATGGGACATTCTCCTATTGGGTTGCACTACTAGAGATAATCTTCTAGAGAGTCCACGCAACAGTTGACTTTTATTTTGTTTAAGATATTTCTTTATCCACTTTCTGTGCTTTCTCCCATTCACTTTGTAGAGGCTAGGTGAGCCCCTTGACTCTCTTCCATACCCCATAGGGCCGAATCACGGCGATAGTCGGAATCAATCTGGGAACCTGATGATGAGTAACCTAGCGCTCTAGGTACTGAGGTACTAGAGCTCACTTGTACTCACTGAGGTACTTTTTTGAGGCTTTGAAAAAAGAAAAATGCTTTTAATTACAAATGCTATATAATAGCTATATATATATATATATATATATATATATATATATATATATATATATATATATATATATAACTATTTAACTATCTAAATACTACAATACTATTGATGTGGAGCGATAATTTTTTTATCACAATTTCTATCGCTTCCTTACCATTTGGAGAGCGGAAAAGATAAGAAAGTTTAGGGTTTCAAGTGTCGGTTTCGTCTTGCCAACAGTATCTGAAATTTTTCCATTTATATATATCTGTTAACCTTCGAATTAAAAAGTATATATAACTGTCAAGTACTTAATCGTACTAGAGCTATATATTTAATAACATAAATGTCCTCATGTATATAAAGTTATGTAATGATCCTTGACTCACCAAGAGCTTTAGCGCACGGAAAGATGTTTCTTTACTATTGACATAGAAAAGGACTGTCAGATGGAGTAAAGGGGTAGGGTATACAGTGCACGCAATGCTGGATGGTCTTGAGGGTTTAGCAGATCCAAGGGTCAGGCGCACTATTGCACGATGGGAGTAAGATCAGCCACTATAAATAATGACGGGTTCTATTTTTATTTTAAAGTTCTATAGTTTTATCTACAGTCACAGTTAGAATATATGATTGAGAAAATTATAGTAATTAGAATAATTACAATCAGTTTCTATCGTTCTTCAAATTAAATTTTTTTACTAACTGGCTTTTATTAGTTTCACCCATATGTAAGTAACAGAATATTTGAACGCGATTTTTGTCCACTTCTAACATCAAATTAATTGGAAAATTTGAACACTTCTCAATAATTTAATAAGTTTGTCTCATTGAATTGACCAGGATTCTCAAGATTACGACTTATTAAGACAAACTTATTAAATTATTTTAGCGTCAGTGGATCTTGTTAAGCGTGCAGAGTTTCAATTTAATCGATGTTTTGAAGTGGCCGAAAATCGAGTTGAACGATTGCGTTACACATACACACACACATATATATGTATATAGGCGATGATGTTAAAAATATGCAGATAATCGAAAAATGTGAATAAATGATTTTCCGCACGATTCCAATAGCTCTCTTACCATTTAGAGTATGGAGACAGTTGAAAGTTTCTAGTGTTGGTTTAGATTTTTAATATGGTACAATATCTGAAATTTAAGATGGTTTTTCCATTTATATAAATATGCTAAGCGTCGTATTAAAAATTATATATAACTCAAATGTGTAATCATTCTAGAGTTATATATTTAATAACATTAATGTCGTCAGGTATATAAAGTTAATTTAATGATCCTTGACTCAGCGTAACGGGGCAGGGTATACAGTGCACGCAATACTGGACGGTCTTGAAGGTTTAGCGGGTCCAATTGTCAGGCGCACTGATGTATTAAATAGGAGAACGAACATTATAAATAATGGAAGTTCAGTTTATATTTTTCTTCAAGCTCAATGTTTTTTGTAGCAGGCTTTTATTAGCTTCGCCTCTGTGTACGTATGCATGTAAAGGTATATTAGAACTCGAATTTCGGCTTCAAAATATCGAATTAAATGGAAACTGCACACTTTTCAAGGAGCCATAGCACAATAATTTAATAAGTATATCTTCTGACCTAGATCTTCAGTATTAGCAATTTTACAAGGTGGTGTTTTGTGTCAAATACTAAGGCATACATGGATTATTCTTAGAGACAAACATATGACTACTGGCAGGATCAGTGGTGAGTTTCCTATATATCGGAAAAAATAATAATAAAAAAAAAAACGATTTTCTAGCTAGCCGAACTAAAAATAGGAAATAAATATTTGTTTAAAACACTTAAAAAAATGTTATTATAGTCAGTCATTATAAATAATGGATGGGATAACGGAAATTTAAAGTTTCAAATATTGGTTTCAGTTTGTCAACAATATCTGACCTTTAATATGTTTTTTCTATTAATATAAATCTTTCTCCTAGCTGACATCGCTATTCGTTGTAAGCAGTCCATGTAATGATTTCCTGATCAAAACATATTTCTATTAATTATTAAAAGCAACAATGTTTTCGTAACATTTTATTGATCGCTTTTAATAATAATATTGAGAGGTAATTGCTAATAAGCCCACTCAACTTCTTCACATAAGCTGTAGCCTTTGAAGCTTCCATTAAGACAACCGCTTAGATTTTGCTTCCTAGTTAAAGCATACTTGCTTTTTCTAGGTCAGAGCGAGGACGGTGTTAACTCAGCAGCCAGGAGTGCCCTCGGCGGAGGCTCCGGCTAGAAAAAGAAAGGACTAAAGCCGTTTCGTTAATGACCCTAGAGCAGCTTCGGCTAACAAAGGGTCTCGATAGCCCTTAGTCTAGGCACACCCTGTCATTAGCTTCTTCCTTCTCGTAGCTCCTTCTCTCCCCAGCTCGTGGTCAGCAGTCGTCATGATTATTGTTCTCAGGCGTATTAGGATTCGATAGAGAAAAAAAAACTGTATTTCAACATCCCAAGGGCAGTATTGTAAGAATAGCTTACTATATTGTGGTGCTTGTACTGTTTTTGAGCCATCAGTTGAACAAGAAGATAAATTGGCAAAATCACTGTAAACCGCTAAGTTTTCCTTACAGGTAATGATACCCACATTATTGAGATTGGGTGAGCCCCTGGAGGGTCTGCAAGTTTTACAAGATCGATAAGAAATGCAGATGTCAATATCTCTGCAGTACCTTGTGTATGCGATGGTTTCGCCACTGGCTAGAAAGGAGAAATGAATTAATTGATTATTTTTGATTAATCTGTGTCATCAGCTAAAAATTTCTCAAACTAACGACACATGATGACGCAGACAAACTGAGCTCTGCTCCTAGTGGCCGGCATATCCTTAAAAACAGATGATCTATTTTTGGAAGCTGACTCAGTTTCGCTAAACGTGTAAAAGATTTATAGGACAATGTATAATGTTTCACCGCAGGATAGAGAGAATGAATAAATTATTTAAGAATTTATTTTTCGTTTTTGAATTAATCTGCATCACAAGCCTAAAATTTTCTTGAACTATTGGTGAATCGTCCCTTCGGTACAGCATCCATCCCGACATTCGGTGATAATTTTCAACAGTTACACAAATAGCGCATATTTCTATGGCCATATTTGATGGCATACTGAAAAGTTTTCGTTCAATTGTAGTGATAGTAAATATTATCAAAAAATAGATGATTAACAAAAGATCATTACAATCTGCAAAAATAAACATAGCAAACAGCAGAAATCCACATGCATCTCTAAATTTTATTAATATAAAAAACGACTTTCATTTTATTTCATAAGAAACGACCCTACAATAGATCGATTTATTTCTCGATATCTAACAATCCCCCCGATTGCCATTCTATTTCACTTACTATTCCCAGATTCTCCCCATTTCACTTTTTAGTGCCTCGATAAAAGTAGGTAACAGGATTTGCAAACTTGTAAGGAGGAAGGAGTTTGGATTACAGGATTACATGGAATGTAAGGATCGACCTTCAGCTAAGCCTATTGCGACGAATAACACGTCCTTTACACGACTCCTATCTTTGGCTTTTCGAATAAGTATCCAATGAAAGAATGTCAATTAACAAGTCTTAAATTTAGTTCAAATGAAACAGTGAATTGTGTATTATTAGGATATTACACATGTATTTATCTATAAGATAAACATCTCAAGAGGCCTAGACATGACTTTCTTATCGAGCTCTTAAACTATAAATGAATGGATTAAAAAGTCCTCGTGAATCAATTTTAATTCCGCATTTAGTATTTTTAAATTATCAAGCTTTTTTCATATAACTTGTTCCTGAATACTGAAATATAAATAATATATAAAAATAATAGTAGCAAATACTACTCTGATTTATCATCTGAAATCTAAATATCGACTATTAAGGTTGGCCCCACGAAGGCTTCAGGTCCACTGTTCTCTGTCTTGTGCCAAGATCCTACAAGCTCTGTATCCAACATGCCACCTGCATCCCTCTCCACCTCATCTGTCCTTCTATGTCGTAGACTTCCATGCTTCCTTTTACCATCTAAGTAACAGAAAAATAGTCTTTTTTTAGTAGCACCACATGACCCATCTTAGCAACAAATACGATATGGTTGCCTTGAAGCGTTAATCAACGTATATCTGGTCTTTTCTTGGTCCACTTGAAGACTTATACGCCGTACACCATTTTTCAAAGTAAGAACAACCTGCCTAAAATCCCTTTAAGGTCTTCCGACAATACACAGATATACATCCGTATTGGCTACTGTTTGTTACAATTCTACAGTTTTAGTACCTATAACCTGTAACCCGTTTGAAGAATTTCGTTGCCTTTTAGGGGGAACCGCTATGTAAAGCAAAATTCGATTGTGAAGGTACTTACTATTAAAAAAAGTACCCCCTTATTTACTACAAACCTCACAAAGGATAACGTGGACTTATCACAACAGTTCTTTTAAAAAAGTATACAACGGTTAATCAAATCTATAAACTATTAACTATCAATGAAAGTAGTTAAGAAAAATATTTATGGAATGTAGCCTTGATCCATAAAAAATGTAGTATGATAACTTTTGTTGGTGAAAAATTTGTATAACATTTTTCTTTTTTCAAAATCCCTCAAAGCTTATAACTAAATCGAAAAATGAAATAATTAACTGAATAAATCATGTAATCGTATTCCCCTTTCATCTAATAAATATTTAAATTCGACAGAACTGGTTCCAAGAAAGTTTTTGAAGTCAGAGTTCAGGAGGCTAACGAACGGTTTAAAAAATATCAAATTAAAACTTTATCGGAATAGTTCCTTAAAAAAAAATCATTCGTGAATGAACATTTACTCTCTGAAATGGACCAATTAATATGGATAAAGTCGCGAGCGGCTACTTCTAGCTCATTACGGCAGGTTTTAGGTAAATAAGTATCCCTCCGGACTTCGGATGAAGTTCTTCTTCTCCAAACCGGATTAAAAGTTCGCGCCGGTAAATCAAGTCCACGGAGCTCTAAGCCCGTTGCAAGTGAACTTCGGCAAAGCTTTTTCTTTCGAGAGCGATCTGCACAGTATCAAATTCTACTTATGGATATTTCGAAGCCCCGAAAACATCCTGTTTCCTTCTCTGGTAATCCTTCTAGTTGTTTTTTATATATTTCGGCTTATTCTTTACTAATTAATAATTCAGATAACAAAATCAATAATCAAGATAACATCAAAATGCTTGATGCTATACACGCAGAATTTAATTTCATTCAGCGTCACATTTTGAGCTACTGATTAATGTTTTAATAACTCTACAGAGAAATCATGAAATGCCCACATTAATTTTTTTATAATTCTTCTTCTTCTTCTTCTTGCAATCTTCTTCTTCTGGCTCTACAGCCCTTGTAGGGCCCTGGCCTCCACAACGCCTCTCCAGTCTTCCCTGTCAGCAGCTCGACCTCTCCACTGTCCGACTCCCATCCTCTGTAGATCGTTCTCCACATCACCCAGCCATCGCAGCCTGGGCCTTCCTCTTCCTCTTCTGCATCCTGGTTTGCCATATAATAGTTTCTATCTTCTCCCATTCTCTCCAAGTGCCCAAGCCATCTTATAAGGGTTGATTTGACATAGGTGACTAGGTCTAGTTCATTGTACAGTTCTCGAAGTTCTCTATTATTTCTTGATCTCCATTGGCCTTCGTTACATACTGGCCCAAATATCAATATAATAATTAATGAGGATTTAATTAATAATCGAAAAAGGTTTAACTAATAATGCAGAGCTGATCCTACTGATACTAAGATTTGCAATCCGGTTATCTGGTATATAAAACAAGTGTAATTTATTCAATTTAAAAGAAAGTTATATAAATATAATTATAAAAGTTCATTTAGCTGTACTTTAATATTATTTACTTTGTGTTACTTAATGGACAATAACTACAAAACATAGAGAACTAGGCAGTGTTATAGGGTAGGATGCAGTTCAGAATCAGGAACTTTAAACAAGATTAAAGTTTTTGAGTTTATGGAGCCCTACAGGATCTGTAATAGAAGAATCACTACTAAGGTGATTGTGGTAGGTTGGACATAGAATGCCAAACCACGGCGTTGCCAAAGACGCTAAAGAGGCTTATCAAGCCAAGGTAGGAAGAAGTAAGCTCGGAGTTACTTAGGAAAAGAGTTCCTTCAGGAAAGGAACTTAAGCTGGGAAGACGGATAGGAGTGCATCAAGGTGCTTACATAAGCATGTAACTCACACTGCTTTGTTATTCTAAAAAATACACTGATGAATGATTATCAAATTTAAAAGTACCTTACTAATCTAACTCCAGGGGAAATAGTTTAAAGGAATTTAATTTAGTTTAATTTTGTGCTTTTTATTTTTAAAAAGAAAAAATAACTCAAACTAAATATTAAATGGATTAATTCGCTTTAATGGTTTAGATTTATAATTAATTAATAAGTAATTAATTGTATATATACTTTCTCTCTCCTTGCGTCGTTATGTACCTATTTATCAATACAGTAATTAAAATATATTAATTTTACATAGTTATACATTAGCTTTCATTATTAGTAATTAGCAATCACGACAGTAATTCAAGGTTTTTCTATGAGGGTCCGCTGTGTGTCGTGAATATAATAATTTGGCATTGGGGTTTTATTTATTTACTGAAGTGGAGAGAAAAAAAAGAACATTTAGTGGAAGAAAAAGGTGTGATGGGTTTAACCTGCCAGATTTAATGCATAATTTTAACGTAATAATAATAAAAATCAACAATTTTCAGTTAATAAATTAAAGGTATTAACTGTAGAACCTTTTTTGATTTTATTTTATTAATACATTTGTGTCTAATCTGCAACTTCAGTTCTTATCAAATCCCCATGTGCTTGAAAAGAAGTTGGCCTCAAACCCTTGAAATTTAAATTTATTATTGGAGTTCTACCAGGGGGTAGTTTCTCTACATGTTATTATTTCAGTGTTCATTTACTTGTATTTTTTCCATGAAGTGAATTTCAATGAATATTATTTTGCAGATACGGGAAGAGATAATAATTTAATAAAATATTTTAACAATAGTGACATGATAAGCTTCTTTTCATCTGATCTATCTATTCTTGTAATTTTGTTTCAAAGAAAACAAACTAAAAAGAATTTGTTTAAAAATAATAAACAATTCTGACTGTAAATTGCCAATTATTCGAACGGAGGAAGGTATTTCGTTTGAGCCCCAGAAAATGTACTATTGTGGTCGGAAACATCGGTGACCATGAATAATGCAACCGGAAAACATCTTATCATGGAAATAGACTCATGGAGGCTTTGGTAAAGGATGCTATTACAGAAGAACAGAAGAATAAGGTCGCTACAGTCTGAGCGAATACAACTGTGTACTGTGTCCGATAGTGTCATCTGAAATTTAAATAATTATATTTACAATGTGTAGGATGGTTAAGAAAACTAATAGAAAATAATGATTGAGAGAATTAGAACTAAGAAAGAAATACTTTATTGTTTAGAAATGAATCTATTGGCGTAGAATTGCGTTACTTGTTAGGTCCAATCTGAATATTGTAGAGCGATTAAGGTTGCAAGTGATATTTTAACTACATTTTTAACATTGTTGACTCTAATTATGCATAAACTGAACCTGTACAACTAAAACTCATTAAGAGTCTTGGTTGAGTACGTTGTAGGGACTGTTTCTTGGACAACGAATGTGAAGGGAAGTGATTTATCATAATTGCTCAACCTCCAGGTTTCCCACCTATTTTGGGTACCCACTTTATACAGGTTAAGTCACCAAGAGGGTTTCAGATCACGAATGATTCATCCTCGGCTGTTAACAGATTATATATAATCAGCCACAGCTGCATTCTAACCAGGGATCTCAGACAAGGCAACTCAGCGCTGTACCACTGAGCCTCTTCTCTCCTTTGATAGAGACACAACAGGAGAGCTACATGACCTGTTCCTTTGTTGCTGATGTCTTTCTCTCACTGTATTTCACACCGACGAACTAGGGAAGTAACAAATCGGTCTAGATTATGACTGTTCTGGGATCGCATATCTCTAGAACGTGGGTAGCGTATGGAGTTGACAATTGTGAACTAATTATAGCCGGGATAATTATGATTATAATGGCTTCAATTTTCGCTAATCTCTTGAGCGCCTTTACTAGCGGAAGTTAGTAGAAATATTAATTTAAATAATATAAAATAAAGCAATAATTTTTAATCAGTTAATAATTATAATGAGAAGTACATTATAGTACTTCTCATTTCACACTCACCATCTGAACTGAAGAAAATGCTAGAAGAGCTAGTCCTAGTAGGAAATGAGGCTGGGCTGGAGATAAATTTTAACAAATCAGTCTTAATGACAAATGCCGAAGAAGAAATATTTCTCGGTACCAGCAAACTCCAATGGGTTAAAGAAACAATATACCTAGGGCAACTCATATCATTTGCAGATAAATCCAAGAAAGAGGTGAATAGAAGAATTAAAATAGGATGGTCCAAATTTTGGTCACACAAAAATATTTTTAAAAGCAACATGGCCATACATCACAAGAGAAAAGTTTTTGATGCTTGCATCATTCCCTCTTTAACTTATGGATGCCAAACTTGGAGCCTAAATAATGATACATCTAAATCCCTAGCAATCACTCAGCGTGCAATGGAGCGAAGTATGTTAAGGAAAAGTAGAAGGGAAAAAATAAACAAGACAGAACTACGGAAGCTGACTGGTACGCGCGATATTCTCAGGACAGTATCTGATCGTAAATGGCAGTGGGCTGGACACATTGCAAGAATGGCACCAACACATTGGGCTAAGGCAACAACGGATTGGTATCCAATACACCGCACTAGGAGAAGAGGGAGACCAGCTACGAGATGGCGGGACGACATACAAAACTTCATAGGAGTATTATGGCACCGTTCGGCTTGGAATAGACGTAGCTGGGGTAAATTGGGAGAGGCTTATGCCCAAAGAAGGGCCTTTTTTCTTTTAAAAAAACAAAAAAAAACTTGTAAATAAAAACCATGTAAAAATTGTACATAGAAGAAAGAGGAAAAATAAAGCTTATTATTATTATTATTCATTATAAATTAAGAATTTAAATTTAAATTTAAATAATAACAGTTAGCAAGATTTCATCTAGATAGCACTTGTGCGAAGTCGTGAATTGATAAGTCGCCACTCTGATAAGCTATACCTAAATGATAAACTATATATCATATTAAAGAACATATTGAATTGGGCTGAAGAAAAACCCTTTTTGTTATGAATAGGGATTATTGCCAGATATATCATTGTATGTTTGCCTTGGTTTTGGTTCGAGAGAAATGTCTTAGAGGAAACGTAATATATTGGAACTGTTGGAGACAAAGGCATGCCTTAGCCGAACGCAATTTCAATCACAGTGGACTTAGGTTTAAGCTGAGCCAGCCTTCGGGAGCCGTATTGTCTATCTCCAGGTCAATTCTGACTTGTATTTCTCCAGAATAACAATATCGTACTTCCAATTCGACGTACGTAGGATACTTAGCTTTAGGCTAATTAGTGAAAAAGAAATTAATGCGCAGAGCACAGCGCGTGCCTCTCATTTATCACACTATTTAATAGAGTAACAACGTTTCAAAAAAAAAAAATATAAACACTCTTAAAAGTTTTAAAAATTATGAAAGAGTTAATAAGTGAGCCTATTGGTAAGCATCCGAGAGGCATGCTGTGGTGTTGATGGTGCACCAAGCGATCTATCGGATTTGGGTTCGGCTGTTTGGTGGATGGAAGTTTGTAAGTGGAGATTAGTAGGATCGTCTTGGAGTCTTCGCGTTTGCTTAGCCGTATTATTATTATTATTTTAAGTATTTTCAGAATCATTCACTTCGGAAATTTCTTCTTCAAATCTTATCTGACTAAAAATGTTTGATACAATGTTGTATCCTATATTTTTTTAGTTTTTCGAGCTGAAAATTCTACTTAAAGTTATGAAATCAGTTTTTTTGGAAAATATATTTTCTATTCAATAATATAACGATAATATGGAAATTATTAACATCAATATTTATTATATTAGTTCTTTTCTTGAAACCCTTCATAAGATTCTATAATTTCTTGCGATAGACATTAGCCTTTCGCTGTGTAGTAATAATTTATAGATTTTTATTACTACTCATATAATAACTCCTTCAGTTCATTATTAAATCTCTCACAACTAATAAGAATTCATTAGACAGAAGATAAATTTAAAATAAAATAAAAAGGAAGTATTTCAGAGCTTGTCGGGTATAGATAGTTTTTTTTTCTTGCTTCAAACAAATATTTTATGGTATTAATTAAAAGCCGTGCCATTTTGGAAATACGTCACTTTAATGAGGATAATATAAAGATATGAATAGTATTTAATTATATATAAATATAATGAGTTTACTCAAAATAGGT
This sequence comes from Arma custos, assembly GCA_037127475.1. Lineage (NCBI taxonomy): Eukaryota > Metazoa > Arthropoda > Insecta > Hemiptera > Pentatomidae > Arma > Arma custos. The sequence goes on from CM073765.1 coordinate 55,301,519, forward strand.
AGAGCATCTTATGGAGAAAAATGTTTTAAAAAAAGTGCCTCTTCCTGTATGTCTATTTTTGTTAAAGAGATGTGAAATATTCCAGGCTGGAATTCTTAATAAAAATTTCATTTAAAATAAATATTAAACATGGGAAATAAATTGCAAGATACATTATTTTTATTAATGAAAACTAATATAGGAAAAGTATATAGGAATACATTTAAGTGTGAAATTATAAATGTCTAAATATAAAATTCTTATGTTCGTGTAAACATCATAGAACTCCTAAACGATTTTGATCAAATTGATTTGTGAATATTAAGGAGGGTTCGAGGGTGATTTAGGTATTTTTGTTGTCTGTTTTTATTTGACATGAAATACATTTGATTTGTATTTGATTTGCATTAGATCCGCCTGGCAACGCAACGATAGCGGTATCGAGATTTTTTGACCTTTTGCACTCGAGGGCTATTTAAAATTTGTCTTCAAACTCGAGGGCTCCTCTAAGAAGACAATGCAAATAATTTTCAGTTTTTAACATAAGAACAAAAACAAATCGTAAAAACTATTTATATGATATTTCGCTTTTGGTGACAAATGTCACGGATCGCGGATTATTATGCTCTCGATAACAGTAGACAATCGCGGTTTGAGCAACATTCCGCATTCCATACTTGGATGCAAATGAGTTAAGTCCTGTTATTCAGCAGTAGAGGGTATCAGATTCGAGTTTATCTGTTGTTTTTATATTTTGAATTCATATTTATATCCCCGATATGGCAATTAAAAGAAAAAATTGTGAAAATTATAGTGATATTGAAAATAGTAGCGATTAATTAGAATTTAAAGTCTACAGTGGATATAACAGAAATAAAACAGACGCTCTTAGCCGTGATAACGCAGACAATATTGAACTAAGCTATGAATCGGATTCTAATGATAATGGTGTATTTCCTGTTATTCGACGATACATACCGATAATTGAAAGTGATATTGAGGGATCTGAAAATGATAAAGGAGAAAATGTAGAAGACACAGCAGATTCTACTGGAAAAGACGAATGGATAGATTTTTCGGAAGTGAATAATATTCCATCTCCTATGGATCTCGATATTTCCCCTCAAATCCACGGACCACAAATTTCCAATGATCTAAAAGAGTCATTAGATTTTGTTCGATTATATTTTACGGGTACATTGGTTGATTCCGTGATAAAAGAAGCAAATGATTATGCAAATTCAAAACTGCGAGGAAAGCGATTGTCAAAGAGATCAATACATACATGGAGTGATGTTAATCGGAATGAATTTCTAGCCTTCATTGGAGTGATCTTGAATATGGGAACCATGCCGGTTGCAAATCTCCTCCCCCCTCATTTGTAAGGGGCAAGTAAACAGTGGCTTGCAGAAAAGGCCCTAGTTCTCGCATGGAAGGACAAGAGGATTGTAACTTTATTAAGTACTTGTAATGAAGCGGGTTCGGTATCGGTTGATAGAAGAGTATGTGGTGGACAATTAGCTAGAATACAAAAACCTAAAATTGTTATTAATTACACAAAAAATATGCGTGGAGTGGATGGGGCCGACCAATAAATATCCTGCAACATATTATTTTTTGAGAAATAAATTCACACCATCCCTGAAATGGTGGAGAAAACTAATTTTCTGGGGTATGCAAAAGTGTACAGTAGATTCATACATATTGTACACTTCTGTAAAAAAATAAATAATGAAAATCAACGTCACATTTGAAGTTTGTAAAATTGTTGGTGGACCAATTGAACGAGAATTTTCGACAAAACAGCACATTTCGAGTATACACCAAATACGGAAGGCAGGCTCAACAACCACCTACACAATATGCATTCTGGAAACAAAAAAGATTGTGTAGTGTGTTCCAATAGAAAAATTCCGGACGAAAGACGGCAGACCCATTATTTTTGTGATACCTGCCTAGAAAAGCCAAGAATACATATTGGCAATTGCTTCGACAGGTTTCACACTTTAAGCGGGGCTAGAAAGAGAAAATAATAAATATACGTTCGCTTCATTTTCGGACGAGGTTTCTCAGGAAGAAAGCAGTTGGGGATTACACAGAAGGATCAGAGAATGATCAAAAACCTAAAAAAATGGATTCAAATAAGAAATAAATCAAATGAAAAATAAGTCGTAACCTCTAGGTAATTAGTCGTGCAATGTTAATTCGTGTATGTAAATTGATGGCTAGTAATTAATTAATTATTTGCAATATGATAATATCAGGAGATGTTTAGAATACTCATTGAGATCGAGGAGGCTCAGAATGATGGATTACTGGGAGCCGAGTGTTGTGCATTAGTCAGCTTTGTTCTATATCTCTTACCCTCTCCCCCCCCTCTAACTCCCTCCCTCTTTCTCTCACTCCCTCTCTCTCTCTCTATCCAGATAATTATTATCCAATTATCCAAATAATTACAATCTATTTATGTTAAATTAAAATCTTCTTTAATAGAAATGGTTTTAACCTTGGATTGATAGTTTAACGTTCTATAACAATGACCTCTTCATTTGTCAAATATGTTCGAAAAAGGTAGGAGAGTTAAAACCGTAAATAGAGGCTGATGGAGGATTAATGCTGTTCGATAGGAAGCAGGGAAATCGTTTTGTCAAGGGATAAGTATCAGAAGAATCGAGAGAGAGAGTGAGAGAGAGAGAGAGAGAGAGAGAGAGAGAGAGAGAGAGAGAGAGAGAGAGAGAGAGAGAGAGAGTGAGTGAGTGAGAGAGAGAGAGAGAGAGAGAAAGTGAGAGGGGGGAGAGGGTAAGAGAGATAGAACAAAGCTGACTAATGCACAACAGTCGGCTCCCAGCAATCCATCATTCTGAGCCTCCTGGAACTCAATGAATATTCTAAACATCTCCTGATATTATCATATTGCAAATAATTAATTAATTACTAGCCATCAATTTTCATACACACATTAACATTGCACGCCTAATTACCAAGAGGCCGTACTTTTAATTTCATATCAAATGACTAATGTATGCCAATTTATACCATTACATGCTGTCCAATATTGCGAGGAGCTTCTGTATTCGTTGCAGTATGTTTTCGTTGCTGCAATGGTGCACCCATGAAACTCTTGACTTCATCGCTAATACCACATCTCCAATGCTTGTAGACGTTTACTTGAAGCATCCGTATTCTAATAACATTTTGAACACATTCAAAATTAGCAATTTTCTAATTTTGTTTAAGGCAATAGAAAAAACAACGAAAAAAATTGTTAAAAATGAAAATTTAAAGTATAATATAAAAAAGGGACTAACACTGGAGTAGTTGAATTTGAAGCCGAACGACTGGAGGCCCGAGGCCAATATAAAAATTGGTGGGGGTGCAGAGAAGCAGAAAAATAGCTGAGCGATGTTCGGGTTCGAGTCTAGCGGGACAGTAACTATCAGGAAAGAAGATATCTTGAGGGAGGGTCCTGATTGAGTTAGCCGGCCCAGGGTTTCCACTCACGTAGCCCCGTCGCGCCCCAAACCGCCCCGGGCTAACAGGATTTCCGCACGTTAGCGCCTCCCTGCGCACCACACGTTACCTCTTCCCTGCGCCCCACGCGCATATATCTCCCTCCTGCCTCCCCACTACGTCGAGGCAATAAAACAATATCTCCCTACAGAGGAAATTGTGTCAGTTCCGTTCTTTTATCCAATACTTCCCTTCCCTCCGAGAGGGAAATCATATTTTATAAAAAGCTTTTAACCCATTGAAATCTATTTAATAGATCGAACCCCTTTGAGAAATATGACAACTCGTAACCTCCCATTTTTTCTTATAAAAGGCTTGAAAATAAATTTTAACAAATATTAATGCTTTAGTAAAAAATATTTATTATTGATATCGCTCCAATAACAATTCCTCAGTTGTGTTGTAACAACATGAGTGCAAAATGTGGTGTAACCAACGAGAGTAAAACATCTTTAATTATGACCTGTGCAAACCCAGGTACTCATTAAAGATTCTACCTATCCTAATCATACCTAGATAGGCAATATTTATGATTCCCATTATTGCATCGTTTGATTTTCTATAGTGGTACAAAGTATTGTTGAATTAATAAATAATAGACTAACAACTTCAGTCACTAAGAGAAACTCACAAACAACAGTTCCTTCATTAAGTTTCCTCGGCCGTATTGTTTTTAGATTTGAAGGTGGAATAAGTCTTAGTAAAACCGAAGATTGGAATCTGTTGACCCATCTCCGGCGATCGACCACCGTCCGATCAAAATTCTTGGTTGGGAATTGTAGAAAGGCCTTGGGTTTAGTATTTGATAGGGACTGTACTGATTTTAAGCCTACGGTTGTAAAATAGAACGCTTTGGCGAATATTGCGCTCAGCCGTCACAATTATTCCCTTACTTGTAAATATAATACATAATTGTAAAGAGGCTGTATGATTAAGTTAGTACACAGATTTATTTTGTCTCTCTTTTGAGTATACACGGCTGATAACAGAATAACTATCCAAGCTCAGCAATGAGTTAATCCTAGGCGCTACAAATCATTGATGCTATTGCTAACAAAATTATTGGTTCAATTGCTAGTCAATAACGACAATAAAATGTTTGCCTTTGTAATCTACCAATTTCTTGATCTCCATTGGCCTTCGTTACACACTGACCCAAATATCAATATAATAATTAATGAGGATTTAATTAATAATCGAAAAAGGTTTAACTAATAATGCAGAGCTGATCCTACTGATACTAAGATTTGCAATGCGGTTATCTGGTATATAAAACAAGTGTAATTTATTTAATTTAAAAGAAAGTTATATAAATATAATTATAAAAGTTCATTTAGCTGTACTTTAATATTATTTACTTTGTGTGACTTAATGGACAATAACTACATACAATGTTTGCCTTTGTAATCTACCAATTTCTTGATCTCCATTGGCCTTCGTTACACACTGACCCAAATATCAATATAATAATTAATGAGGATTTAATTAATAATCGAAAAAGGTTTAACTTTTTCTTTAACTTAATACTAATAAATTCATATTTTTTTGTGACCTATCACTTGAATCAATCGTCTTTAGTCCCAAAGCATATCCCTCTATCGTCAGATTTATTCGATCCATAAAATTTTGAAACTTAATCTTAATGGTTGAATTTTAGGCATTGTCAAATTTTTAAAGAGAACAAACCAGTAGTTGGTTCTAGTTAATATTCAGATGAAAGGATTGAAATGCAAAACCGTTTTTTTCCTAGGGAATTACATTACACTCTTAAATATAAATCAAGTAAATTTAGTTTAAGAATCGTGTTTATTTCTGAAGATCGTCCTTTTATAAGAACAACCTTAAAATGAATAATGGTAGCTATCGCTCACCCCAAATTATCCTTTTTTTTATTATAGTTCCTACATTATCATAAATGTATTAAATTTGAATTAAAAAACCCTCCGGATTATTTTTTCTTCCCTTAATTAATGACGAGAGATATAGTTCTGGTCGAGAGAGGGGCTAAGAGAGACAAATTGCGGACAGTGGAGCTAATAAGGTAGTTTAGAGGTGGTTAGTTAGGGCCGGCCTCGTCCCAACTGTCGTCTCTACAAACATTTACACCATCACTCCACCACCTCCAATTACCTCTCCGCCAATATCCTGTATGTTTATTGTAACTAGGAAGATTATATCATCTTCTGCGCATGTCCGCAGCTAACTGAATAGGGCAGGTGCAATGCTGATTTGATTCATGACGTATCAATGAAACTTCAATTATCAAAATCAATATGAGAAAACGATAGTATTGTCATATGTATATCAACAAGATACAGTGGATTGATCATACTGTAGATTGATCCGATATGGATTACGGATTTGGATAAGACTCATAGAGCTCGAAAGTTAAATGCAAGTACTGTCAATCATTGCTTAAAAACTTCTACAGATGAATACATAAACACTGATACGTAATATTTTCGCAATCTCCTACCTAAACCACCGCGTACGAACCTTGGGTACGTTTATTGTCCTTTTAACATTAGTTTGCTCCTAAGCCTATTAATGTTACAAGCCCATCTCAATCTTCCTTAAAATAATGATAATAATCTATCAAACCGATACCTATAACACCAAACTTTGCTTACAAACTTCCACCCACAGTCTACAGCCTACAGTTTTCTTCCTATTGTGGTCCTCTTGAAGTGTTTCTCGCTGTAGACTCCAGCAGTTGTCCGTGAGCACTTTTTCATTCCATTTTCCACTATACCTCCTTTCCATTTCGGCAATACCCTGGAACCCTTCCCGTGGTCATCAGATACAGCTCCAAGATTGTGGGGAAAAGTTTAAGTGGGAATGGAGAAAATGGATTTTTAAGGACATGTTACAGCCAACTACTAAGTTTAAGAAACCTGATTTTAAGATGAGCCATTCCTTCCCCGTCTTTGTCCATTGCTTTAACGAAATTCATCATTAGGCCCAGTTTGATATGAAGCGATGGTAGAAAAATGTTTGATTTGCCAATCAAAGCAGGATAAGCAATGTTTTTCTGGCCGGACACATTCGTTTTTCGAGAAGGCTTCACTGTGTAATGACTTTGCCTTGCTCTGCTGTCCCTTTCACATAGAAAACAACAGTACTTTGTGTAACCTGCTTGAAGACCTGTAAGCATAGTTATTACCTAGTTTTGTCAAGCTTACCTGATCAGAGAAGTAGACAGTCACATTTAAATGGGCTTAGATTACTATAGGAACAAAATAAACTATGTGGACTGTCATACAATTAACTAAATGCTTCTACCTAACTTAATACATGGGCTTCTATTAAAAAATAAAAATAAAATCTGTCATTATGCGTAGGCTAAAATCATCCCAAATCCTCATTTCAAAATTGTGATTTAAAAAAAAAAATTGTACGTGTTAAAGAATTTTAGACATGGTGTGTTCAGTACACCAAAAATAATAAGGAAACACCATTGTTTTTCAATGTCAGATTTTGATGCAGAACAGTGCTATCAAGTGGTATCATCCTTTCTGGGACCGAATATTCTGGCCATTACCTAATTTAACACGTTATTCAATCAAAGTTACCTGTAACCTTTTACGTCCACAAAAAACTGTTAGAATTGTTTTTTATGCAATTTTGTTCTACTCTTCTTGATTCCTGGGTTTCCATCCAGTGGCGCCTAATATTTTAAGGTTCTCTTCAACATATTGTGTCCCCAGCCTTCTCTTTTTCTCTTTATTTTGCCAATTATAGGGCCCGGCAGGATTACTCAGTACTCTCCTGTTAAGGTGTGATTAGACTGAATATTTATTTCATAGGAAGCAAATGGAAGTACCACGGGAATTTGAATGAAATCTCAAATATTAACAAAGCGTTTGATTTATTAATTTAATTAACATGCGAGATTTTCTTAAATACTATTAAATATACATGGAATAAAGGATAAAAATTAATAATAGCGTCTACAAGAATGACTTAAACTAAACATGCAACTTAGCGATCTAATGAACAAAATTAATCTTAGACAAAAAAGAAGAAAAAATTATTAATATGAATGGGAGCGATAATTAACAATAACAGAAATGCTCCGTGCTAACATAATGGCCAAAGATATAATAACTACTAAATGAACTTGAACGTTGTAACGAAGATTTCAATAAGGCGCGAAGATGGGCGAATTATTATTATCTTCGCCAGTGATCACGGCATGACGGAACAATGAATATGATATCATTAATCAACTTGAACTGTCCGGTTGGTACCATGTCATACGTTGATCGTCAGGAGAAAAATTAGTTGACAATTTGAGGCCTTATGATAATGAAATGTGACTTACAATTTGCGTGATGTATACTCAATTATCATCATCTCAGCATAGCTTCTGGCGAGTAACAAACTTTAAGACCTCTGGACGTTCTCATATGAATAGCGGCTTGAAAGCGGATTAATAAGCGGCAGTGTGCGATGATCGTTGCTGCGAAGGTCTGGTAGAACAATTCCGCTCGGCGTCCAAACAACAAGTGAAGTGCGCTCTGAGCGTCATTCCCCCTCTCCTTGATTTTGGCGGTACAGTAAATTTTTCGAGAGGCAAGGATCGGTTTGTTATCTGTCGGTTAGTATAGGTCCGCGGCTAAACATATCCTATCAGGCACACAGAATTGTCCTTGTTTCTGCACTGTGGCAAATACTGATTTAATTGATGTTCGTTGTGGTGAGTTGGAATGATGTTGGTTTCATAAATTATAATTTTTAAATATCCATAACAACGGTAAAATACTATGTTTATTTCTGTAAGTCAATACTTAATTTACGCTAAAACACAATTAAATATGAATATTACGCGTTTGATATTGATAGCCGCGGAATGGATTAGGCAGAGGTAATGCAGGAACGGGTATTACAAGCTAATGGAATGTAAATTATCAACGAATGTTGGCGGTCTGTGGCGGCTGGGAGCTAATAACTAATATCCAAGCTCTAATGGGTATACCTCGAGTACCTGTACCTGTACCAGGCGTCAGCGATCCTGCCGGGTCTAGGAGGAAATTAATTAGTGACAGCGCTCATCAGCTGTTTCCTGTCACCTGGTCCTGCTTAGGATTTCCCTTTCAGAATATGAGAATCATCTTGAAGGACCTAACCGCGTAGAGGGATGTCGTGCTTAATTAAAACGTCCAGGATCATTATTAATGTAAGTTTAGGTCCGTTCTGCTCAAGTGTGTCTAAGGAACTGAGAGTACTCTAGTTGCTAGCCTAGGTCGGCACTTCCATTTGTAGTCAATGGGCCAGGCAGTCGTGTCATTCAAAAAGTATGAATGACATGGTTGACACAATGGCTTAGCTAATACAAAGGCTCGATGCCGAGTGCATACCAAAAAAAAAAGAAAGAAAAGAATATATAGCGAAGTATGAAGGGAAATTCCAGGTGTAACCTTTAACTTTTAAAGCATTGCATCTCAATTGGGACTGACTTGAATTTGAATTTCTACAATTAAAGAAAGGCTCTATTGTGTCTCATATTATGATACATCATTATTAATTTTATGCTTGATATCAATACACGGATTAAAATTTTGTTTTCTCAAATATTATTGTAAAAAAAATATTTCTGGTTGTCTTCCTGATCATATGTGGAAGAAATTATGATCGAACCTGACATCATATAATATAGCAGCATAAGTTGCCATTGTCCATTCATTCGTCCTATGTGTATTTAAACATTAATAAAATCAGTATAATTGAATAATTAAAATTTAATATGTTTTTTCTTAATATTAACGTTAGACGGTAGCTCAGTGTGTAGAGCGCTGATTTGCTGTGCTGTAGGTCCCAGGTTCAACCCCCCCTCCCCGCTGTTGCAGATAAATTATTTGATCTGTTAACAGCCACGAATGGAACATTTGGGAGATGTAGACCCTCCCGAGTCTCACCCAGTCTCTAAAGTGGATACCTTTAATTGGGGGAAATCATGGCGGATGCATCACCTCTCTGAACAACCGTTGTCCTAGAAACAGTATAGTGTCTTAGGTACTGAACCCAAGACACTTCTTAAGTTTTATTTTAAAGCGATATTGAAGCGATTAATTAATGCTGCCTAAAGAGGAAGAGTTTTAAGTTAATAATGCCTATCGGGACATTATGAGATTAGGATTGGAAGTTACTGGACGGCCCGGCGCCTCAGGACCGCGGAATCCTCCTCATAATGAGAACGCCATAATCATCTGGAAGGAGGGCGAGTTGGTCCTCTTTATGGCAAGGCCCAATTTCTCTCGTCGCTGATATTGCCCCGGCTTATAGCGTCAACTTCGTTTAAGTACCGCGCTTTTATAACTTGAAGCTTTTTTTTTAAGCTAGAGGGTTCAGGTCAAACGATCTCCAGAACTTAATAAACTAATCAGAGATATTCATCTTATATTATATGAGGAGCTGTCGAACAGAACCGGATTAGTCCACTATAATTCGAACACACTTTTTTCGAATTATGATGCCTTGGACCTCGTTACGTCGATCCCTGTTAATATTTTTAATGAAACCGTCTCCAAGTAGCGAGAAAATAGCTTTAAAAAGTCCATATTTTTCGAACAAAACCAGACTAGTCCATTTTTGTTTCTACTAACAATAACTTCTAGAATATAAAAGCAAATTAAAAATTAAATACTCATATAACAATAGTACTAAACCACCTATCTATACGTAATGTTGTCTTGTTAATCTCCTCCATATATTAATATTAGTTTGTAAGCCATCCTGTAAAATTTAATTTCGTGGACTAATCCGGTTCTGTTCGCCAGCTCCTCATATGATATACCAATACAGTGCGCCCATTAATAATATATTATGTAATATCAACATACTACCCACACCAATAATGGAACGGGCAGCTCAATACGTACTATATCCGCTGATCGTTGTATCCCGGGCACTAGGCCCTATATGATAAATTATTTATTTTGTTACCTCCCGAGGATCGACCCCATAGGATCGTGAGGCTCTCCTGGGGCGTACCCAACCCCTATAAAGTGGCAACCCTTATGGGAACTTGAATAACGTCGTAGAATCGAGCGTTGAAGTATTGATTAGAATCAGTCTTCAAATGTTAAAAATCAAACAACTTGTTATCATGCATATAGCTTTTAAATAAACAGTATAATAAATATCATGAATTATATTATAATAAGAAAAAATATTTATTTAAATAAATGGAGTATATAAACAATCCTACATTTATATTGTTAAGGCGTGATTAGACTGAATAATTTTAATAGGAAGCAAATGGAAGTACCACGGGAATTGAATGAAGTCTCAGATATTAACAAAGCGTTTGATTTATTAATTTAAATAACATGCGAGATTTCTTAAATACTATTAAATATGCATGTAAAAGAAGATACAAATTAGTAATAGTGTCTACAAAATTAACTTAAAACTAAACATGTAACTTAGCGATCTAATGAACAAATTAATTTTAAACAAAAAAAGAAGAACAAATGATTAACATGAATTGGAGCGATAATTAACAATAACAGAAATGCTCCATGCTAGCATAATGGCCAAAGATATAATAACTACAAAATGAAATTGAACGTTGTAATGCAGATTTCAATAAGGCGCGAAGATGTGCGAATAATTATTATCTTCGCCAGTGATCACGGCATGACGGAACAATGAGTATAATATCATTAATTAACTTGAACTGTCCGGTTGATACCATGTGATACGTTGATCATCCGGAGAAGAATTAGTTGACAATTTGAGGCCTTATGATAATGAAATGGGACTTACAATTTGTGTGATGTAAACCCAATTAGCACCTCAGCATAGCTTCTGGCGAGTGACAATCTTGAAACCTCTGGACGTCCTCACAGGAATAGCGGCTTGAAAGCGGATTACTAGGCGGCAGTGTGCGATGATCTTAGCTGCGAAGGGCTGATAGAAGTAGTCCGCTCGGCGATCTAATAGCAAGTGAAGTGACTCAATAGCGTCGCTCCCCCTCTCCTTGGTTTTGGCGGTACAGTAGTCCCGTTTTTAGAGGCAATGATCTGTCCGTTCCATCTGGCGGGCAGTCCAGGTCCGCGACTAAACATATATCATTAAACCTTAACGAAGAAAAAAAAGCATTGAGGTTAGTCTCTACTAAGTACTGATTCCAAGGTCTGTGATGAAAAAAATTTAGTATATTAACAGTATTTTTGTACTGATTACGGAAAAAATGGTGAAAAAATTCTATCACCCCTAGATAAGTCTCAAATTTCGCCTGAAAATTTCTTATTTGATTCATCAGAAAGGAGTTCGAAAGCTGTACTTCTTCATAATGGTAACCGATATGCTTCTGTGCCTGTTGGACACTCAGTACATTTGAAATAGCTACGAAAATCTTGAATTTGATCTTAATAAGCTCGGCTACTTTGCCCATAAATGGACCATTTGCGGGGATTTGAAAGTTATTTTCATGTTACTAGGTCGACAAAGTGGTTGTTTATATGTGTGTTATGTTTTCTCTGTGAATGGGATAGCCGTGACAGGAAACAACACTATGTCAAGCAGACGTGGCCAAACAGAAAGGTTGTTATTTCAGGAGTTAAAAATGTTGAAGGACAAAGTTTAGTCGATAAAAAAAAGATCATACTTCCACCACTTTATATTAACTAATTATTTACAGATTTTTTAGGTACCACTGAGCCTATGAATGGTCACTGAGGAGATAGAGTGAGGGTCTCTCAGGGTCAGTGTTTGGAGTCAAGATCTAATTTCAAGATGGAGACCTACGTAACCAGGATCATGTTATAATGAAAGATGAAATGCTATTTCATCCGATTTAAAAGGATATTTGTTTATTAAGGCAAGTTCCAGTAAATTAACCACGTACTCATTCAGAAAAGAGAGGAATATGTATTTTGATTGATAATTATGTAATATTACTTCACCTCAGTTGTCAAATGAATCAGATCAATGGATCTTAACTTTCGCTGAGATCATTGCTTAGGCAAGTGAGGACAGAATATCATTTTATATTTATGTAAGTATTAATTGATATTAATAATTTTGAAAAGATCGACACTCGCATTTTATAAAAAACAAAACAAGTATATAATATGAAAATAAACTGTTTGACCATAATATAACGTAAGAAATAACTTGGACAACAGTGAAAAACGGTTTTACGATGTTTGGTACAGGATGGGAGCTTTGGAGAGGCACACAAATGGCGAAGCCTTCCCTTCCCAGAAACGAGATGTTTGTTTGAGTTCCGATCTCGATAACATAATCGAGTTTTTACTCTAGATAGTTGTTGGTATAGCTTATGTAAAGACCTTTCAGAGTTCGAGAGTTCTCCGGGAGTTTTTATGTCAATAGGGGTAAACGTTCCCATCCTCTTCTTAGCAGTTTGAGATTTCCCAAAGGTACATGTACCTAGGTATATAACCTATCAGTTATAATAAACATGTGTTAATGACATCTCTTATTTATTTATTTATCATTGTAGTTAATCCATAGAAATAATGTGTATATGTTTGCTAAAATAAAACACAATAATCTTAGTATTGCTATGTTTTAGAGAGATAAAAATGTTTTATTAATAACATTGTAACAAACTGAGTAAGGTTGGAAAAGATATATTAAATGTTAATTGTTAAGACTCATCTGTGGTCGAGACGTGCTCAATAAACAATTTACAGGTCCAATTCTGGAATCGAAGCAGGATATGACTCAGGGCTTTCCGAAGCTAGTCGAATATTTAATTAAATTATATTTTAATTCAAGAATGTTTTTCTAATTTTATCCACCAGTAGCAGCACCTCACGGATTCAGGAATAAAAATTTTTATGCTAGCTCGAATGAGCCGTTAAATACCCGATCGTTTTCCCCCATCAGAGTTGAAGACTGGTTCTAGTAGGAAGAATAGAGACCTGATCAAGAAGCCAGATAGTAGTTCAGTTGTTGATAGAGCCATTCAATTCTGACAATTAAATATTTTATTTTTCATCATTCGTTCGTCGCGTTTGTGTGGGTTCGTGTGATAGTGTGCGACTCCAACCCACTAAAACCACCTTGTTGTGCAACAACTGAGCTGCCCAACAAGTCGCTCCTCTTTCATTTGCTCTGCATTTTTGGGTCTATGTGGATTTTAATTCTTTCATTATGACTATCAGCAAAGCTTCCAATCTCTTCTCTGACAGAACTTACTTTGTGGTCTCTATGCAAATTGTCGTTTCTGACACCATGGAACATCAACTATACTTCTGAGTATAAAAAAAATGGTGACAATTACTTTGATCAAATGCTAAACAGTCGCATTTGATCAAAGTAATTGTTTTTAGTCTCTCCGATATAGCGGATTGAATACTGCCTCGTTTTTAATCATTTAGATTTATTTATTTATTTTTAGACGTTAATGTTATTAATGTATCAGAATAAAATTAATACACTTTTCTTTAATTTAAAATGAGAATTTTGTAAATATGTAAAGCTTAGTTGTTCCGACTTTGACGCTATATTCAACAAGTAATAGTAATTAGTTCCCTTATATTTGCTTCTTTTAAAATATCCTTCTGATCACAACTCCCTGAGTTCGAAACTCCTAAATGATCCGCTTTGCCCTACTTACCATTGAGGACTTGAATACAGCTCTCGAGAAGACTTAATGATGTATTTTTCTGTAAGTCTCGTATGCTAACAACTTGGCATTTATTATAAAGTTTACAAAATAAGGCTTTATGTGGAAGATAATAAATATATTTATTGTTGAATATAAAATAAAATGAGATATATTCAATTTATTTGGTCTGGGCAAAGTAGTCTATTACGTTGTAATTAGATTATGATATTGAATGAATTGATTCCCGATGCTCATTATTAAATCGTATATCATTATATCTGCAGCCCCGTTAAATAAGTAGTCAAGTCGTTCAGGGTGATTTCGTTGCATTGAGGGAAGGCGGAATAATATTCTCGTAAACTTTGGCTTGGAATTGAGTTGAGATATAAGCAAAGATTCCGTTTTAAACCGCGACATTATTCGCTACGAAAATCAGACAATTCCTCTTCCCCAAGCACATTTGAATTAGTCACCTATTCACCTGGGTGCAGATAAATATGAAAAACAAGCTGTACCTACTGCTACAAACCATGGAGGGTCTTGGCTTCAGTCCTTGGTAGAGGCATGGAGCGGGGATGCCCACAGGATTCGGTCTTAGGGCCGGCCCTGTGGAAGCTGGTATTCGACGAGTTGCTCGGCGTCTTGGAAGATGAGCGGTTCCGTGCCACGCCATATGTGGACGACCTTGCTGCGATAGTCTATTCGAACAGCAGAGCCATAATCTCGGTGGAGGCCGAGAGATGTGCCAGCGTCGTAAGAGTGTGGTGTGAGAGGAAGACATTCAGGGTGGCAGCCGCCAAAACTCAGGCTGTTCTCTTGCGAGGAAGAACGGGTAGGGCTCACCCTATCAGCTTCAACATATATGAACACTGAGGGCAAGTGAGGTGGTCACGTACCTTGGATTCAGGTTAGGAAGGAACCTGGACGTGACCCCTCACTTGGACCACCTGGCAACGAGGGTGAGCCGCACGATGATCGGCCTCAGTCGGATTGGTGGTGCCTTTTGGGGCCTCAGGTTCCCAGTCAGCATGGCTATAAAGGAGTGGTCCTGGGTATCCTGAGGTACGCGTCCCCCTTCTGGGGTGAGAACCTCTCACAGTGGCAAAGAAGAAAACTGGCATCGGCTGAGAGTGACCATGTGATGTGGGCGTATCGCACAATATCTCATGAAGCGGTGCAGATCTTGGCAGGAGGTATGCATATTGACCTCGTGCTGAGGGAGGATGCGATCAGATATGGGGTCAAGAGAAGAGGAATTGCAGCTCTCCCGGGGCAACGACGAGTAAGGATCCAGGCAAATCCCAGCAAATGGGAAGAGGAGGTAAGAAAGGATTCACTGCTGGAGTGGAATGGACGGTAGGTAGCACTCTTAGGAAGTACTTCCCCACCGTCGAATCAAGATTAAAAGCTAAGTGGGTCCTTCCTGATTACTGGATGTCACAGATCCTCACGGGGCACAGGGGCTTCAGATGGAAGCTCGCACAACATGGATATGACCTGGACCCCCAATGCCCCAGTTGTGGAGTCCCGGAGAATGCCGAACACGTAGTCGCATCCTGCACCGCATACGACGCCCTGAGAGCAAGGTTGTCCACGAAAATGGGCAAATACGTGATCTCCGAGAACGTGTTCCCTGAGCTTGTTACAGAGGAAAAAAAAGTCCTTGGTAGAGGCAGTGCTCTTTCTCAGACAACGGTTAGGCAGGAAGGTGATTTGTCCGAGATCTCGCTGAACCGCCAGGTTTTACCCCTATTAAGGATACCCCCTTGAAAGAGGTTGGGTGAACCCTAGAAGGCCTACAAGCCATCCACAGCTGTTGAGAGATTAAGTAAATTATCAGTCACAGCCGGATTTGAAAACGGCACTTTCGGCTTAACAACTCAGTGCTCCATTGGACTTAGTATACAATACAAAAAAAATGGTTGATAAGAATTTTGTACCCCTTTATAATCAAATAATGCTTTCTTTAACGGTTTCATTATAATGATTGTGTTACTATCCCCGTTGGTTAACAGTTGGAACAGAGTAGGTAGCAGACCAGGGAACTTGATATATCGTTATTGCAGTTAGCACACAAATGTAACTGCTCTGCTGGAAACCGCGTGGCTACGGTTCTGTTCCCTGCGGCTCTGTAAATGGGTAATAAAATTCCTGCCATCTGTCAACGAACAATTTAATTGCAAGAAAATAGTTTCTATGCTGCTTTAGCAAAACCATGATTACACAATGAACCTATAACCAGGCCATTACTCCATATAGTACACTTAAAATATATTATAATTTGTTAAAATAAAAACATAAAAGTAATTTGAAACACAAATTTAATATTATTCTAGGAGCATATTTGTATGGTTCATTGGAAAATTATCACTAAAATATTTTTAAAAATTATCTTTATTTTGCTTTTCCTAAAACCGAAAATTGGTTTTAAATATTCAGGGAGGTGGAAGGAGTTATTTTGGGAAAAAGCGAAATATTGGAGGAAGGAAAGAGAGGCCATTTTGGAAAATATCCTGCAAGAGAAGTTTCTTAGAGAAATCTCAAGCTTAAAAGAAGCTTATGTATAAAGTTTCTAGTTGATCCTCTTAGTAGCGGACCTTGAAATGTTGGGATCAGCAGAAAACTTGGCACACAATTTTCAGTCACTTTATATTTCAGCAGTCTTTTGAGTTTAGTCTTTTTAGATTAATCGAACGCCATTATCTTTATTAAAAATGTTTTCTTAGTACTTGATCTTTCTGTTTTCAAAAGTTGATTGATGTATATTTATCCCTTCTCAGCCGCTACTGACTGATTATGGTTATGAAGAGTACTCTTATGGGTTGCTTCAATACATTCCGCAGGTTGCCAGCTTAGTGATGGGGGTAGTTTAAGTCCCATCAAGTGACGTCACGTTATGTCATTTCTACTTCAAAGTCATATAAGTTTGGAATGGTTTGAACAAAATTGGCTCAAAAAATACCTCAATAAAACAATTTGAGAATGACTAGCATGGCCAGTAAGTAATGTTAAGTTAGTCAAGATAAGTAATTTTAACTGGCATAATTTTCTTTTATATGTTATATAACCTTCATTACATGTAAAAGAACAGAAAATTATGACAGATTCTTGTGCTGGAATAAGTAGTACTGGTACTTATGGGCAGACAATAATTTTCCCTTAGTGATAGTTGAAGAGAGTTGAGGTTCTGGTAGAAGAACTGAAGAAACTGTATAAACTTGACAAAGCAAAGGTCAAGTAAAGTCTTTTCGACAAATAGTTTGATTCCGTAGATCTCTATGAACTTAATCTTAGACTTGGGCCTCTGTTCTTATTTATATTGGATGCCTGAAACAGATTCGGCAAGTTTTGTTGGAAGCATTTTTTTGAAATCGTGAACCAGTTAATTTTTTTTCAACTTCTCCCTTGGCCTAAGCTCATAGCTTTACATTTTAGGAATTCGTTACTAAGTTGTATGAGCTCACATATTCCTCAAATTGAAGTTTAGTGAACGAATTGAAGTTTGTTCTTCTTATTCTCTTTTTTCATTTGACACAAGTTACAGGCCGGTAGAAGCGGATTATATCGCAGAAAAGTATATCGAGATCCAACCATGACATCGCTTCTTTTTTTTGAGGTTTTGTGAATTATATGTACAATTTTATGATGATGAAATATTTTTTCGGTCTTGGTTCAAATGATCTCTATGTCAAATTACTCAATATGATATTTTTTTATCTAAAAACGTTCGTCTAAACTGCAAGCCTGCCATGATTTTCCCATCGAATATTCGGTTGCTATCCGCCTGCAACACTCCGAATATAGACCACTGCAATGCATAATTTCAATAGTAGCAGTCCGATACTGGAGTGACATAGAAGTTGACAACTCGAAATGACAAGAGAACCCTAGGGTAGGGACTAAAAAGTGCATGAAATCCGAATGTGATGTCGTTGTTCTCTGAGGTCCGTGGGGTACCTAAATATAATCCTCCCAACCTACAGGTTTAGATGGATTGAATAATACATTTTTTGCTGATAATAATGTCAGAATTCCACAGTTTAGCGTTCATAGTTATAAGAGTTTTTTTAATTCAATACAGAGCTTTGAATATGTTAAATGGATTTTGTCTTTCTGTTAAATTAAATTAAATTAAATTGTCGATTTAATAGGAATTCTCTGAAATCTTGTGAAAAATATGTATTATATTATTATAAATTTCATTCCGGATATGAATATAAGCAGAAAGAGGGAAGGGTCTGAAGATCGGAAGCTATCATGAAAGCTAAATCGCATTTTATCGATATCATAATATCATGATATTATTAGTATTCTTCGTGTATTTCTATTTATGTGTCCATTTTTTTTTTCAATAATCTCATATATTTTTTTGAGCAGTAGCTGAACCTTACTTAAGGAATATTCATACAATTATATATTAAAGAAAATACCGTTTATTCCTCGAACGTTTACATTCAGTGTTCATTATTTTATTTATTATCAGTCCGTTACTAAATCTAACAACCTTACTGGTTTACGACAGTATCACCTTAATTCAAAACTCTAAAATTCCACATTACTTTATCTCATAAATTCCAAGTGGATCCATCACTTTTCCGACCGCTTATTCCATGCAACATCTTAGTATCGAATGCCTTAAAGCTTAATCTTTTAAAATTAATGACCACGTTTCATATATTATTCTAATATCTTCCAATGATTTTTTAAAAAATTTTGGTAAATTTATGATGGAATATGTAACTTGTACTTTGCATTTTGATTTTACACTGTAGATTTGGACCAGTGTATCGAATACAGGATATTTTTATTGTAGTTTTACATAAAGAAATTTAGCATGGTAATCATTCTGTACAGATGATACACGAGGCAACCAGAACAGTTTTTCAAAAACTGTAAAGTTTCAGCTGCTATCTGCTGGAAGTATCATTTTTTCGAAGAATAATCATACCTTCTCCGTTCGATGCAGTTAAAATTAAAAAGAAAGACTAGTATTCACGGCTAAGAATTATCGCGAGGCTCTAGACAATATTAAGGTGTTATGGCGATAATTTGCTTTAATTACATAACACCTGGCCAAAGCAACCATTTTTCTTGAGTATGTTTAAAAAAACCGATTTACTCTACCAGAACGTTGCCAAAGAACAGTTGAAATATTAAGCAATTATTAAAAAAAAAAATGAATAAAAAGAAGGTAAAAGTGGCTGTAACAGAGGCGGAGAAGGGACCATCAGCAAAACTAATGAGCAACAAATGGTGGCCCTGGCAGCTTTCCAAAAAAGAAAAACTCTTCCGAGAAAATTAAATTTTAATTCTGAACAAGGTCTACACTCCCCTTCAACCAGGGAAAAGAGAAAATTCATACGGCCTCGTCCTGTACAAATTTAATAATCTTGGAAGCAAAATGCTGTAAACCGAGCCCATTCTATTTGTGGGCTCTTTTTCCTCCTCTTTCAAAGATTACATCGAAATGACATTTGAACTCAACCCCAACGCAATACAAAGGTATAAGCAATATTTTGGAAAAATAAGTAAATAAATTGTTATATTCCAGCCTGATTGTGATTGACATGACAAAAAACTTTCTCTTCGAGCTGTAAGTAAAAATTAGTTGAACACCAAAATGTTTTAAATATAGATTAGCAATACATTTAACTATATTTATTCTTTATTTTATTAATTTGAATCAGAATTTAGTTATTGGCATTTAGTAACTATATATAAGCACTCCACCTATTGAATCCAGATTTAGCTTCTCAATTACCATAATGATTTGAAATTTCCTCATGGATATTGAAATGCATATTCTCTGATCATGTTCGGATATTTACATAAATTAAGTTGAGTGAAACAATGTCTACATTTTATTAAATGTAATTTAATAACTTAGGATTCGCAAAGGTTTTACCTAGTTTTGTTATTGTTTTTTTATTATTACTAGTCTAGTTATTTTTTACGGAGTTTATATGCATTTTCTCTGTCATGATTTTAGTTATTTTTTATTTCACTACTGATAAAATTATTTTATTGTTTGCTGATGAGTAAATAAAAGTTTTCCAATAATAAAATGAGGATGGCACTTTTATACCCTTGTATTATAAATAAAAAATTATTTGCAGTATTTGGATTTTTTTTTAAAAAGATCACGAGAAAAATCTTATGAAATTTCTTGTTGGAACAGCGAAATATTTAATATTATGAATAATAGAACTGTTTAATGGTTGGTCTATTTCTAAATCTTTTAGGTTCTCTTTCCATCAGTCTGTTAATTTATCATTTAATAGGCCATATCTAATTATTTCTTTGGTATCATCAGTTCCTCCTGGGATTCATCCAGCCTCTATAAAGGTAGGAGGGTGCCTTTGATCGGAACAAACTACCTTGCTGCACAATCTTAGTCCTGGAAATAGTAGTCTCTACCATGTGCTAAATACGAATATAATAATCTTCTTAGACTGTGGTGGAACAAGATTTTTATTTTTTACGGTTAGGAAATAAGTCAGTAACAAAATGAACTTTATACTGGGAAGCGCGCTCACCGCACATTAGTTGTTAAGTAGAAGAAAAATAGGATCTTAGGCTTAGGGTCCTTTTTTTAAAAGATTTTTTTATCTAATTATTATCATGGCAACAATTAAATTAAATGGCTTCATTTTATTAATATGGAATCAACTTAGACCTGCTTTCTATACCGCCAGCACCACACCAACCATTGAACCAGAGTCAAACTGAAATCAACGGAGAGCAAATTGCTAGAGGAGAAACCAGAAGGGAGCCTCATGAATGAGACCAGAGTTGGCATCGAAATAATGAACTAATGAACCTGGTGAGGTTCACTTTTTCAATATTCGGGTGAACAGCGAGAGATATTCTCTCGTACTCAGTCCACCAATTTCCTCGATAAAATATTCAGCCGAGGGAAAGCTGTTATTTGTCACATCAATGGAAAGTTAAGGAGTTTGTTCTCCCTCAGTCCTCAATTTACTAAATGAGTTACCGGCCCAGCCAGCTCTAACTCAGTAGCCCGAGCTTATACACCTGTTTAATCCATCCCATTAGCCTACTTTTAGACATCTGTGGAAATTCATCGGAAAATTATCGTCACGGGTGGTTCGGCCTGAAACCTAGTTAAAAGTTCGTTTCCTAAGCAGCGCATAAATTAACATGTTGAATGACTTATGTTTTGTACGTAACTGGATTATGATATTCTATATCTTATTCTTTTTGCTAGTCATATAATGTAAAAATAGAAGTAGGCATTTATTATATAAAATTTTATCACTATTTTATTCAATTTGTTATTTGGTGATAGGTTTTGATGACATGCAAGGTATCACTTAAACAAATTTTGTATCTCGTCAATGATAATATTTGCCAGTACCAAAACTGAAAATCTTGTTTAAAAAAACCCTCATAAATGGCTTTTGTTCACTTTCGCAACTCCAGTTTTTTAATTTTGAGCTCTGGGGATCGACTGTTATTGCATCGGATTCCTTTCGTATCCAATCCGTACAATCCAAAATCCAAAATGTTCCTTACTTTGTTACGAATAATGTCATCCATCCATGATGATCTCAACGTCCCATTTGTTGCTGATTTGCTCCGAAACCGACAAAGTTCTTCAATTCCCGATAATCCTTCGAGGCGTCCGGAAAGATACCACCGTGGCCTTTTAAATTGAATTTGTTATTATTTACCAGTGGATGATTTCTCTTTTTGCGTTTATCTCGTGTCAT
Organism: Arma custos; assembly: GCA_037127475.1. Classification (NCBI taxonomy): domain Eukaryota; kingdom Metazoa; phylum Arthropoda; class Insecta; order Hemiptera; family Pentatomidae; genus Arma; species Arma custos. The sequence continues at coordinate 55,323,326 of CM073765.1, forward strand.
AACATTTTTTATTCATTTCAATTACAAAGTCATTTTATTTAGTAGTTTCTGTAAAATAATACAATCGTAAATTTCAATTAACAATTTTTAAAAAATCATTAATATATTCATTGAGTAAAAAGTTTTATGTATGTATCATTTATTTATTTATACATATATTTATTTATTTGATATATTATTGTTATACAGTTGTAAATTTCAATAAATACTTTTTTTTTAAATAAAGTGTTTTTACTCGATACATTAGTTATAATAAGCTCTGATAGAATTAATCTAAAATAAAAACAATACCTGCGTGTATTTCATTCTTACTTTTACCTAATTTCATAATTGTTAACTATAGGACTCTTCCTTGGTATAGTTTATTGAAACTATTTTTCAGCTCTAAGGGAATAAAGAGAGGGACGGCTCGTGAGGATATGCCGTACTATCGATCTACTAAGCTCCGCCACCGCCGCGTCTAGCAGGTACTCTACTCTAGTCCTCCAAGTTCAGCTGCAACAAACTGTCGCCAATGCAGTTAGAAAAAAACAAAAAAAAAAAAAATATCAGAGAATCGTATGGAGATTTGAAATATTGCAATGGCCTGCCGACGATAAAACTAGGGCGTGCTGTTCCACAGAATTTTTAGCCTTTGTTTTAAAATTGTTTAAATGAAAACATCATTCAGACAAAACACTCAGACACAAAGGATCGAAATATTTACACCATATAGAATCGACCATATGAAACAGTTTATCACATTTTTATATTAGCTTAGGCTCGATCAAAACACCGAATGCAATTGGACCTTTGCACACTTCTCAAGAACCTAGAACAATACAACAATTGGAGCTTTGCACACTTCTCAAGAACCTAGAACAATACATCAATTGGACCTTTGCACACTTCTTAAGAACCTAGAACAATACAATAATTTAATGAGTTTTTCTCATTATCCTGATATCTTAAAGATCTTATGATGATCTTAAAGTTTATTTTCATGTCCGAAGAAACGGTCATTTAAAACAACCATTATAATATGGTCTTTTAAACAAGCATATAACTGACGGGACCAACTGGAGAGTTTCGTATATGTCGCAACAAAAAAAAGTTTTAGCAAGCTAAAACACACGCTTTTATCGCTAGCCGAACTACAAATTAGAAGCGAATATTATTAAAAACAAATAAAGAATAGCCGTTTATCGATAACCAAACTACAGAATATTTTAAAAAGCTAAAAAAGCCTGGGTTTTTTATGTTAATTGTTGTAAATATATTATTGACTGGTATTGGTACTTGAAGATTTATTATGAAAATTTCTTAGAAAGCACACCACGTTTTTTTTTTTTTTTTACAATGAATTGAATTTTTGCTCATTAATCTATTTTTATTATAATGCAATTGAGAAAAACCACAATGCAAAGCCTTATGTTTCAAAAAATACACCTACTTACCAGTCGACGTTTCGCCTATTCAGGCATTATCGAGTTGTATGTTGAACGTATTGGTGGTGGGGTGCTGTCTCATGTTTGGAGCCTGTTTGGGCTGTTGATCGTTGGGATGTATTGCACCTTTTTCTTCGAGATGCGATTCACATAACCCCTTTTTGATTTTGGTGTCTTGATAATGCCTGAATTGGCGAAACGTCGACTGGTAAGTAGGTGTATTTTTTGAAACATAAGGCTTTGCATTGTGGTTTTTCCCAATTGCATTATAATAAATAATAGTGTTTCTTTTTGAGTTTTTGGCTCTATTTTAGTAATCTATTTTTATTTAAACTTAAATGCAATTCAATGTATTATAACAGTATAAAGAATTTCGCAACCACACTGGAGTATAGAAGCATCAAGTAAAGAGATCCAAAACGGATTTTGAACTACTGAAATCATTTCATTTTAATGTATTTTATACGGATTTGCTTTTGTTAATTTGTGTTTAAGCTTAATTCATTTGCCTTAAAAAAATTATCCTCCTTCTTTCAGCAGCCTTGCTTTCAGCTATTAAATGTGCACACGCCCAACAATTCACTGGTGGAACTGCGGGTTTCTATTACAAAGTTTATAATTTTTCATTCAAATATTTTTTTAAAACAAATTTGCTGGCTCCTTTGCAATAAATTACAAAGGATTATAGGTATCAACAAAAAGAGGAGAGATAGAAGTTAAACAAACTTTATTCTTGTCTCTGTACGATTCGAAAAATGGTAAATGCTCATTAGGAAATGGTTATATTTAATCTTGAAATAATTAATAATATATAAAGATCTCTAAAAAATATAGTGTTGGCTTGGTGTCCAGTCCACCTGGAGTGACAGAGCCGTTATGCACTCCCATAATTGTTACCACCATGCACAATAGTGGCTTCGCAATAAATTATCAGCTGATGAATGGAGCTGGACACGACAAGGAGGGATTTGGTTGTTGCCAACTAAAATTGCTTTGGAATCTGAAAGCATTCTGATGTTGGTATTATGCACATGCAGCAGAGGTTGTTCAACATGAAATTGCAGCTGAAAAAGAAATGGATGTTCACAACTGAGCAAGGCAAGAGAATAAATTAAATTCTTAAATGCACAATAAAATGGAACACAGAGAGGAAGAGAAAATGCTCATTGATTCAGAATTGTGATTTCTTGGGTCTCATAAACTTTATATGCTATCTTATTTTATTACTTGTTCTTTACTAGATACTTGGACAGTTTATTATGTTTTTTATCATCCAATTGCTGTTTACTTATTCCATTGCCTATTTGTAATGACTCCTAATATATTTGAGTTGTTCATTAATTTGTTTTATAGTGTTTTATGTTAACGGTAAATCATTATAATAAGTGCTGTAGCTCATAGCCTTTATAGTTCATTAATTCTTTATCAAGCTGGGATTTCATCGCGTAATTATTGAAGTTAATAACACAACATATTTATGTTAATTATTTAATAATTTACTTATTATATCGATAGAAGTTGTTATTTTTCAAGGCGATTATGTGTTTACCAACTTCATTGTCTTCCATTACATGAAATGGAATAAGCCTTGAAGTAAAGTCGAGTAAGACGAAGTATATGGTTAGTAACAGAAACGGCTATGATTTTAGTGATATTATTGTAGGAAGGATAATAAGTTTGAACATGTATTTACAGTAAAGAAGATGCAGAAAGAATGAAATCTAAGAGAAAATAAATGAGCGGTTAAAAGGCGGAAATACTATTCTTTATTTCGGTCATCTCACTTCTAAGCTCGGCTCTCTTGTCTAGAAATTAAACATTTGAATTTTTTAAACTATCCTTCTAACTTTTCTTTATGGATGTGAAATGTGTCCATGAACGTTGAAAGATGAACAATGTGTTAGGTACAAAAGACTTGTTGATGTCTTCTGGTTCAGATCGTGTAGATAAATTTTCGCCAACGTTTCGCCAGCCATGCTGCTGACTTCTTCAGGGCTGAGATGGAAATGAACAACAAGTCTTTTGTAATAATAGTGGCCGTGGAAACCTAAAAGAGTATTTAATGTGTTAGGTGTTCAAACATAAGCTCTTCCGTGGAATATTCGATCCGAACAAGGATGAGACTTCTGGAGAATTGAGGTGATTTAATTGAACTATAGCGCCGTGAAGATTGAGATGGGCTTGTAAAGTTGTTGGGCTTAGTAACGAACGAATTATGAACAGTTAATTAGCAGTGAACGGACTCGTTAAGTTCCGAGTGTTGGACCGAGGCGTAGGTGTGAGGATAGCATTAAGAGTGTTCTGCTGGATTCCAGTGTGGGTGATGGCCCTTGAACAGAAATTGGTATGCTATAACTGGTGGTACTGATTCGATCCGATCCTTTGGGTTCGCTAAATTCGTACTCTTATCGTCTATAAAATATTGATATTTCCCTATGTCGAATGCTAAGGGTATCCCTTATCGAGTGACTTGGGAGATTTCTCCGAGTATAAAAGAACCCTCGTTATTTCTGAAGAAAGAATAAGTCGATTTTGACAGGAGGACCTGTCCTTAGAAATCGCAATAAGGATATCAATATTCACAATATATAACAAATCTTCTACTCTCCTACTTGCTTCTATAGACCCTCTTCCAGATATCTTCCTCCCCTGTACTCTCCTGTGTATTTGTCCACACGCCCTAAAGGAATCCTAAGTTCATTCTTGTTTGAGATCTGGGTTACACGCAGTTAAAATCATAAAAATTAATAATATATGTGCTTATTAAATGAAGATTTAAATATTTAAAATAAAGATCTAAAATTTAGATACAATTTATTCAAAGATATTTAAATGAATATTAGATTTTTATTTATTTAAAATATATTTCTTTTAAAATACAATTATTCATTACTTTTCATTACTATTTGGTCTTGCATTTAATTCTTGATTTTTGTGAGGATATTTTTTAAAATTTATTTATTGAAATATACAACTTTCAAGTCCATCAAGTAAATTTAATGGAAGATATATAATGGCATAACATAAAAGCAAGTACAAACCACCGACTAGTAGTAGTCGAATAACAAGTTCAACTTTGAAGGTCACGATGCCATTTTCTTTTCAGACTCTTCGGAGGATTATCAGGAATTCAAGAGGTTGCTATATTTCAAACTAGTGGGTTTGAGTGGAAATAAAATACAGATCGGTAACGAATGAAACATTAAGGTCATTAAACATGAAACATGAAAGGTCATGAAACATTAAGGTCAATGGATGGCATTGTTCATAACAAGGTAAGAAGGATTGGAGGTTTTGAATTTTAAGGAATTGATACGCCAGGAATTCGATGGTTTAGTGGAGCCTCATGGTCTGTTCCCTAAGTCCAGATGGGCCTTACGATTGTGATGTATACGCGTCTTTGGTAATTAATTGAGAACTTAGAGTGTTTGTACAGTAAATGTTAAAATAGCCTGAAATGGCGAGCTGTTTCTTGTCTACAGTCTAGTGTAAGTATTCCAAGTTGAACGTTTGTCAAGATGTAATCCTCATTACCGGATCTGTTCTACAGGAATCAGTGGGATGTTATTAAACGATGCTTTAGAACAGGATTAGTGAGGATTAAATCGTAGTCTGTTGTTTCCTAGCAAAGGGTAAAGGAGGTATTTTATTGAAGTTTAAATTGCTAAGTCCACTTTGAATATAGCTGAATCCATTTGACTAGTGTTTTCTGTAATAAGTGATATAATATGTAATTAGTGAAAATACTTGATGCTGTATAAGAAGATTTTGTCTTGGTTCTGGGTTAGCCTAAGATTTCCTGATTTACAGTTGATTACAAGATGATTGATATTTTTTTAAAAAAAGTATGTTAGGAATTAAAATGAAAAATACAAATCCCTATCTTTCCTTTAAAGTAGTTATCCTAAGGTTCTTCGAACTCTGTGAGACAGCATATTAGGGAAGTAGCTATGACTGAATCAAGAAATAAGAACTGATCCCTAAATGTATGAACCTCTTTGGTAATCGGTAAAACCGAGTATAACATTAGCTATGGAAGGCTGAGTACCTGATTCCTACAAACCGCCGGCTACAGATATTTGCATTCGTAAACAAATAATCCTTGTTCGCGCTCGGTTACAGATCCCCGGCTGTAAATATTCACTCAGCTCTCCACACATCGTCCTCCGGCAATAGTCACTGTTTGCCAGCGCTGTTCAGTGTTGGTTTAATTTATTTATTAATATCAAATTATTTTCTTTTTTAGTCGTTTCAACAATAATCAAATTCGGATTTAGTTGTTATTAAAGAACTTTTAAAGACTTGTGAACGAAGATTAAAAATACAGTATATAAGAATGACACATTTACGATTGAAATTATTTAAAACAAATGATTGAAAATGTGAATCTATGTATTAAAAATTGTAGGTTTAAATATTATATTTTTTATTTTTATGTAAATGTATTTCATGTGTTATTTATTGGATTTATTTATATAACAATGCGTGGAAATATATTACTGCTCATTGATTTTTCATCACATAAAACTTTTAACTCAATGAATATATTATTAAGATTTTTAAATTTGTTTAATGAAATTCACGACTTGAATATAATAATACAACCTTTAAATAGAATGAATGATATGTAATAGCATGAGATGAAGGAAAGTAGCCTATCTACCCTCTGCTAGTACTCGAGTAACAAATTCAACATATAAGGCTATGAGACCATCTTCTTTTTAGATGTTTCGGTGGATTATCAGAAATTGGAGAGGTTTGTAACGGAAGGATTGATATTGTTAGAGCTAAATCATCAATTAACGGGGTCATTATTATATAATTATGGATGACTTTATTCGTTACTAAGTAAGGATCATTGAGAATTTTACGAAAGTTTTGGGATTTAAAGGATTACCTACGAAGAGGAATTCGTAGGCGTAGTGGAGTCATTTTCACGGGATTTAACAGGATCTTGAGCTATTAAAATAATTATTAACAAAGTATTTAGCTAAATACAATAATTTTCGCAATAATATGCTCTAAATTTAACTATAGATAAAACAATAGAGGTTTAGAAGAACAATAGAACCTGAACTGCCAATATTTGTTATTTACATTCTCCTATTCCAAGTAACAGTGCGCCTGACCCTTGGATCTGCTAAACCCTCAAGACCGTCCAGTGCTGCGGGCACTGTATACCCTACCCCTTTACTCCAATCTTTGTCTATATTACAGAAACTTTTAAACAGTTGATAATAACACTTACTGAATAAACTAGATGAAATAAATAAAAATATTTTTTCCGCAGTGATTACATTTGTAACAGGATTCCTACTCAGTATTTAAACATTTCAAAAGAATTATTTACACGTTTTGATCAGTTTTGACATCATTCTTCAAAGTAATTGATTTGGGATTGAAGAGTATGGGATGCAATGAATGGATTAGTTTTGACTGATAATACTCATATGTCATCATTTATTGGGATGTCAACTGGATTATTCAATTTACTGTAATTGCTGTTTTTTTATCGTGTTAAAGCTATTATTTTTGTGTGTGATTTTATTCTTAATGGATTTTTTATCGGAGATTTGTATGCTTCATTTTCAATAATAATATTTTGAAGCGTGTCCCTCCGTTGGACTGTATTTGGAATTCCGAAACGTGTAAATGACTACTAAATATTCCATGTTTGACCTCATAACGCAGTAAACTTCATTTTTTCTTAGTCTTGATAATAAAAATATAATAATTCTTTTTCTAGTGATTAGAGAGTAGGATAAACTAGTGTGTAGAGCGCTGAAGCCCTGGGTTCGAATCCTGCTGTGGTAGATAAATTATTATTATTATATTAACAATACTATAAATAATGCATAGATTATTATTTTGGTGTTAACAGTCATATATGATCCCTGAGGAACCTGCTGATCCTCCTGGAGCCACCCAGCCTCTATACATATTATCAACAATCGGGGAGGAAAACCATAATGTTGAGTGATCGAGTATGATCTCGGATAGTCCTGGACAAACTTTGGCTCAGAAGCATTATAATTCCTAACATGCACTAAACTCAATTATAATTAATATATTTTCAACTCCACCTGGGTTGTAGTTGTACAGCTTTTCCTAGATGTTGAGCATGTCATAAATTGAGCGTGAATATATCATGGAAAAGTATAACTCAACTAATAATTCAATTAATTTTAATATACTTTATTATATTCCATATTCAATTTATGTTTTTTTCAATTCTTTAGTTGAAAATTGAAGAGAAAATTGAGAAAAACAATTTGGTACTTCTATCAACCAATCGAATAATTGATTTTATTTTTTTATAATATTAATATTTATAATTTTGTTATGGATTATTCAATGCATACTATAAGGCCTTAAAAATAGTAAAATATTGAAGGAATAAGGCAAGAGATGCAATAAGTGGGATGCTATTTCATACCTGAGGTTATGTAGCTCCAAAATTCGTCAATTTGTCTTCCCACACTCCACCTACTCTCATATCGGCAAACGACGGCATTCAATCCCCCGCCCTATATAGGCTCTCTCAAGATCAGCCTATAAAGATGAACCTTCTTCAGGGAATTAAAATATCTTATTATAGTCAGCTATTCAAATTCATTCTTATTAAATTGTTTTATATATATATATATATATATATATATATATATATATATATATATATATATATATATATATATATATATATATATATATTGATAAGGCTATTAATAAATATCAGTTCACTTTGCGGATCCAATTCTTCCCAGTTTTAATAAATAATACTTTAAAAACACACTCCAATAGGGAATACAATTAAAAATAGAAAGTAGTATTTAATAATTTTAAAATGAGAGTTGAGCGATGAACAAAAAAATTAATTTCATTTTAATAATTAGTAGTTTAGTAAAAAATTTTTTATCTTAAAAAGCACCCCACGATTTTACGTCTTCTACACGCTGAAAGAATACGTCGGAAAGTAGAGTGCTCTTTTATAGATTTTTGTTATTATATATGTTTTTGTTATTTATATATTTTTACTACTCTTTTATCCTAATCAAAATTAAATGAACAATCATTAACAGCAACTCAGAACGAGATTTTTTTTTTATTATTTTATAATATTATTATCAACAAAGTTGATGATAAGCATCGTCCAAATTGTATTTTTGCTCAGTATTTTCAAAAGTGTTAGATTAATGTTTTGGATTTTTTTTTATATTAGCACTACTTAGGCCGTAGGTGAGGATGATGATGTTGATAATGAAGAAAAATATATAAAATTTGGGAATGTCTTTAGTTGTAAAAAACCTTGTTTTCCAATGTAACATAGGACGGGCAAACAGAAAATTTATATATTAAGAAAAATGATTATACTTTAGAGGTCTGCCGTTTATTGTATATTTTGCGAAGAAGTCCTTCGTCTTAGGTTTAAATTTCGGTATGCATGAAAATAGTAAGTACTTATATGTGAGTTTTTCTTTTCTTTCCCCCTTTTCCAACTTTACCCAACCAATTTCCTGATTTTATCCATTCAGATTATCTCAAGATAATATTTGATAAAATGTATTCATTTGTTGTCTAATATTTCCTTCTATATTCTCTTTATGTTTATGAAATCGTTTGTAAGAAGATTTTTTCGTTCAATTTCTCTTAATTATGGCTTATTTTTATTTAGGAATTTAAGCCATTTGAATTTTATTCTTTAAATTTATTTTTCCATAAATTCGAGGTATTATTCGTAGACGTTTTTAATAAAAGTAATTATGAATGCGTGGTAAATATGTTATCGAATTAAAGACCGAATCCTTGTTTTTTGAGTCAAGCGAAAGGTACTTTGCTACAATCAGGTTCAAAAACGGCGCACTGATCTTCACCCGATCTTTAGCTAGGAAATCCGGATATATCAGAGGGAAAGCCCTATCTCTACAGTTTTCCTTTTAACAGGCTCCGCCGTGGGAGATCGTTTTCAGTCTGTTTTCTTTCCCTCCGTTACATGTTTATGTTCGTGGAGGATATAGTGAAGGAGATATTTGTTTTCCTTAGCAGATTGGGTTGTTTTGCGGGGGAATTGCACTTTGATGAAGGGTTAAGTTCGCTAAGGTTTTGTATTGATTCTTGAGCTCTTACTCATACATTAACCTGCAAAACTTCAATCAATGGAGGGTCATGCGTTCAGTACTTGTTAGAGACTGTAGTTTTTCTTGGACAACGGTTGTGCAGAGGAATAATTTGTTTTAGGTCAAGCCCCCAGATTTCAACCCTTATTTTGGTTACCTTATGGAGGCTTGGTGAACCACAGAAGGGTCCTAGACACATAATCGGTCACTAACATACTAAATAAAAGCCTGCCAGTCAGCGGGATTTGAACCCAGGAGCTTCAGCACGGCAGCTCAGGGCTCTAACGCTCATCCACTCCGCCCCCGCCCTGCTACATTAAAATATCCACTCAATATTTCTACCGATTTGGTGGATTTTTATCAGTAAAGAATAAATTTATTTGACAGTTAGTTAGTTAGCGTAAGAACCTTCTGCATCCAAGTTCTCGGGTCCACAGGTTTTTTTTTAAATGGCCTTAGTATTGGTGGTTCTTTGGAGGGGACGTCAATTGGCGATCCGGAGCAGTAAAGTTTTAAGGATTCTTATCCTAATTATACCTTGATAAGCAAAATTTAGGACTCCCATCGATGCATCGTCATAGTAGCATGAAGTAACGTTAAATAAATAAACAATCTACCAGCGATGTTAAAAGACATGGAGCAGTAATATGATTCTTTTGGAGCATATGATTGACAACTCTTTAATGGTCATCATCATCACTATGGCCAAATGCATTACAGTGCGGCTTATTTTCAAGTTTTTTGGATTTTTTAGTTTTTTTTAATGATAAAAAACCTAAGTCATTTGATCGATTAAAAAATCAATTCTTAATATTTTCAATAATATCTTGCAAGGCTGAAAAATTTGGGTATCAGAATGTAGCCTCATACATTCGTAGAGTGTATTTTGACATTATTTATTGCCAATAAACGTTTACCTAATTTTCCGCAAATACATGTGATGTTTTATTTTTATGTAAATAAGTGAGATATTTTATCATTATTTATTTATTTAACTTATTATTTATTTGTTTATCTAATATTTTATCACTAGTTAGAATGTTTAATATACAATGCCGATAACTGTATATGCTTTTATATTTATAAGCTTATATATCAAGCTGGCAGTTTGGTCTCGATTCAATAAATATATAAGAAACGGGGAAAAGTTCCCCGAATAATTTTCTACTTACAAAACGCATCGCACAAACAGCTATTTCAAATCGAATAGGGAATGAACTAGGAAAGGTTGTATTAAACAGTATTCCTCGGAGGAATTCTTTTGACTGATTTCACTCTTGAAAGGAGAGCAACAAAAAGTTTAAGGCAAAGAATATACGACGCAACCCTTTTATTAAAATGGAACAGCCCCGACTTAGCGTCTCCATTATTCATGAATTTGAAAAAGTAGGTCGGCCTCCGGGATGTTTCTCCAAAAGATATTTATATTTAATTTCTCCCTTCTTCTCTGATGAATCGGAACAGAAAGGGATATTATTAAACATGGAAAATCATGCCCAGGAGGAATGAGATAATATACGAAGACAGGATAAAAGTTGGAAATAGGCAAAAGTTCTGAAGAAATATGGCTGTTATATCTTCCCTGAGTCTCATGGGCACTCCGAACAAATCATCTCATTCGCGCAGACGATAGCTTTATTTATTTTGTAAAAAAAAAAAAGCGGAAACGTTGTTATTAAGATGTGAAAACATAAATCAACACTTACGAACACAACAAAGGCAGCATAATGAAATAATTACGCATCACGCTGCGAATGAAAAGAAACCAAAATAAAAACAAATGAAAGTTTCTTGCTAAAGCATTAAAATTAATTCAGTATGATTAGCGGATAACTTGAAAATTGATTTTTTCACATTTTGAGAAAGTTTAGTCAAGCTATAAGAAGTTATTAATTAGTTAATAATTTCGTATAGCACGATACTTTATAATAAACTGCCTTGTTTCTTGTGGTTTCGGTCAAGTTCTGAACCTGAAGTTTCGGTAGCATTAAGTATCTCTTCACTAATTTTTTGACGTACGTAGTCTCTTTTTTGTTCATCTTCAAAGCTTCAATTCAGATCATACCCCCAGAAACAGAAATAAATAATCTAAAGAAGAACTTAGCTTATCACTGATCTTTGCCTGGATAAAATATGACCGCTGGAATGAAGAACCGCGCGTGGGAGTCTTGAGAAGAAAACAATGTTATCTTTAGAAAATATTATGTAGTATGTCCTTACTGTATATATTTATAATTAATAATAATGTATTTGTATAAGCAATATTATGAAACGAATATTAAAATTTTGTGACAATATCTATCAACTGCTTCATGTAAGCATGAAGCATTTTATCATGTAAAGATATTCATCTACAGTTAGTTGCGAAAAATTTGTAAATGATCTAGGTGAATCCATATATCAATCCAAACTGGTTCGAGAAAGATCATTACTACTTCTTGTTTATGGCATTCGATCCTGTGCCACTGATCTGTATTCCCTGCCTTTCCTCAGCAAGGTCCAAAGCAATCTGGCCATCACACTCTTCTTTTTTCGTCCTCAATGTCTGAGTCGGTACAGATCTTTTTTGTGGGTGGAGGGAGGTGGAGTTACCAAGAAAATATTCCACACATCACCATTACTCATTGTAGCAACATATCTGTCAAAACGTATTTATTGAATTGTATGACATTTACGTCCATAAATAATTCCAAACTGTTCAATAATCTTCCGTTTTGAGAATTCCATTCACCTTTGCCTTTATTAAGGGCCACATCTTTGAAGCCTTACATTCCATTTTTGCGCAATACCTCATTCCATTACCTCATGCCTCAAAGACATTTTTATCTATTAAATTTAAAATATAGAAACAAATATTTTATTTAAGTACTTAACAATTTCAGAAAGGAAATAAATCAGTATTCAAACTTTTTAACTAATAATTGAAATCAATTAATTAATCTCAACTCAATTAAAAAAAGAAATAAAACAAAACGGATACTGAACGTACACTAATACTTACTTAAATCCATTTGGGACGATTGTAAGGACAGAAGTATCTTGAAAGATATTTATGAAAGAATGAAAATAAAAAATAAAGTTGCATTTTCTATTAAAGCTTGTTAATTAAATCACTGTTGACCAGCTTGAACAGGTGAAAGTGGAAACCTAATCTCTAATGAAAATCCACCACCAACATGAAAGATATGTAACGATAGCATAACAATATATCTTTGAGTGTTAATCCTTTTACATAAGAACAATATTTAAATAGCAACACCTGCCAATGTATCAATGGTTTTGGGAAATGAATTAAACTTAGTTCTTGATGACCACTAGGATTTACGCCTCAAATTTAAAACAACCAAGCAATCCCGGTTGCCGAGTTATTTCGTTCTGAAAATGAGTTTGGAATATTTTCTTTAGCGCCGATGCCCTTTGTAACCTTCTGGTTATGTTCTTTGTAGCGAAAGTTTTCTCCTGCCGCTTCATTTAGTTTGTTTTTCACATCAATGGAATACGAAAAAGGAATATTTTAGGACCGAGTCCTCAACTCTTCGCCTTTCCGCCAATCCGATGAGCAAACGAATGTAACTTCAGGACGTAGGTGTTTAAAGAATAAATCAAGTTTTAGGTTTTCAGGTTTATGAACATATTTGAAAAACAAATTGAGTTAACTTAATGGGCTTTTTCAACTTCTTCTGCGGAATAAAGTTGAAAAATATTTTAAGGTGATAAAGAAAAAGAGGTATTATAAATGAAGAACTCGTTTGTATTTGATAACGAAGTTTCAACAAGAGAGAGTAAAATTTGGAAGCTTAATATTCTTACATAGAATATGACAAACTTTCCCTTTAACTTCCCCTGTGGTTTAGTTTAATAAAATCTATAATTGATTCCGAGAAGGAGAAAACCCAATAATAAATAATTAAAATACTTTATTTTATTCCAAGATCGCGGGTTTGTAGCCAGGCAGGTGGCCCTAGGATTTTTTTAAGGGAGTAAAAAATGCTTAGTTACGCCGTCCTTCGGAAGGGACGTTAAACGGGGGTCCTGAGCCTGTACGATGTCAGGTACTCGTTAAAAATCCCTATCCTAATTAAACCTGGATAGGCAAAATTTAGAGCTCCCACTATGGCATCGTCCGATTAGCCATAGCAGCATAAAGTGACGTTAAATGAACAAACAAACAAACTTTATTTTATTTTAATTAATTGTAACTTATGATATAAATATTTAGGGGGCAATCATAGCAATATTTTTTTTTCTGTTTGTAATGTTTTTCTTTTTTTCAAAAGAAGAAACCATTACAGTGACTCAAGCATGATCACTTATTACATTATTTAAAGAACATTCGACTTGCATAAAACATACTTTTCAATTTTTTGTTTTCTTAGATTCCTTCTCGACTTCCTTTCTGATGCCTGTTTTCAGTTTTTGTAAATAAAATGTCCCATGTTTTAAATCGTAATTTTTAAGTAGGATTAAAGTGTTGTATTTTGATTCCATAAAATTTTAGCGGTTCGTAATAAACGATTGCTGTATATGTTCTTCATCTTTTAAAGGAGACATAAACGTTTAAGATTCAGCCAAATATATACTGATTTTCGACTGTTTTTCTTTTCTATATCTTACTTCTTTCAATCACAACAGATTTCGTGAGTTATTTTCCTATTCTTCTATGTTTCTGTAGAAGATATACGAAATTTTCTGTAAAAAAATATCTAGAATAAAAAAAAATAATCATTTTTTGTATATCGACATGGACCATTTTTGAATATTCAGACCATTCTGTATCTTCACCCAGTCTCTTTAAAGTGGATAACCTTAACTGGGGAAAAACCTTGTGCTTGAGCGTGATCACGGGCAAATCTCCTTCCTGCATAATTCTAGTAACAGTATTGTCTCTACCATGTACTGAACCCAAGGGTTTCGAATTTACTGATAGCATTTTATTTCTTTACCGTCGTTAATAGAACAACTTCAGATTAGAAACTTTCTATATTCTTGACTATGCCTTGTTTTCGAAGTTGCTAACGCTTTGTTCTTTCTTCAATGTTAGCGGCATCATTTAGTATCCACGAAGAAACAGAACTCTTGGAAGCAAGCATAAGTTCATAGCATTTTGTTTCTTGGGTAAGATTTCCCGATGCATATAAGTCATCTTCAGTTTAATTTGTTTTTTATATAAATCAATTTTATTTTTTAGTATAAATCAAATTTGTTTTTTTCCTCTCCACAGATTTATTATGTGATATAACAAAATATTTGTTATCAAAATAATAGTCCTTACTAACATAAAAGATGAGTTTTATTATTATCGTTTGCAATATTATATTTTTATTTTACAATAACGTAAAATGAAGTATTTTTATCAAACTTTAGTACATTTATGTAATTAAAAATCATTAACTAATTACCACATACTGAAAGTTTATTATAAAATATATGAAGAAACAGAAGATCTTAGTAAAAATATGAATATTAGTAATATTTAAAAGATATATATTATATTTATTAAGAATTGTATAGTTCTTTTGTACTAGGAGCACAATACCTTTACGCATGGACGAAACATCTTGCGGGTTAGCATTCGTTATAAATGAAGGCGCAACCCGCGCCTTCTATTGTATCATCACACACAATACAATATGCTCATTGATATGAATATAGTTTGTCACTATTTATTCAATATAACATATTTTATCACTATTTATTCTACATTGTACAAAGAGCTTATAACAATATTCTACAATTTGGTCTGTATTTAAAGAGCATGATTATACGGATAAAATATTCAATTTCAGTAGATATTAAGAACTTCTAATTCAAAATAATAAATTATTATAAACATTTAATAAATTATAATAAACTATAATAAATTATAATAAACTATAATAAATTATAATAAACTATAATAAATATTTGAAAAATAACATTGACAGTGTTTTGAATAAAATAATTTTTTTTAGTCAAATTATATTTAAAAAATTTGGTTTATGGAGAATTTTCGATAGAAAATAATTAATCCTTTAAAAAACATGAAGAATTAAATTGAAAAAAAACACCGATATGAAATACCTAATTTCAATTTATCGAAGAATGTCGCATGACAATTTTGAATTTTTATGAAGGAATTAAGTTGAATATATTTCCCCCAAATACAATTATAAATCTACATCAATTATTAATAACCTTGTAGTTGTGAATAATTGCATTGTAAGGAGCGAGATTCCGTCATATTTACAACAATCTGTTCTCCGCCGTTTTTGATAATCCTGAATAAGTATAGTCCCTTCCAATTCTACCAATTTTCCGATAGCTAAAGAAATAAAATTAAAAAACAAACCTTTGAGAAATAAGCATGAGAATAATAAAATAAATATCCAAACATTAACTTACGTTGATACGGTGACTAGTAAGTGAGTCATGAAATTTGTTGTAGTTTTTCTTCATTATGTCAGTCACGAGTGGTGTGTTGAGTGCATTGTGCAATGATTTATTAGAGTTGTAAAAGTGACAATATGTAATATAATGAGGGCATAGTGGTACAGATAATATTTTTTTAATATCTATGGCTTTGTGAATTATTTACATCTCGCAAGCCTTGGACATACCATCCTGATTTCTGTATTATCGTTGATAATAGAGATGTTCCTGCACTGGAAGGATTTGCCTACAGATAACACTACGAGGGAACGTATCGGTGAGCTATCAGTATTCGGGTAGCCCGCAAGGGATTAGAACAATCCTTATCGACCCAGTCTCATCGACGTAATTAATTCACAGCAGGTCCTTCTCTCAGCTTCTTCCGGCTTCCGGGGCCACGAAGTAAGCACTTGGGGATCAAGTACCTGATTTCTCGGCTTTAGGGGCTTAGTTTCCTGTTAGCCGGGCCTTGTTACAACACTGCCCCTTCTTAACGAGTTTTAGTCCAGTGCTGGGAGAACTTCGTGGTGATGTTATTATTGAGAACTATATTCTGCAAGTAAATTGATATGCATTTATGAATAAACTGTCGATGTCTCGTACGATTAAATTTGGAAATATATTTTTTTAAATTATAAAAAAAACACCAGAGGACTACTACCCACCAACTACTTTAAATACTACCTAATTTCTGTAAAATAATTACATACTTCGCTTGGTAGTTAACTTGCTGGGTTGCTGCTCTAACTATGCTGGCAATCTACTGAGGATTTTTTATTCCGTGCTAGTATGAATGAGAGACTTGGAAATTTATTGCACACATGTGTTCGCAATTTATGCGCAATCTATACCTCTTGCACCTGTTCCCTAATAGGCCATTTTGTCCCGATAGAAGGCCTGGATAGATTAGAGATAGCTCTACCTCTATGGCAAAGAGATAAAGTCAGGAATAATTATTGTGCTGCGAATTTTTTGCTGAACATTGAACACACTTATTGATACTAAAATAGCATATTTTTGTAAGAATATAACAAAAAAAATTGAATTTAAAAAGTATCGCAATAATACATTTAAGACCAGATATCTAAAAACATACTGGTTATTACATACCCTTTCAATTACAGGTAATTGTTCAAAATATATACTTATATCATCGTATTACGAAAGGGCATTCAGGCCTCAGTATCCCTATTTTATGAAATGTAGCATATATAATATATTACAATGGTCAAGTGGCTTAAAGCGATTTTAATCAGCATTAATCAAGATAGAAACTAATTGCTGGCATTTAGGGATTTCATAATCCTCTGCGTACATCAGATACAGATATATATCACCAAGGGTTATTGCTAACACATCCTGCCCAGTTCTAAATCGACCTAAATCTGTCCTTTGCTATGTATTACTACTCTCGATGCTTATACAACCAAAAACTTGAATTAAAATTGTATTCATTCTTGTTTATTTTAGTATCGTTTCAAATCACCGTTTTCAGTCTTTACCGGTAACTGAATATCTTTAGATTTCATAAAGCTGTTTAATTACAAAGCCTTTATTTAACTTAAAATTTATAGGCCGTTGGAAGACTATTTAGTTAAACAATTTCATGAAGTAAAAATATTATTATTCAAAATATTTACTCTTAGTTTCTATAAGTTTTCCCAACTTGTTATGAAAATTTCAATTCCATAGATAAAACCTTCATGGTTCTGTGATGGTGTAAAGTCTGAAAATGCGTGTTACCCCGTGAAGTTTTCCAAAATTCTGTAAAGAGGGAATCTGGGAGGACTCCATGACCGCACCTTCTCCGAACGCAGTGCTATTTTTGCAGCTTGAGTGCCCGAGTTTTCAAGATTAAACTCATAATAAAAATAATGAAAATACACGAAAATCCATTGTCATATTTAATGGTATACTAGACAGTGTTCGTTAAATTGTAGTTATAGTAAATATAATAACAAAATAAAGGCTTAAAACAGCTAATTACAATTATTTTACTTTAAAAAAAGTGGAAATTTCATGTGCTATTCCTTAGAGGGGAAGGGTGACCTGTGGTCTAGTGGTTAGCGTAACAAACTACTAAGCCCAAGATCACGGGTTCGTAGCTCGGCAGGATTTTTTAAAGGGAGTAAAAATCCTTAGTTACGCCGTCCTTCGGAAAGGACGTTAAACGGGTGTCCCGAGCCTGTACCATGTCATACGATCTCTTTAAAAATCCCTATCTCCTACTGTTCCATCGTCTGATTCGCCCAGCAGCATAAAGTGACGTTAAATGAACAAACAAACCTTAGAGTGGGACAAAAATATTTTCAGTAATCTTTTAATGTGAGTATAAAACTAAAACTAAAATGAAAATCTAATTTATATTCTTGGGGTGATTGGTAAGAGAGTTTTTTTTAAAAATATGGGACAATCATCGGCATGGAACCTTCAGGTTCGCTAGATTTTCATCTATTACCTACTTAAAAGCCTTCACTTCAAAATACCATGTACATGAAAATTTATAGAAATATCAGAAAAGAGGTAGTAACTTTTTAAATCTTCTTAATTAGTTTTTTTATTACAAGGATAAAGTTTTTTATTGGCCCCGATTAGCATGAAGTGGGGGTAATAAAACGCTTTGGGGTCTATATCAGAATCCCTTGAAGGCGGGCAAGTTTGGAAGAGGAGTTATGCGCCTCGGTAAACTGATTCGGAACACTTTTTATTGGCGAGAGTTTTACGATAAAAGTTTCACTTCTCTTCCAGTCAACTGCTCTTCTCTCGAGGTCCTCCCTAATCTTCTTAAAAGCCATAAGTCTTCTCTGAAATTACGACTTTGAGAAAATAAAACATAAAAAAATATTGTAAGTCCGAATTATTTATTTTTATCATAAATAAGAGTAAGTTTCAGGAATAAATACCTCAGGGTATTTGGACCTTTAAAATATTACCTCAGTAAGTAATATTTTAAAGGCTTCTTATAGCTATACCCTCAATTGATTTATTTTTAAATGGTGGTATAAATTGCGGTATTAAAAGAAAACGATAAACAACAAAATTACTTAATAAGATAACCTTTTTTTAATTTCCAACTTATTTTATTATCCGTGTACGCTAATTTCTTTTTAAATTGTAGGTTCAAATTTTGATAATAGATTATAAATACAATCAAGACAAGGACGTCGATAAGTACATACAATTGAAAATGATTTTATATTTTCAATATATACAATAAAATATTTTGAACATTTGAAGGAAACATATTTTGAACATTTCTTTCACCATTTCCCATCTTCAGTTCCATCCAAGATTTCGCCTCACGAAGCACTATTTAATCCTTATTTCGTCAACCTTAGCCTCATATGTTATCATGGCGAGCCTCTTGTTTTCTATTTCAAGACTTGCCCAAACTATCTTATGTTTCAAATAGCGGTCTCGCCTAGTTTACACTTCTATCTTTCTGAGGAATCTAGTTACTGAAGCTCGAATTTCATTTTTCTGCTTGGTGGTCAGTGATCACTATTTGTTTGGAGAAATGTATACATATACACCCTCAATTTATTTTCGTTGCAATGCCAAAATTTTATCAAAAGATGTTCAGAAATCGAACAAGTTCAGAGGTCGAAAGTTTACGGAAGTAAAAATATATATTCATTTAAATTGTTATTTTTACCTGATTAAAAGCTGTTAATGATTCTTAGGGACAGTTAAAATATTCTGTGTTATATTATATAATATAATATCAAAGAAAGTTTTCCATTATAATACATTATTTGTTTAAGTTATTTCAGTATCTAATTGTAAATGTAAGTCAATGCCACTACCACCAAATCCTTGGAAATACAATTTTATTGATGGTATTTGTTCTGTTGAGGCTTAAGTGCTTGGAGTTAAAGTGATTGGCTTTAGGTACAAGAGAGAGACGAGTAATCCTCTGGTCTAAGTCTCAAATCCGAGTGTTGAACAAGTTGTGGCTGGGGGAGGGAGGATTAGTGGCTCAATGAGTTCGCGTCATCAACATTAGCCAGCTTTGTCTTCTCTTTTTTCTTCTTAGGGCTTAGCTATTTACAAAAGTCCCTTAGTGGTAATGTGAAAAAACGACTCCCTATCGTCGCTGTAGTTTCCTTGGTTATATTTATTGTATCCGATCGATATACAGGGTGTCCCGAATTTAAATGGCAAAACTTCAGGAACTTATAGGGGATCGAAAAACTAAGACAAAAAGTCCTTTTGAGATTTTCTCGTTTTTGCTTAGTTTTAGAGATAATCGCAAAAAAAGAAACAAAACAAGTTTTCATTTTTATACTTATTTATTTACATTTATATTTACGTTATGTTAATGTAAATATTGCTCAAAATGTTGCCTCTTGCACCAATGCAAGCATTACATCTAGCACTCACTTGATAAATTACAGCTAAACATTGTTCTGATGATATTTGGTGCACTGCATATATGATTCGGTCTCTTAATTGCTCTCTTGAGTTGATTGACACCGAATAAACTTTCTGCTTCAAGGTTCCCCATACGAAGAAATCCATGGGTGTCATATCAGGTGATCTGGGTGGCCAAGGTACTACTCCTCCACGTCCAATCCATCGTTGTGGATAATTTATATCCAGCCAAGCTCGAGCAACTCTGCTATAATGAGCTGGACATCCATCGAGTTGGAACCACATTTCAATCCGCTGTTGTAAGGGAATGCCATCTAAATAATTAGAAAAGTCTTACTCCAAACATTGTATAAATGTGATACCATTCAATCTTCTAGGTAAAAAATATGGTCCCACCATTAATCCGTTCCAAATTCCAAGCCAAACGTTAATAGCAAATTTATGATGAAACCTATTATCTCTAATAGCTCTGGGATTTTCAAGAGCCCATACATGATAATTTCTTTGATAAACAATTCCTCCTCTTGTAAAGGTAGCTTCATCGGTCCATATAATTTTAATGAAAATAAATTATCATCGCGAATTTTTTCAAGAAACCAGTTACTAAAATTCAATCTCTTGACATAATCTTGAGGTAATAAATTCTGAACTTTTTGAAGATGGTATGGGTAGCGATTATCACCTTTCAAAGTTCGTCATATTGCTTGCCGCGATATTGCTAATGCAGCAGATGCTTTTCGGATGCTAGTTTCGAATTCGGATTTTATTGAAGTGGCGTTGGACACAATTTCTTCTCCGATAATCTGCTCTTACTGCTGTCTGGAAATGGTCGCCTTCATTGCGTATTAAGAATGACCCAGTCTCTCGTAGTCTATTAAAAGTTAACGAAAAGACTCGTCGATTAGGCACTCTTCTATTTGGAAATCGGCGCGCATACTCCCGCACCGCTTCTAAAGCATTACCGTTACATAAATCATGCACAAAAATCATATCAGCGTATTCAAAATTAGAATATGTATGCCGCATTGTGGCTGATGCTATTCACCCAAAAATATCTGAGTAACTGACTGAAGACTGATTTAGGAATTATAATCCTAGAAGGAACCCAAAATGTAAGCAAATAAAAAAATGTAAAGGATAACATTAAGTGTTTACATATCTCACTGCCTAGGCTGACGAACTTTGAAAGGTAATTATCGCTACCTGTAACATTTTTGTTTTGTTTATTTTTTTGCTATTTTCTCTAAAACTAAGCAAAAACGAGAAAATCTCTAAAGAACTTTTTGTCTTAGTTTTTCGGTCCCCTATAAGTTCCTGAAGTTTTGCCATTTAAATTCGGGACACCCTGTATAGTATCGTTTTCTCACACCAACTCAGGTTTGTCTATAAGCTATAACTTTGTAAATATAGTAGCTTTTGCCCGCAAACTTGTCCGCCTTGAAGTCTAAAATGGTTCTAATAGGATTTTTTATTGTTTTATTACATTATTAATTTTGTTATAACATATAAATTATTATGTTCAAATGTTTGAATACTTATAAAATGTAACAATCTTTATTATAGTATAGGGATTTAAAGGTTAAATAAACATGAAAATAAAATAAAATATTGTTATATTTTGTGAACACGAAGCTCGGACTTCGATCTGGTGAAAGTTACACGGGGGTATTATCTTTTTACAACGAAATCGAAATATTACACGCCTACCGCAGAATTTCTATGTAAACAATATTTCTTGTTTTTCCTTCGGGAGCTAGAATCACCAGGCTACTCTGTGTGCTTAGTCTAGAGCATGCCACATACAACTGGCCGTGAGAGAAGTAGCTTTCCCTCAAGTCTATTACCGCTACCTTAAGAGTTTGACCTTATAAAATTTAATTTAAATCAAAAGCACTAAGTATCGATATCAACTTCGAAGCAAATCACCGCCAAAATAACTTTCTACCT
The DNA here is from genome assembly GCA_037127475.1 of Arma custos. Classification (NCBI taxonomy): domain Eukaryota; kingdom Metazoa; phylum Arthropoda; class Insecta; order Hemiptera; family Pentatomidae; genus Arma; species Arma custos. The sequence goes on from CM073765.1 coordinate 55,345,596, forward strand.
TTTTTTAACCCCGTTAGAGGATAAATTTCAATAAAATACGGAACATGACTTCCATCAATTCTGCGAAAAAGGTTTATGCAAAATTTGAAGTAGATTGGACCAGGGATCACCTTGTCCCATAGAAACTTTGCCCCCCTTTTTCACCCCCTTAGGGTTAGAATTTCGGAAAATCCTTTCTTATCGGATGCCAACGTCATACAAAGAACACACGCTCCAAGTTTCAAGTCTCTACGATCGGCGGTTTAGGCTGTACTTTGATCCGTCAGTCAGCCAGTCATTCATGACGAGCTCTTTTATATATATATATGGATTTGTTTCTTCGTAGTTTAGTTAAACATTTTTCATTTATGTAGAAATAGTTGATCGTAGATAAATATGAAAGATTTGCTGGGAGGACGGTAAACGAAATAAAACACATTACTAAGTATGACTTATAATTTATAGTGTGCAGATTTTTCGTCCTAACGTTTAGACCAACCATTAGTTGACACGAAGCTCGACGTTGACTCCCGTTCTTTTTCTTAGGGATAATTGCACACACTTTACATCCGCGTAATTTGTTCTTCGAAAGTATTATTTTCCAGGGTCGAAGGTGTTGTTAGTGGCTTTCTAAATAAAAACGACCTGATTATTAATTCGATTAAAGCCAACCAATGCATATCAACAATGCTCGGTTAATTTTTATTTCCTTTTTTAACCACACATTCTAAGCTATCCTTTGACTTCATTCTATTCTTTCTGTTTCCACTCGGATCAGCAGAAATTACTATAAAGATAAAGTCCTGAATATGACGGTATGGTATCTAAAAGAGTAGGCAGCAGCTGGACGATAAAAAGGCAGACTGCAGTAGAGATGGCAAGAAGTGGCTCCTAACTTTCCAAATACGTTGCCTTTATTGCCGACTAACCCGAGTCCCTCCGTCCCATTTCCATCTTTATCCCTGGGGCCAGGTATCATATTATTACAACTCCCAAATCATCTTTGTTATTTCACCGATATTTTCTAATACCGTCTCAAGAAAGTTAGTCTGTGCTAGGGTGGAAATGGGTAATACTATTTACTTCAGTTATAAAGATACTTCCCTAGTTGGGATATGGTACCTCTGGATGAGTGGACAGTAGGCTATGTAATTCGGTAAAGTGAAATAAAAGGCCACTGGCTTTACATATTATAATGATTAGAAACACAATATTAATATTATTTAGTTAAGGTTATGTCCATGTGTGAATGGCATGTTCGATGCGTTAGTTGCTCGCTTCCTGGTGCTCTGTTGGCCCTTCGAGGCGGCCAAGATGGTGATGGTAATGACATGACTTGAGCACATTCTACTCTGGCTGTTTCTTGTCTACTCCCCTACTGCTTGTCCTATAGAGGTACTCCCTGGCAATTTTGTGCCACTAGAAGTTGGCCTGGGAAGTGAATAACGGCTCTGCCTCTGGTACAAAGAGGTAGATCGGGTAGAATAAGAAGATATTCTTCATTTCATAGAAAAAAATTGAAGGAGAAAGCAGTTCGGGGGGAGGTAAAAAATGAATTTTTAATTATTAAGGAACTATTTGTTAGAAACCAATATTTCTAACAGTCACAGGTGGCTCCCATAATTCTGCCTATTTAAGAAAGTGTTTTTAATCTTCCTTCGAACTGTTTTCTCCTATTTAATACTTATTATATTATACGTTTAACCTGAGAAACAATTGTTCACAACGAAAAAACAATGTAACCGAAAATTTTTTTATTACTACGATCTGTGTGTATTTTGTTCATCAGCAATGCTTTCTTGGTTTGGGTATCAATCAAGCAAACAATGAATTAAGATCTTTTAATATCTTATTAAAATTTAATACTTGTTACAGATTTTTTATGAAACTGTTTTGTTTTTAATGGGCCGTTTTTTTTTCAATAAACGTATCTCAAAAAAGTCAAAAATAATTTAAAATAATCGCAGAACATATGCACTGTGCTTGGGCATTTTTTAAGCAGAAAATTTCGAATAAAGCTGACTATGGGATAAAGTAAAACAAAACTTTACACAAATCGAATAAATTAGATTTCGCCTAATAAAATGCAAGATTTTGTTTTTTTTGTGTGAATTATAAATTCTTCCCATTTTTTTCAAAAATGTGAAATTTTTAAAAAAAGGTCAACTGGACTCAATCATATATTTTATTCTTTAAATAGGAGAAAAAAACATATTTCCAGTAAAAATATTTTTTATTCCTTATTTTCGAGATACGTTTCGGCCTTGGCCATTCTCAATCTTCTGTTTAAATTGTTTCATTTTTTACTTATTATATGGTTAACAATTCGACCATAAGTCATTCATCTCAATTTAAGTTGTTTTATTCCATTTAAATTTTTTTTTTAATTCAGAGGGAACCATGCCCTCTATAGTCATTTAATAATAAGTTTTTTAAAAATTACTATTTTTCCTTGATTTTAGGAATACACTGTGATTTCAACTTCCATATATTTTTCAGAAACATGCTTTTCGTAATATAAAAAAGTTTCCTAACAACTTAAATAACTTTTTTTTCTTATGATTATAAATATAAAAATGTTTTATATATAAATGTGATTGAACCTTTATACTTCGAGTTCTTTGTATATTCTACTTCATACATAAAATTTGAGGTTACTATGAGCATTGGCCAGTAAGGGAAACTACTCCACTGTTACGGAAGTGAAGTTTCCGAATTGCTCAAGCATTTAAGGCAATTCAAGCTAGGGGCAGAATTAATTTTGAGTTTCAGTTTAAGTTAGATCTCTCTCTCTCTCTCTCTCTCACTCTCTCACTCTCTCTCTCTCTCTCTCTCTCTCTCTCTCTCTCTCTCTCTCTCTCTCTCTCTCTCTCTCTCACACTCTCTCTCTCTCTCTCTCTCTCCCTCCCTCTCGCTCGCTCCCTCGCTCCCCCTCTCTCTCTCTCTCTCACTCCCTCTCTCTCTCTCTCTCTCTCAAACTCTCTCTCTCACTCACTCACTCTCTCTCTCTCTCTCTCTCTCTATATATATATATATATATATATATATATATATATATATATATATATATATATATATATATATGGGTCCTATATGTAGCCATAGTTTACAGTTGTTAGTGCTCTATCTGTCCGAAGGGAATGCTTCTTTGGTTTTTTATCGATAACTGTTTGTTTACTTATTCGATCAGTGAATTTCAAATCAAATCAGGAAGTTTTATTCAAGGCATTAAATCAAAGTAAAATTAACCGGAAATATATAAGAGTGTTTTCGGTGTATAAATTGAGTAAACAGGAAAAAATATATTTATGGAGAATTCTGGCTTAAGAAATCAGAAAAAAAAGCTATTACTGTACTAAGAATATTTCCGATTTTACTAGAGAATATTGCTTAAATTGTAAACGGAAGAAAATTAGAAAGCCTTTTATGAAATTCACTCCTATGATCCCAAAAAGAAATGAACAAAAAGAACCAAATGCTTTTTGACCAATTGTGTGCTTGAACAATGCCTGAACAAAATCCTGACTTTAATTATCGCCCGGAAAATAAATGATCCTGACAGATAACAAATGGAGTGTAAAACTAATTCCAATCGTTACTAATTATTAACTCTTTCCTGTAATTTTTATAAACGACAATTACTTCTCAATACGAGCCCCCAATGACGAAAAAATGCATAAATCGGCCTGAGAGAAGATCTGAAAATATCATCAGCTCTGCGAATAACTGAACAACTCTGCCGCTTTAAAGAGGGCAAAGTGTCGCTCTTAATCGTTCCCAGCGATGGATTGGTTCCGGAGGAAGCGATTAGAAAGAATTTCTAATTATTTCCTGAAAGAAGTACAAAGCGCCGCACACTGGGGCCGAATGGTCAAAAAGCGGGGAAAAAATCAATATCTCGAGAATGGATTAGCACAGTAACCTGGGGTTGGCCTCATTCGACGCAGAACAAAAAAATACATTAAGTCCGACTGTTTTTATTGAAAGTTTGAGGAAAGTTAAAAAACTAATGAGGAAATGAAAGCCTATTTGCAAGATAAAAATTTCTGCAATTTTCGGAATAGGTTGTACGCATCAAAACAAGTTTCAACAAGTATTTTGAGTGTACATTTAAATTAAATAATGCTTACAATTAAAAATTCAAGAAAGCTTACAAAACTGGTGAATTTTTTAATAATAAAACTAGGGATTCAAAGTCAAAGGTTGTTCAAATTGAAAAGAACCTTATAATTTTAAATTCAAGGAAATTAGATTAACAGTTCCTTAGCTGCATCACTGATTTCCAGGTGCGTTTTCATTGGTTCGTGATGAAAAGGATCCGAAGTCTCCAGTAGCTTTTGCTCTTCGTTGGTAGATACATAAGAGACATTTTCCGCGAGTTTTGAAGGTAGCACTGCTTCTTTGAGGGTTTCAGCGCGGTTTTACTGGCGGCGCGCTGTGAAACCAAGGTCAGCCAGTATCGTCAAAAATATCTGAATATTTAAGGGGGATAAAAATGTTTTATTAATTCTATTAATTCTGGAATGTCATGAGTAATCATTTAAGCTGGCTCTCAACTTCTTCAATTGCCCTAACTTTATTTTAAATTGTATTCTTTTCCAGAGGTTGCTTGTGTGTCTACCAATTTACTATCAGTCAACTTAATACCTTAATTATAACAATTATAATTTATTAATGCTAATTTGGACGTTATTAATACATATTGTACATTGAGAAATTACGATTAACGATTCATATAGAGAATTGTCACGAAATACGTACAGTATAATTAGAATAATATTAATCTGGTATGACAGGGGTTAATTATATGGTTCTTGGACAGGTAGTGCTATATTCTCCCATCTCTCGCCCCAAGCTCGCTTCTCCGCCAGGCTCTGCTTCCGGCTGCTGTTGAAGAAGTGCCTCCACTGCCCTTTTTCGCCTTCTAGAGACTTTTTCTTTGGATTTTTTCCGTCTTTAGGAGGGTATATCCTCTCTCTCATATTCACCTATGGTCACATGCTACCTGGTACGCGACCTAATTTTTATAACCGTAATTTTTGACAAACCTTATTTTCTGCATTCATGAATCTTCCTCTAATAATAATAATGGCATGCACGATAAATAGCAGTTTTTTAAAGTTTCTGGTCGTAGTAATGAGGAGATTGCACAACGTGGAATTGCAGAGCATGCACACGGTTAATATAATTGAAGTGATAGCGTCGCAAAAGTTGAGATGGGCTTTTAAAGTTTTTGGGCATACTAACGGACGAATTACTAGTTAAAAGTTAATAAGCGTTGTGCTGACTGGGAAGCGTCTGAGGGGTAGGCGAAGTGTAGGTTGAAAGACCGTGTTAAGTGAACGGTGAAGCGGATTCGGGTTCGGGAAGTCGGTAAGTTCCGTGGACAGAAATTTTCGGGTTCACAAAGTCTTATTATTATTATAGATCAATTAATTATAAGATGTCCTTCAACAATAAAGATATTAATAATAAAGTTAACTTTGATTTTGTTTCGAATTGGATTACTTAGAAACTATCATATTTCTTTAGATATTATATCAGCTTCTTTGACTAAAGTACATGAAGTACAGCAAGAGCATAAAGCAATCTTCACAGAGCAACAGCTACACGAGATTAATCATCACTACAGTGGGGTAAGGCAGAAGAGACCACACCGGGTTGTATCGACAACCATCGACATGAGATGGTCTGTTCCTCTGGTTGGATATTATTCATCTGGAGGATGAACCCTAGCGGATCATTAGCGGACTCGTCCGAATTGGCCAGAGAGATAGCGGCCGATAGCTTTCGTTCTCATTAGCGATTCAGCCGGAATGTGGGGGGGGGGGTGGAGGCCTTCCATCCTCTCTCAAATAGATCCCATCATCACTCCCCTTCCCCCATCTCACTCCCCTCTCTCTCTCTCTCCCCCCCCTCTCTCTCTCTCTCTCTCTCTCTCTCTCTATCCTCCCTCTCTATCTCTCTCTGATCCATTCCGCTCTCGATAATTGTTTTCTCTTTGCTATTGTGAAGCCGTGATCGGGCACTGCATCCAGACTTGGCCAGTTCATCATAAATGGAGGTAGTTCATTTAGAGCCTATTGGATTCAGAAAATGATTGGATGAAAATCTGGAATCGGAATTACATTTCTACTATACGTTTTAAATTATTAAAACGAATATCGATTTTTTAAAAATTACTTTATTTAAAAAAAGGCTTTTTAAAATATGCTAATAGTAAGGAGTGGACAGTGGTAGAGCGCTCTGTTGTGCCGAAAGCCTAGGGTTCTAATCCGGCTGTGGCCGATAAATTATTCAATCTTGTGACCTTCCCGGGATGGATTTTTTTTTGATCTGGAAACCCTCCCTTTAATTATTTATGATGTCATAAGAAGGTAATTACTGCCTCCTAATATATTATGTATCAGATAGTTATTACAAGTATGTGCTTAAATATTTTCGATGATCATTAAGAGCACTGAGTTGCCATTCCGAAAATCCTGGTTCGAATCCCGCTGCTGACAAGACTTTTATTTAGCATTATCTTATGCAGTATTATTATGTTAGCAGCCTGAGATGGGTCATATGGGATCTAGGACCCTCCTGGGGCTCACCCAATCTCTCAAAATAAGGGGGGATATCTGGTGGTTGAACGTGATAAAGGACAAATCATCCTCCTGCACAACCATTGTCCATGAAACAGAACAGTCTTAACCATGTACTGAACCCCAGTCCCGTTCACGAGTTGTTGTGGTACAGGTAAGTTTTGTGGGCTATATTTAATCATAAATGTTCGAAACATCATATTCCCATTATTTTACGATAATGAGCATTTTTTTTTTTATTGTAACATAATGTAGTGTTTATAAACGTTTAATATATATTCTTCAAAAACAGAATACATTATTATAAGAGTTTTATGTCGTTTGTATTTCAGTAACCAGTCATGAACTTTTGTACTTTCTCCAATTCATGTTCGCTAGTGTTTGTAAATATCAAAAGTTAGATTTAGTTTAAAAGTTAACCATTCTGTCTTTTTATTCTTTTTCAGTTATCTGTAGTCTTGTTTGATGTTCCATAATCTAAAAAAAAGTGCTTTAAAAAAAGTAGAAAAACTACTGAGTTCTACTCCAATTCGATCACATCTTATTAAGTAATGCCTTTCGTCGCCCGATGTTCCTCAAAACCTGTAATTATTCAAATCTTTTCTCAATTTTTGTCTCAACAGAATCTTTCCTTTTATGGTTAGAATAAATTTAATAGATTTATGAAATACGTTTGTGATTATTAATATGCATTTAAATACCTCAAAAATGGAATTAAAAAAAAAAAATCTGTTCTAAAACGAGTTCATATTAAAAGAGGTCGTGCAATGCGATGTATGACTGTAATCAAAGCAATGTATATCGAGTTTTATCTCAGATGTCAACCCGACATTATTAAAATCCAACGCACACTCTGAAATTAAATATACGACCTACGCTATTAAAATCAAATAAACTTGTTATAATAAATTTTAATTACTATTTTATTTGCAGGTGAACTTGAGCTCAGTATGGCTGCTGCCAGAGGAAGGTTACCCAGTCTTCTACCGATACTTCAGAGACCGCATCACTTGGTATGAGGCCGATGCTGTCTGTCAGTTCCATCATGGCCAACTTGTAACGAGTGAGTCAATGCATTATCAAATTTATCACTTACTATAATTACAATACTGAAATTGCATGAATCCTTTTTAAAAAATGTATGATGTGTACATAATCACTTTTATGTGGCCTTACATAAATATAAATCCATATACTCTGGAATATAAATACAGATAAATGAAACAGAATAGACGATATTGTTAACTTTCAAACTAACGGGAACTTCTGGTCTTTACAAACATGAGTAAATACAAAAAATGACCCTCAATCAAACTGATATGAAATTTGCACTTAAAGAATATTAAAAAAAAAACAGATCCTATTACTACAGACAAAAACATTTTGTTGGAATCAATTTGATGGCTTTTTCGCATAATTTGATTCCCAACTTCTGGAAGCATTTCACGGGAGGCGGAAATACCCAATGTGGTATTATGTTCATTTCAAACAGATAAAAACAAAACTAATCTTATTTTCTACTACTAATTATATTTATGTTCATTAAAGGTAAAAACGCCAAATTAAATTTAATAGGTAATAAATAAATTTAAAAAGGTAATAAACAAAATCAACGAAACCAAAACACTAAATATTGAAATAACGCACATGGTATTCTATTATATTAAATGTACAATGATACTTATTAGTGTGTAGGTAAAACTAGCTATATATTGTTTTCACAAAGAATTAATATAAAATGATATTAATTGTTGTGGTTTATCCCCTATGCTTAGATTACAATATAAATCATTGTTAAATATATTAACTAAGAAGAGCTGTTTAGTTAATAAAGAAAGAGACAAATAAACAAACATTTTTACCTTGATAGGCGCTTAACCAGGGACAAAAAATAAATAATTAAAAGTGAAAGCGAAGCAAAAACGGTGATGTGGTTTGGGTCCGGAGTAGCAGTGAAGGCCCCACCAAAACCTCAAAGATCCTTACAAAGCACTCTACGCCACTAAAGGGGTTGCCTCTTTCGTCTCTGTCCTGTTAAAAGGGTGTAATTATAACTAGGATAATTATTGTTATAACAATAACTACAATACTGTCAATATTTATATGTTAATTTTGGTGGATCCTATAATTTCTATATGTTATTGACTTCAATTTTTAGTATTTCGTAGATTTCTATTTAATATTTGATTTTTTATAACTCTGAGCCTTATATTAGAGATAAAAATTGTAATATTTATTTTGTCAACAATTTTACTTACCCGGAAAAATTAGGATTGATAGATAAACCATAACTGTTTGGAGATTGGACTGATATAAAAAGGAGTGGCATGAAAATAATAAAAAAATATGTAAAAACATCTGTGTAAAAATTATCCCCAATCTAGATTTTACTTCGATTTATTACCCTCTAAATGAAAAAAGATTTTCACAGTATCTATTCCCCTTTTTAGGAATCTCTAAGTTTCTATTATTATTTGTTTGATAATAAATTATTTAAAAACGAAAAAAATCAGAAATAGAAACAAAACAAGCTAGTTATTATTAAGAATCCACTAGGACTAGTAAATTATATTTGTTAAAACTATAACTGAACTAAGTTTTGCTTAATTTCTTATACTTTATAGTTTCGCAGGATATCACAACCCTCAAGATACCTCCTTCCTATAGGATTGCGTGCAAATTTTCCAAATTTTCAGTTCCTCGGCTTACAAGACTTTTATTTTTTACATTCATATTCAGCCGCTATGGACTGTGCATTAACTAGCAATCTATTGCATTTTCCGATGAAGAAAATGATCCGGGTTGAAGTCAAGGAAATTCCCTTATAAAGGGAAAACTATTTATTGGTAAGCCAATGTTCGACCCACATCACAGTTCTTTTTCAGGGCTAGGAGGATCATTTTATAGGATTTTCATTAATTTAATTTTCCGTGTCTGGATCTTGTTCCGCTGCCAACTTCGAAGCCCTGCCATTATCTCTTGAGCCTTCTTCTGTTCTACTGACAATGGTCTTCGTATTTTTAGTTTTTCTCCCAACTTGAAACACTGGTAGTTATTCACCATTCTTCGAAATGTCTCCCTGCTCATGATTTTATCCACCGGAATAACAATTCCTTTAAGATCCTTACATTCTTGTAACCATCCTATTCTTTTTACATTGGGTTTTATAAAATCCCGTATTTTTCTTTTCAGGTGATCATCGGACATTCTGCCGATGTGTCCATAGAGCAACAACCTTTTCTTTTAAGTAGTAATAATTGATGTAGTTGGTTCTACTATATCTTCCTATATCCGTAGTTCCTCCTCTGATCTTTAGTGTTCTCATAATAACATGCTCTTAGTAACCCATCCGTTGCTTAAAATCTTCCTTTTTACTTACCCTGCGAACCCTTTTGACTACTCCATCAACTATTATATCTTTATATTTACAGTCCTTGTCTCTGAAGCATGGGATCCTTCTGCGTTTACCACCGTACCACAGTTTTCATATTTCATAATTGTTGCTCACAGAATAATATAAAAACCTGAAGCCACCAGTTTGGGTGGTCTCAGAGGTCAACGCTAAAGATTTTATTTTATTTGTATAATATCAACAGATCGGTAATTTTTCATTGCGCAGCCTTCTTAGTTATTGTATTTTTAAAGCCTAAAAAGTTAACATTAATGTTTTTAAAACGCTTTAACATAAGTAGATTAGCTATATACAATTATGCAACAGACCATTATAAAAAAGCCTACGAGGTACAGCAGAAGAAGGACTAGCCCCAGCGGAGAGAACAGAGCTAACATCTGGTACCTGACTGGAGAAGCTTGAGATCTGAGCTGGGAGGGCCCTTCCCTTCCTTTGATCTCCCTTAATTTGTTCCCTCTTATCTTGGACCAACCTTTTCTTCCTTTTCAACAACCCCGCTCCTTCTTCTCCGTCGAAAAAATCTTATTCTAGTAGATTCAAGAGTTTAATTCTATAGCCAAATATCCTGTTGTAGACTCATTTTGTTACTATTATACATTAAATTGTTTATTTATAATATATAATACACTTTATTCTTAAAACACTTTAATTAGCTTCGTCAATTTGTGCTTATATATGTAATGGAACCTCTGAACTCGATTTTAGTCCACTCCATAAGATCGAAATAAATTGAGACTTTGCACACTTCTCAAAGGCCGATGAATACACAATATTTTCATATGCATTCCGTATATCTTTAAAAGTTTCTATAGTAGAAAAGGTGATTTAGGCAAGTTTATATGTTAACATTTTTAAACGAGAAATCAAAATTAGAATACTAAGTCGGAGTTTGTTTTAAAAGTAATCATAACCACTGCGGAAAAGAAATTTATTCATGCCCTCATCATTCCAGCATATCGTTGTCCACAAGTATTCTGTATATTTATCAGATGTTTAAAAATTTCTGTCTGATGGCATAAAGGGGTAGGGTATACAGTGCCCGCAACACTGGACGATCTTGAGGGTTTAGCGGGTCCTAACGTCAGGCGCACTGTTACCTGGAATAGGAGAATGTACATTACAAATATTGGCAGTTCAGGTTCTATTGTTCTTCTAAAGATCTTTTATTTAATCTATAGTTAAATTCAGAATATACAGTCATAAAAATTATAGTAGTGAGAGTAATTATTTTAATCTTACTTTTCGAGAAAGAAGTTAATATAGCAGTACAAATTAATTGAGTTGCGCTTAGTTTGCGTGCTCAATTTCCTAGTTTCAAGTATGTCCCATGGCATATCGGACCCTCTTGGGGCTTGCCCAGCCTCTATAATGTGGGTACCCAAAATAGATGAGAAAATCTGGCGGATGAACGTGATCTAGGACAAATCAAAAATCAAACATCAAAAATTGTCGATAGTTATTTTATTTTTTAAGGAATAAGGAAGGAGAGAAAGAGGAGAGTCTTTGTTATGTGATAACATTTAATAAATGAGAAAACGAAACGGTTTGGAAAGGGGTCGCTTTGAAGTGCATTTTGCATTCGAAGGCTAACAATGGTTTCTCGTCTAGAGAAGGGTTAATACGTTCCCTGGGAAGGTCCTTCTGGACCCTCTTTGTCCTCACATCCACTCTTCGGGTCCTCTTCTCAACCTAAACCCTCCCAAAGTAATTACAACCCTTTCTCATGCGGCTCCTTCAAACAAGAATCCTTAGCGAAAACGAATAAATTCTACACTTTGTTCCCTCCCCCTCACCAGAGAGAATCTGTGGTCCTTTGAAAACAGGACCCTTTGGACCGGAAGGTCCTGTCCTTTATTCTAATTACATTTGGATCCTTTTCCCTCCGAGTCCTCGACAACTCGACTACTGTTGTCGAGTAGCCAAGTTGACTACTGTTCCTGACAACATCTCAACGAACAATCGAGAGGTTGAAGGCTCAACAACTCAGTAATCACCGTTTAATAGTTCACAGGTCAGTGTTAACTTAATTAATTAATTAGTTGTCGGATGACTGCAATTCAGAAATGTTATTAATCTCAAGTTAGTTAAGCCTTTTATGAAGCACAAATTAGAATTTCTTCGTTGATAAAGTAGACAAACATGGTTTCAATATTTCTTATAGTATTATTGGAAACAAAATATCCATCATACCGCATTCATAAATAAATTATTTATTAAATGACTACTATAATTAATATTATTTTTATAACCATATATATATAGTTTAAACAACACATTATTAGGATCAGGTTGATTGCTATTTCACAAAATCTCATTTTATCGTAGACTAATGTGTGGTGCTGATGTTAATTGTTATGAATAATTTACTGACTGATATTGGTAACAGTAGGGTAGGTAATGGTTATGCAAAAAGTACATTATTAAAATAACTTATAATAAAAAGCATAGGTTTTTTTTACAATAACATGATTTTTTCCCCATCGCTTTACTTTAAGCTTATTGACAATTATTTTATACTATTTAGTTGTTTTTTTAGATTTTTAAAATATTATTTATTTTTATCTTTTTAGTTAAGCTGGCTATAATGCGTGATTTTAAACTACTATTTATTTTTGTTTTTACTCTATGATCACAAAATAGAATGAACTCGTGCAATTCTTTTTAGATTTTTAGATCGATCAATTATGAAACCGTAAATTTTAGTTTTTCAGACTACTTTTTTTTGTTTCAAAATGTTTGCTTAATAATGAACGCCTTAGTACACAGGTTGATCCTTGACACAAGACAATACGAAGATGCGCCTGACATTTGGGTCCGCTAAGCCCTCAAGACCGTCCAGTATTGAGGGTAGTGTATACCCTACCCCTTAACGCTCTCTGGTGATGTTAAATATATGAAATGCTTTTTTCCCCAGTGATTAAAATTACATTTGATAGGGGACTCAAACTGAGTATTTTAATACACTAAACGAATTATTTATTGGAAAAAAAATATACATCATCCCATATTTATAATAATAATAATAAATTGTTTATACAATTTTAAGTTATTTACGATGACCGAGGGTTATTAATATTTTATAAGCATTAATGATTATTTTATATTTTAAAAGTTTTGTTCTTAATTTTCTTACATTTCTATCAATCAATTTAAACCCACATTAAGATTAAATTTAGTATTGTTGATTACATCAACTAAATGATGAATATGGACAATTGAATCAACCAAGGAATTTGCAATTTTTCAACAAAATTAAATTAAAAATTTTACATTGAAAACCATTTCTCTGCTCTAAGTGTTATATAAATTAATAAAAAGGGGTTCTTACATGATAATATTTTTTTTATGAATAACAATTATTTAAATGCAGAGAGACAAAAATAAAAATAAATAATGATATATAATTTTAAAAAATGTACTAAGCTTACTACTAGAAGCACTCGATATAAATTAATTAACGGTTATGCAAAAAGAATCAACTAACAGTCATATGACATTTATTTTTTATTACCAATTATTAATTTTATGAATATTTGTAACATATTTTAGTATATGTTATATATCTATAATATGTTTAAGAAAATAGAATATTATTCTAAAATATTTAAATATTTATGTTTTGCCTAAGTGAGAGAAGCAAATTACGTCATTGATTTTATCTAAATTGAATAAATAAAGCGAAATAAAAGGAAAAAGAGGATTTTTTTTGTAATATAAAAATTGAAATACGTTCCATTCCCTCATTAACAGAGTAAAAAAAAGCATTTTCCCTTCACGAGGCTCATTATTAAATGAAGATTGTTTTTTTTCTCTGAAAAGCCAATTACAATTTTAATTTCAACCGCTAACTCAGTTTGGCTTAACTTTCAACGAATCCGATACATCAATTTCTATCCTGCCTTCAAAATCCTAATTGGAAGGGATGCTTCATCGCTCATTCATTGCCAACTCACAATGATTTTATTTCGTTGGAAACTTTCCCACACATTACTTCAGTATTCAGCAGTTAAATTAGCAATTATTGGACGTGACATCAATGAGATAATTGGCGAATATTATTTTTAAAGGCTATTCAATTAGATACGCGAGCATTCATAGTCAGTATGCTATTATTATAATTTGAAAAAACGCAAACATTTTTTATGAATGTTTATGTTGTTACTTAAAACCTTAAAGTGATATTTTAGTAATTACTTACTAAACAAATTATAATAATGCCATTCTTGCCTTAAAGCAAGGGAAATATTATACCTAGCTATGACTTTCTTATCATCATATTCCAAAATATATTTTTTTAACCTATCGTGGGATTTCCATTTTACTTTTGGGATGTCAAATAGTCATGGGGATCAAGGAGAACAGAAAAAAATAAGTAATTGACGAATTATTTGCTTACAGGCCCAAATATTATAATGTAATTATCACTTCTGTTATTAAAACACGTTAGAAGAATTTTTTTTTAAATTATTGATTTTTTGTAAAGTACTTTTTATCAATGTTTGTTATGAAACGTCTGATCCCAAATATTTATAGTCCATTATTTAAAACATAATTTTTGGGAAAAGTATAGTTTCTCAACAATTTGTTTCTTTTAACTTTTATTTAACTTTTTAAATATTAGCGACATTTTACTTTGATGATATAAAAACATAATAAAAATTAAATTATGGATTGTGATTAGATGATGAGGAGAATTAAAAAATGAAATTATAAACATTGAGAACAATGCATTAGAATGCCCTGAAGTTAAGGATTTATTCTAGACTTACAATAAAATATTATAAATCCTCCGACTCTGAAAAAACTCCCTAAATATAACTTATAATCGTGTGACTTTTTTTACTATTCCGAAATTAATTTTGATTTTAATTAACCCTCTGCCCTAATGGTGATTATTACCCATTCTGTCGAATCACCTAGTATTTTTTACCCCTAATATGTTTGATTGTCGGTATTCTTTACAAAGAATTACGGATTATTGGTAAAAATGCCGATGATCCGGGCAGAGGGATTAAAGAAATAATTTATTTTTTCTACTTGTTCACCATCACTCAAAAATATTATCCTACATATTCTGAATGAATAATGGTCGAATTAGTAATTAAACGTGATCAAGTAATAAACACTTTGATTTAAAATTTGGCCGGTTTCATTATTAATCTTCCTTCATTAGAATGTCGGGAACGAACATCTTAAAATAAAGAATGGGGACATTGACTGGGGCTAAGGTCGAAGGTCTTCCTTAGATTTAATAAATTCTTTCTTCTATCTCCTGTCCTCCTGGTGGAATACAATATCCTCGAAAAAATGGGCATATTTTATATACTTCAATAATTCAGGCGTTACAACATTTAGAAATGTGAATCTTGAAATCCCCTTTGGTCCTCTCTCTCCCTCCATAGTGCTTCTTCAAAGAAAGCATCTTCAATAATATGAGTCGTTAAGAATAATGAAATGTACATAACATTCTACTTTTACGAAGCATTACGAACATTTATAAGCATTAATTAAAAAAGACCCCGCCGTCTAAATCGGAAATGGCCTCGAGACCTGATATAATAATGTTATTTGGAATACTGGCACTGGCCAGATTCTCCACTCACGACCTGTGTGTGTGTGAAGCGCCCTTAACCAGCTTCCATTGGGGTTTAATGCCAGTGACGCGGCTGGGGAAGGGGGCTGGGGCTTCCCGGACCCCTGCTTTGCCCTCATTCCTGGAGAAGAAGCTCATTTCGGGGACCCCAGGCAAATTGTAAATAGAGTATGAATGTGTACAGTATATTTCTTTTATGTTTTATTTATAATTATTATATTTTTTATTATATATATATTTTTTACTTTATTTTTGTATATATTTTTTTGCTTGTATATATTTATTTATACATTTATTTTGTTTATATCATTGATTTTTTAGGGAATGATTGTAAGCTACATAGCACCATTACTTATTGCCCACAAGAGGCAGATTGTAATGCTTCAATAAAGTGTTTTCTTTCTTCTTCTTAAAAAAAAATTAAAAAGGCATTATCAGAAATAAATGTGATAAAATACTTTTGAAATATTTGTAATAAGTACTTTAAAGGTGTGTTAACCAACGTAAACATAGGCGAAATCACACGATTTTCATTGTCAAAACGATTTTTTTTTCAATTATTGATTTTCACCTATATATAATAAGTCTGCAATTAGTACATGATATATTTACGGATGGAATAATTGATGAAGCATGGTAAATCCCTACAGCGCTTGTTCCCTGACTTTCATTTTCTTATGTTATTTAAAAATGAGATCTCCTATCCAGCGAATTATCAAGATATAAAAGTAGTGTATGAAATAAGGATGATATTTAGATGGTGGATATGTCATTATGCATTGTATTGTATATATCTACCCGTTATTATATTATTATTTTTATTATACATATATATACGGTCTGGTCATTAAGCATGCTACACAATGCTATTGTGCTTCTGTTCGTCGAATACCAATAGGAAGCAATAACAATAACAGCCTCAGTTTAGTAGACTTTATGTGTCTGTTATTGCAAGTACTAATTTATAAATGGCCGCTATTTTTCTTAAAGAATAAAATATGTACTCTATACGATAAATAATATCAGTTGACGTCATATATATTAAGAACAAAATGGTCCGGACGGGGGGTAAAAAAATTCTCTTATATAGGGTTTATTTTGAACTATTTATTTGGAAGCCGACGTTTCGGCCCACATCTTCAGGTCTTCTTCAGTGCTAAATATACAAGATACAAATAAATTAGAATAATGTATGGTAAAGAATAGTATATGTAATATATTGATAGAATAATATTATATGTAGTAAGTAGTATAAATAAAAATCAGAGGGGATTGAATTATATAATAACAATATATTAACAAAGAAGTAATTTCAAAATCCAACAAAGTAAAAAATGAAAAATTGAAAATTAGAACAGAATTATAGTAAATAAAAATTCAAAATTAGATTCGGAATTATAGATGCATATAGAAATTTTAAAGAGTTATAAGGAATGTTATGCGGAATAATTAATAGGAGTTTTATAAAAGGAGTTTTATAAAATTACATAATTTAAGAAATTTGGTAAGAGATAACGAGAAATAAAAATTTGTTTACTAATAACATGACCTAAAAATAAAGTGGATTATCCAATCAAAGGTATGGAATAAAAAAAATAATAAGAATATAATAAACTATTATTAATGTAAATATAAAGTAATGAAGTAAGCAAGAAGTAATAAAGAATAATAAATAATAACATGTCATAAAGAGATTACTTAAGATATTAATTTTAAATATAATTATAGAGAATAGACGCCAAAGGGAATCGGATATCAAAGAGCTACTATTTGGAACAAATAATTTAATTCATCCTAAGAACGGATGAAAAATGGGGAAAATAGAAAAAAAGTTTAGGGATTACAGACAGTTGTAAAAAAATTTGGAGTGATATAACTATTATAGTTTTAGTTTTAGTGTAAACAAATGTGTGCAAACATGATGGTGAAGGAAACAGTACGTAAGAAGACCAAATTTCACAGTTTATTTTCTGTAATACTTAGAAAAATCCTTATAACAGTAGATAGTAGAGTCTGTTTGTTTCTGACTTACTGTTTCTAGGACAATGGTTGAGCTAGGACGTGATTTGTCCGAGATCATGCTCAACCGCAAGGTTTTCCCCAATAAAAGGTATCCACTTTTCAGAGGCTGAGTGGACACCAGGAGGATCTTTAGATCAGACAAGGTCAATCCGTGGCTGTTAACAGATTAAAAATGTATCTGCCACAACCTGATAAGAACTCAGGACCTTCGCCACACATAAAATAGTGAGCAACTGTTTATTTGGAACTATTGATTGTATCGCTCCTAAACTAAAAAAAAAACTACTTTTTTAATAGAAGTATTTGAAAGTTATATGCGATTTCAAGCATGATACAACTCAAAATTAGATTTATTAAAAAAAAAACATGTTGGAAATAGATTATCAGATATTAGTTCCTGAATTAAAAGCTTTCAACCAATACAATTACTACTTAAGGCTTTGGAAGGTAATTGCATATTGTAGTAATAATATGAAGTCATAAAAATGCCAATTTATGAGTTATGTCGTTGTTCATTTGAAGGCGTGACGTGTTTATAATATTTTAATATTAGTAAATTATTATAGGTTTCTGTTAAATAGTCGCTTAATATTTAAGAATTTATTATGAGCTCTAACCAGAGTATTTTCTACTCCATAGAAGTTACGAGTGATCAATTTTGTTTTCCCTTAACAGGAAACACTTGTATCCAATTAACTGTTTCATTCCGGCGTAATTGGAAATGTCAGGATAATATAGAAGACTATGGGCAGTAATTAGGGCGGTGTATCGATGCTGATAATGGTGTATCATTAAATTTACGAGAGCTGTATGGTAATGGTCGGGAAGCTTTCCGACCCAGCGACCAATGCAGAGGCTTCGCTCCACGTCAGCGCAAAGCGGTTTAAGCTGCCGCTGGGAACGAGGCTCCGCTCCGTGTTGCCGGATGTGCCTTGAAACAGGATAATGGACGCCGTATCAGAAGACCCTTTCAGTCCGTATTATAAATGTAAAGGAATCGTTAATGTCGAAGTGTCGAACTGTCGAAAACTTTCAGAGTTCTCTAGTTTAAGAATGCATAGGTTTTTGGACAAAATAAAATGTTCCATATTGGGTTTCCGCACAGTTCAATACTATGACACGTGAACAACGAAATAATTTTGTATTCAGGTGAAATGCGTAATTATTCGTTATTTCATGTGTAGATTATTTCATGCGTTATTTCATATTTTCACGTCTGCAATTTTATTTTTATAGTTTCATTTTATCATTTTACATATATTAAAGTATATATATATATATATACCTTTGAATCAGTATAGAACCCCTACAGAACTCCATATTCATTTTATATGGAATATATAAGTGTACTGGGGAGCGGAGTGGCTCACTGGTAGAGCACTGAGTTGCCATCCCGAAAATCCTGGTTCGAATCCCGCTGCAGGCAAGACTTTTATTTAGTCTGTTTGCAGCCGGAGATGGACCATATAGGATACCCTCCTGGGGCTCTCCCAGCATCTATAAAATGTTATAAACAATAGGATACCCAAAATAAGGGGAAAAATCTGGCGGTTGAGCGTGATCTAGGAAAAATCACCTCCCAGCAGAACAGTTGTCTATGAAACAGTACAGAAAACTAGAAGGCAGAGTGCTGGCTCACCGTGTAGAGCGCTGAGTTACTAGTTGTAGAATCTCGGGTTCGAACTCGGCTGCGACAGATATGGAACCTACGAGATCCGCAATCCCTCTGGGGCTATTCCAGCATTTATAAGTTGAGGGCAATACCTTGCGGTCGAGTGAGATCTCGGATGAATCAGCTTCCTGCACCAACCATTGTCTTAGGAACAGCAGTCTCTAACTTGAACTGAACTTTACTCCGTTTATGAATAGCTGTGGTACAGGTAAAATAAAATACATGAAAACTAGGAAAGGTTAAATAAAAATCTACTGATCTTAACCTGCCGTTCGTCTTGGGTATTTAAAGACACATAAAATACTAAAATGCAAACTTTATCTTTCTTTTCTATCCTTTTGCCCTAATGATGCTTTTGATCGACGAACTATATATTTATTAATGATTTTTTTAATTAACTGTTAAGTTCCAGAAAGTTTTTAGAAATTTATTTCAAGGCTACTGTTAAAATAATTTATTATTGTTAACAGAAACTAAGGTTTATTAAAAAAAATAAAAAAAATTTCGTACAACTTTAAAATGTATTATTGGAAAAAAACAAGTTTGATTCCCTAAGTAATTTTTTTTCTTTTAAAATAAAATCCGGAGAGAAGAATATACTAAGGGTCTTAGAGACTCGAGAGCTACAGAAAGCCTCATCTGTAAACAGACAGTAAGTTCAACTCCGTACCAGGAAAGCTTCATGCTGGAAAGTTCTTAGAAAACAGGAAACTTCTGAAGTAGCACTCTCCTTGTAAGACCGACTGCAAAGTTACGTATGCAAGCCGTACTAATGGGATAAGTTGGCTCTTTTGTGAATAATATGTCTTACGTAAGAAATATTTATCATTATTATTCCGATTAACATATGCAGTTTTTTTATAGGTTTTTGTTGCATTATATGGATATTCCTGCAGTGCGATGTGGATGTGATCGTTTCAACTCTGTGTAGAAAGGGGAAATGAATTATTCGTGAACGAATTAATAATTTATGAATTATTCTCTGTTATCGGCTGAAAATTTCTCAGATCAACGGCGAATGTTCCGTTCGTTACAGCATCCTTCCTAGAAAGCGGTAGTAATGTTTCTTGCAACTTGGGCGGCCGAGTGTCAAGTCCAAAAAAAAAATACATAAAAATCGCGAAATTCCATAATATATGGCATACTACACGTAAATAATGTTCGTAATGATTTTCAAAAAAAGAAAGTATTAATAACTGCTCATTAATTTAAATTTCTAAAGTTTTACTAACAAAAAAACAGTGTTATTGTTATTGTTGAGTTATACAACAGTTTTATACATATAACAGAAGATTGTTCCTCTTGGAAAGGGTGCCTTACAGAATGACAATAGGTGCGACCAGGCCGAACAAGTTGGCCACACACTACTTAATTAATTTCCTTGGAGGTGAGTAAGGGACAGAAGAGCAGGCCCTTAGAACACTTTCATCAAGCCTTAAGTTATTCATGAAGGGACCCCTCGGGCCAAGTGCTGGCGACAACCCTAAAACATACTCCCGTGGGCAGGAGGAACAGCCATTGAATTCACCTACGGTGACAGAACAAGGCCGTGCTGCCTATACACTGTCGAGGCTGTATTGTTCTGTCCAACTCAATCCCACTTTGTTCCGACTTTGTTTAAGTAGCCTTATTCTCTCTTTTCGTGTTATGTTAATTAATGTTTCAATAAAAAAAAAAGCCATTTTCCACCTTTTACGGTGGAGTGTTTTCATTCTAAATTAAAAAAAAAAATAAGTCCAGTCACAAGGGCTGCCGAAAGAAGAGAAAACTCAAAGATTTGGAATAACTGTGTTGTTTTTTTTTTTTATTTCTAAATCAATTGTAGTGTGTATTATTTAAATCTGAGAGTAGGAAGAAAATGGTTGTAGTGGAGGTCAGAAAAAATTCTACTAAATAAGGAGAACTATCTATTTTAAAATCAACGTTTCGACCCACATTCCAGGTTTTCTTCAGGCCTCACAATGGGATCAAGGGTTGATGGTCGACGTTGGACACGTTTCTCCTTTTGAGCAATTGCTATTTTTTTTTAGCTTCGTTATTTATTTTTTTACTTCATTGCTTCGAATTTTCCTATAAAACTATAAATCAAGATTGAAACTAAATATAACATCGAATAGACGGCAAATAAAGATAATAGACTACAACACATTTTTACCTGATAATCTTTCCCCTTGTTCTTTAATTTTTAAAAAACTGGTTGGAATATCATTTTCTTGAGAATGCATTTTGTTATATTAGATCTGAAAGCAGATAAAAACAATAAAATCAGAAACATTGAAGATGAAAAAATATTTTTTTTTAGAGGAAGACTATATATATATATATATATATATATATATATATATATATATATATATATATATATATATATATTACTCCATTCCTACCAGTGATAAAATTTTAATTTCTTAATTAATACTCATTTCTTCCGCTTATCTAGGATATTTACGGGTTTAAATGGGCAGATTTTAATTATTTATATTCACTGATAAGAACTGGAATAAATTACTAAAGCTTTTTTTTTTTTTTTTTTATTATTTTATTGAGTTGTACAACTGTAATACATACATCTAGTACAATTGCTATGAGAGAAAATAATACATGATAGGACATGTAGAGATACTACCCACTGGCAGCACTCTAATAAAGTTCTATAATAGAAGGTCCCGAGGCCATCTTCTCTTCAGACGCCTAGGAGGATTGTCCGGGATGGAATTGGATGCAAGGATGGAAACTAGTGGGTTTGGATGGGTTTGAAGTTTATTGTGAAATGATAGGTATCTGGAATGGGCTAAATCGGTAACATATGGAACGTTAAGGTCATTATGGATGGTTTTATTTGTGACAAAATAAGGAGCGTTTAGGATTTTGCGAAGGATTTTGGATTGCAAGGATTGGATACGAGAGGAATTCGATGGTTTGGTGGAGCCCCATAGTTCAATTCCATAAGTCCATATAGGCCTTATAACAGTCACATAAATAAGTCTTTTGTAATTGATATGAAGCTTTGAGCGCAGTATGTGTTGAAGTAGTCGGAAACGTCTAGCTGTTTCTTGTCTTTTCAATCTTGTGTGAGGGTTCCAAGTAAGACGCTTGTCTAAGTAGAGTCCCAGGTAGCGAATCTGTTCAACAGGGATAAGTGGAGTACTATTAAAGAATACAGTAGGACAGGAAGTCATGGGTTTTCGACGAAGGGTAAAGGTAATTTGATGGGACTTGCTGGGATTGATTTTAATTCTCCAATTCCGACACCATTCTTCGAGGCTTGATAGGTGTAATTGAAGGGATTGGGATGCAATGTATGGGTCGTTGTTAACTGATAACACACATGTGTCATCAGCATACGTGGAGATGAAGGTGTTAGGATGGGTTGGAATGTCAGCTGTATATACTGTGTAAAGGATAGGACCGAGGATGCTACCTTGAGGAAATTACTAAAGCTAAATTGAAAATCTTACCTTGAATTGATTAATTACTTTTGTTAACTACTAATAAACCTTTTATAAACCCTTTGAATATAAATATGGATAAACATCAGGCAATCAATAGATAAGGCAAAATACATTTCACTAACATTAATTTATTATTAACCACAGTTAAAAACAATAATATACACAAATTGATTTTAATATAAAATAACATAATGGACAAATCTATCTCAATAGAAAAATAATATAGTAAACAGAATAATCTCAATATAATATAGCGCTTTGAATTTATTTGATTTAAATTTTATAGATTGTGTAGCTATCGACTTATTCTGCAGAATAATGATATATTAGTACTTGCATTTACGGACGATATGATTCTTCCATAGCTTGATCTCTTGATGTGCTTGATCTAAGTGTTGAAACGAAGTCCTATGTTACTCGCTGGAAGGGTCGAACGGAAGTGGCTTCTAATGTTGATAGGTCGAAGGGTATAACTGAAGTGAAGTCTAATGTTGCTAGCTAGAAGGGTTAAACTGAAGTGGCTTCTCAAGTGATCTGTTACTTGGTGGATTTTTTAACTGAAGTCCCTTTATCTATGGAGGGGATAGGTGAAGCTGCCGGCCCCTACCGGCATTTCATTTAAACTCTTCAATGCTCTTATAGGAATGATTATACTTTCTTGATTAGACGATAGCTGCGTCATGTATCGATATGTATATATATATATATATATATATATATATATATATATGTATATATATATTCACCAGTGTATGTTTGTGTGTGTATTTGAGATGAAGGTGATACATTTGGAACAAAGCGAGCTGGTCCGCAGCTGGGTGCCTACTGACCTCCTACTAAAAAGTTAAATATGCTCTCTAATTCTTCATTTTATCGTTGTAAAGTTTTCTCTGTTTTGAAAAATGTTCTCCAATTTCTGTCCTTGAATCACTGAGATAGTTCAATATATCAGTTTAAAGAATAAATAACATTCCCTGTAATTTATGTTTTGTTAATTATTGTTTTTTTAATGCTTACATATAAATAATTACAAAGACATTAACAACGCTTTTTAAAGCAAATTTTAATTGCGAGATGTAAAAAATAATTCATCCATTACAACTTTGTTTCCTCATTTAGCATTATTAATTCATTATGCAGTGAACTAATACGTTAGAACGGGAAGAGAATGGAATTACAGCGCTAATAGTGCCTTTTGAAACTACTAACGAACGCTAAAGAAAAGAGAGACAGGCTATTATTCAAAATATTATTCACCGCGGTTAGTGTGTATTCGTATTCAGGAGAACCTTTGACCACGGTTGAAAAAGCACCGTATAAACTTTGTGGTCCTTTCTAAAAATAACAAACGGGCGAGGTAAGAAGAAACCCACAAAGGGATGAGAGGAATGACTGAAGTTTTCTAGATTAAAAAGCGAGCCTAGACAAAGCCCTACTTGGCCATAATGGTCTTTGCGTCCTCTCGGCCGACCCCCTCGTCAGTTTGTTAATAAAGTTCTTAGCATCGGGAGGGCAAAGGGTTGGATGAACAGTAAGGATCATGTTGTAATTATTAAATTCTCTGAGGCTTTGCTCATTCCTAAGGAACTAATGGTATTAAATATAATTGAAAATAACTTGATTAAAAGTCTAACCGTGCTTTGAGGAAAGGTCATCAATGATAATCAAGTAATCAGAACCATTCGAGCCGAAGATATATTATTGGCAAGTACTGGATCGATGTCTGTTGGTCCCTTAACTTTATAATACAGCTTGCTAAATTTATACTTGCCCTCCAGTTTTACTATGCAATAAATGTATTGTCTTTTTTTTTTTTAATTTACTACTGCCAGATATATAATGGCATAAGATAAAGGCAAATAGAGAAACGATCCATTTTATTATATTTTTTATGTGATGTAATGGTAGCAGTCAAATAAATATTATCCTTATCAGTTCTATTAAGCCATCTCCTTTTCAGACGCCTCTAAGGATTGTCGGGATTTGAAGAGGTAGCTAAAGTTGAAACTAGTTGATTTGGAGTGGCATCGGGTTCGGGCCAAATTAGCAACAAATGGAACATTATGGTCATTATGTAAGACCATTTTCGTAACAAAGTAAGGTATCATTGAGGATTTTTGGTTGTAACGATTGGATACGAGAGGAATTTATGGCTTAGTTTATGGCCCAAAGCTCTGTAAGTCTAAATGGGTCTTAAAATCATCATGTAACTGAGACTTTATTAATTAATTGGAAGCTTTAATGTTTACTTTTGAATTCTAAAATATTCTCGCGTGAAATCATTAATTTTATTTATTTAATCTTTTTGTGTAAGCATCTTGTAAAAATTAGGAGAACATAGAGAGTTTTAGATTATGCTCAGTTCTTTTTGGGTCCATAAATCAGCCCCAAATAAATTGATGGGATATTCTGCACTGTATAATTCGTAATGTTTTTAAAGTTATTTCACACTCACATATGCTTTCAATGTATCTTCTTTATTTAAAATCTTTATTCAAAAATCACCATTAGTATGGTTATCAACTTACTGTATTTGAAGCATGTTTCTTTACTTGTGGAGCATAAAATATGTATAATAAAAAAAAGTGATTTGATGCTAACTTTGCCGAATATAAATTGAAATAACTTTATTATACAGCTGTTGGAAATGGTCGATTCCTTAAGGACGCCATTTATCCGAAGGAGGAGCCGTAAGGACCTACCTGGAGCGGAAAATAGCTCGGGATCCTAATGGCTCTGGGCTCGTACATTATCCTCCAAGGTCAGTTGGGCTTTAGCACCATCGTCTTTGTCGTCATTTTGACTTTCAGCGCGTTATAAGGCTCATTCTATTGTTAGTATAAGAATTATAATAACATATTTCTGCAATTATAATACCAATTCTTATCATATTAA
The DNA here is from genome assembly GCA_037127475.1 of Arma custos. Lineage (NCBI taxonomy): Eukaryota > Metazoa > Arthropoda > Insecta > Hemiptera > Pentatomidae > Arma > Arma custos. Next base: position 55,371,208 of record CM073765.1, read on the forward strand.
TATAATTAATTTATATCATTTAGCTTAAGTCGAATTTTCTCATGAAAAATTAATTGTTTTGAGGGAAGCAGCATCGTGTCATTCTCATAGTTTTTGACTTGAAAAGGATTTTTGTATGAGCAATAACTCCATTTCAAACATTGGAAATTTCAAAAATAACTCAAATTTCAAACAATGATTTACTTAGCCATTTGTTTTTTCGATTACGATTCTGCTTCTCTCAATACAAATAACTGATTCTGGGAAAATTTCCACTTGGCCATTTATCAGTCGGGCAGCAGATACCCATGGTTACTTATACCCATATACGAGTATATAATACATATATATTGTAGCCCCGGTTTATAAGCGGTTAAGTCGAATTTTGTTCAGAGAGAGTACGATGTATTTATTAGAAGCGGATTCGAGTCATTTTCGTAGCTTTTGGCTTGAAATGGATTTATAATATAAACAATAACTCCAATTCAAACCAATGCCTGACTTGGCCAGTTCTGTGCCATGGTAATGAGTCCGTATATATTCACCGGGACTGTAGATATAACATTGATTCGAAGAATTAATACAGCAATTATTATACTTCTTGTCAGAATAACCTCAGTTAGCCGAGAATACTTTTTCTTTTTAAGAGATTCCAAAAAGAGGAAAAATTCCTGACAATAGAACGGGTTTAATAGGGTAAAAATGGCCATAAAAGGCTCGATTGGACACTTAGCTTAAAATAGACCGACATAAAAGAGCTGCTTTATAAGAAGGATCATTTATCTCACTAATTGCCTCAAAGAGTGAGCCCGGAAGAACTTTATACCCAAAGCCTCAGGATTTATCGAAAGAGCGCGGTGTAGCCATCGAGGGGAGGGAGAGAGGGGAAGAGAGAGGGAGAGGGAGAGAGAGAGGGGGAGAGAGAGAGAGAGAGAGAGAGAGAGAGAGAGAGAGAGAGAGAGAGAGAGAGAGAGAGAGAGAGAGAGAGAGAGAGAGAGAGAGAGAGAGAGAGAGAGAGAGAGAGAGAGAGAGAGAGAGAGAGAGAGAGAGAGTAGGGTGGGCAGAGGGGGGGGGGGGGAGGGCCGGCCACTATATCAACTGTCAGCTCTGATTGTTTGTTATCGCCTCTCTCTTGTTCTTGTTTTTGTGACCTCAACCTCATCCAAAATATACCAGTAGTTGTTTAGGGAGAAAGTATATATATATATATATATATATATATACTATAATGATTAAAAGTTATAAAATCAATTAAATAGAAAATTAAAAAAAATATATAATAAATAATAAAATAAAGCTCACTCTGGAGAAAAATCTACTTTACCACTTATTCACCCAGGTTGCAGATGTAATTATAATGAATGGCTTGGCGTACCTAAATTCCAATATCAAGACCGGTTTTGGACTTTTAACGTTGTCCTCGTTGGTCTACTCAAACAAAAAAACTGTACCACTACAAACCCATGAAGGGTCGTTGATCCCATACATGTAATTCTAAGGAGAAGGCTCTGTTTGTAGTGAGCTGAATAGCTGTGGTGCCTAATTGGGCAGAAAACCTGCCGATTGAGTGTAATCCGCATAATCCCGGCCAAAACACCTGTATACACTTGTTTTTTGGAAACAGTGTTGTCTCCACGATGTACTGAAGCTGAAGCCGAGGTTTGTTCTGACTCCGTCGTAAATCAACGAATTACTGTCTTCCTGTATCGTTTAATAACATCACACTGATTCCTGTAGAACAGGTCCGGTACTTAGGGCTACAACTTGGCAAAAGCTTGGAATCCTCATACTAGACTGTAACGACAAGAAACAGCTCGCCGTTTCAACATTTACTAGACAAACGCTCTAAGCTCCCAATTAATTACAAAATACTCATATACATGACAATCATTAGACCCATCTGGACATACGGAATAGAGTTTTAAGGGTCCACTAAGCCATCGAATTCCTCTCGTATTCCAATCCTTATAATCCAAAATCCTTCGTAAAATCCTCAATGCTCCTTACACTGACGAACAAAGTAATCCATAATGACCTTAATGTCCGGTTCGTTGCTGATTTGGCCCGAATCCAATATCAATCTTTTCATGACAAACTTCATTTCCACTCAAACCCACTAGTTTCAAACCTCGCAACCTCTTCGATTCCTGACAATCCTTCGAAGCGTCTGAAAAGAGGATGGCCTCGTGACCTTCTAAGATGAACTTTTTAGTTGACTACTACCACTGGGTAGTTTCTCTACTTGTCTTTGTCTTTGGATATGATTTATCTTTTATTATTTTTACTTGATGTATTTTGTATACAGGTGTAAATTTCAATAAATACATCAAAAAAATAAGAAAAAGATTTGTACTGTAAACTCCACCACAACTCTTTATGATTTTTAGTGAAACATTTTTTTTTTAAATTATTCTAAAGAGACCAAATCCGATCCATTACCTGAGCTCTTCTTGGCACTCCCAGTCTCTTAATCAAGCTAAATTACGAAAGACGGCGCAATTAAATATTAAAAGAAGACGGCAAAAGGGTTAAAAAACTAAACAAATAAAACCTTTTTGTTATTTTTCGAAATGCCTTAGTAAAGTTTTTCTGAAGTAAAAATAATATATAAGTTCTAGGCAATTTAAATACTACAAAATTAGCAATATCCCTAATAATTTTTGCTAATTCTATACAAACGAATATCTTGTTCATTTTTTTCTTTTTCGTGATTATTCGCCAGGATTCGAAAATGAATTGGTTTGTTCATTTAATGTTTTATTCCTTGCTATTGCGAGAGAAGGGGAGAGATCAAAAGGCCATATTCTCGTTTGGCCTCAGCTCAGTAATGATATGAGGTAAATAAAAATATATACTTGAGGGACACGAAAAGGAGATTGAGGTGAGTGGATTGGAGAGGCAGGAATCGGAAATGAATGGCGACGTAAAGGATATCGACTTCAACATAAGTAAACAGTAAAAAGTACACCTCTTGGCATTTGTAAACGTGTCTCAATACTTAGCATGAAAATATCGCCTTCAAGCCAAGCAAAAATTTAAATAGCTTAGAGTTTTCTCATTTCAATACTAATCCTTTTTTTAAAACGAGTGATTTTGATGAAACTCAAATGATTTTAAATATTTTTATTTTGAAGAAAAAAGATATGCCCAGGGGCAGGATTCGAACCCGGGTCTCCCATGTTTTCATCCTGGTGCTCTATCAACTGAGCTACCCTGGTTCGTACCTCGGTCAGACAAATCCATTCTCTTCACTGATCCAATATCCCCGTGTTCTCGCAATTTGCGATTGATTAATAAATTAATTATAAACCAAGATAGCTCAGTTGGTACAGCACCATGACGGAAACATGGGAGACCCGGTTTCGAATCCCGGCCCTGGGCATACTTTTTCTCTTCAAAATAAAAATATTTAAAATTATAACAATTAATAAAAAATAAAATGAAATAAATTAAATGATTTTATATTGGCCATCTATTGTTTTCTGCAGTTGTAAATGTTTATTAGTTCAGAAAATTTAAGTTAATAATTCCTGCTTACTATCAATTATAACCTAGTATTAAGTTACTTCATTAAAAATATAAAAAATTCAAAATTGTAATAATAAGTGCTATCGAAATAAAAAACCGCGATGCTAAATTCCACTAATTAATAAACTGAGGGCGATAGCAACAGGATATTTTTAGAAAATTATTTTAACCTTACTACGTACAAATCCCTTAATTAATTTTTAGCCAATCTTGGGCTAGATTTTTGAAGTGAAAACGTCTTTAGCCGCGTTTAGCGACTTTTGGTCGAGGATAAACTTGTGGCTTCGCGCCAGCAACATACTCCTGACGGGGGGGGGGGTGCCTAGCAGCCAGTGCATGAATTTATTTTTAATAGTCAAATGTTTTATGAAATGATTAATAGTACAAATGTTGTATGTACTGTTGAACTTAACGATGATAATAATGCTAAAAATGAAAATAAAATCCATATAAATAAAAATACAAGGTATAAATAATATTATAATTATTATTTCATTTGAATTAAGCTGGTGCAATTACATAATTAATATTTTCTATTAAGCTAGTGTAACCCATCATATGTTTTAATTAATAAATAAACTACTTCAGCATGTATATAATTATTGGTCGGAGTACCAGTATATGTAAAAACCGAACCAATTTTAATAATTTAAATAAATCAGACTATGATTGATTCAGAAACTCAAGAAAGAATACAGTTATTCCTCACGACTGCCTATTTAAACTGTTTTTTTTATTAACATTCTATCATCAAACAAGAAGAGTAGCTTGCATAATAGCACTCTGGCACAATAATGTTTATTTTTTTTAGTTTAGTTTATAGTTGTCAAAAGTTGCCTGATTGCTTTTAAGAACACAGTTATGTTGTTTATACGCAATTAGTTAAATAATGAAAGTTTTCTGTAAGTGTTAAAAAAGTTATTCCTGCTAAGGATGTTTTTATTTGGAACCAAAAAAAAAAAGATTTTTTAAACGCTTACTAATTTTTAATTTCTTATTTTCAATCGATAATAAATCCAAAATTGAAAAACTATTTAGTTTAATTTTCTTAAAGTTTAATGTAAGATATTTGCATTGAGATGTTGACTTAAGAAGCATTTAATTGTCCTATTTCAGAAAAGAACAAAAACTGTCGGTAAAATCGGATTCTGAATTTTTCGTTATAAGTACATTATAAGTAAGCTACGTACATTCCTCAGGTTTGGAACAATTTTAATATTAAAAAATGATCGTTTAGTGTTGGAGTTTATTCTTCTTTTTTTTTTATTTTGGCATGGCATACAATTTATTCTTTTAGATGGAAAGAAAAATAACTAACGAAAGAGCCTAAAGAATGGCGAAGATAAACAACTTGCTGCCTCTGGCTAAGGCCGGTAATTTGTTCTGCATGATATTATAAAGCTAATTTATCCTCCGCTATATAAAGAGATAACTCTATATAAGTAGATCTCTACAGCCACTGTACTCTATAGCCTTGGTACTCTACAGCCGTATTAAATTGGAAAAGGACTCGAGAGAAAATCCACATTGAGCAAATTAATTCAGTGCTCGGCGGGTAATGTATGTAAAAACCTTTGCTCTTGGTCGCTCAAGCTCTCCAAACTCAATGCAATTCGCGATATAGTTAACTCAACTCAAGGAGAGGGGACCATGTAAATACCTGTTGGTAATTTAGTTTTAATAGAACGAGTTTTTTTTTATAACTCTGGCTGGAGTAAGGAAAAGGGTATTTAAACAATTTGAAAATATATTTAAAGTTTTTAATATTTTTTTTAGATCAACGAAAGAAATCATTCGCGGTTTGTAATTATCTCACCCATAACAATAACTCAGTAATTAATTTAATAATTACTGCAGATTGTACAGTAACTTCATTCTCTGTTTTTAACAGTAATAAATAAAACACGAAGGAGGTGCATCATATAATTTTCACTGATACAAAAGCCGAATTGACCTCTCTAAACTCTCCTGCTCAACCGTTGTTCAGGGCTTAATTTCAGGAAAGAGATGGAAAAATGTGAGAAAAATATATTATATGCATCCAAAAAAATGTATAGCCCTTGAAAAAAATCAGATCAAACATCATGTGGAGGCAGATACTTGTTAATGTTCACTTGGAAACATCTTCTAACTATTAAGAAATTTATTTTAAAATTTTAAGAAATTTATTTTAAAATTTAAAATTTAACCCTAATAAAATAAGAAATGGGTTTGAAATTCTATTAGCTACTAGCGATCTTCTAGATTTTTTTCAAGTTTTCTTGAAACTATGTGTTACTAGAAAATAAATAATTGCCCTTTACACCATTGTGCATGCAGTTAGGTACGAATGAGTTAGAAATATTTTATACGCCATCCTGAGGATGAAAAGGAGAATGCAGCTAGACATAGTATTTATTTAATGTATAGCAGTTTAATAAATAAGATATACTTATTTGTCACATAGCTATTACAGGCAGAATCATCTCAGAAATTCGGAGGAAACAGATGTATCAATCAGATGTAGCAGATTTTATTTAATTCAACGATTTATATTTTTAAAACGGTGAGGTGCATAAATATGGTCAGATATGATTTAAAAAATTGTCAAATCGTTCCACGTGAAATATTTAAAAAAATGAAATAGATTTTTAAGTGGAATGGGCTTCATCCCTAAAAAATATTGTTTTTCATATTATAATTTTGGTGGAAATACTTGACATGACTTGACAACTAGATGAAATGAAGAATTATTTTTCTTCGAAGTTCGTAACCCTATTGAAACTTTTTTTTTCGCAAATAAAATAGTTCCTATTGATTGTTTTAAAATCTTAATGTTTAATGTTTTATAAAAACTGGGTAGGTTTTTCTTAAATTTAGATATTTTCAGAGAAATAAATAAACCTAGGACTTGACCCTTGTAGTTGGAAATCCATCATCCTGAAAAGACATCATTTTACACTCTAGGGAAGCGGCGGATAAAACACTCTGTTTCATTAGTCAAAAATGGAGTTTCCATTATTCCATTGTTTTCACTCATCCATTTTCGTCATTTTGTAACAAGTCTGTGCCAGAATAAACTGCACAAATGTGTTTAGCCTATAAAAAATCCGTATTTGTGACTTTGACTTTATTTATATATAAAAAAAAAACTACAATATTATCGTAAACGAAATGAAAAACAATTAATTATAGTATTTATAACTATTAAAAAAGGATTAATACCAACAATGGGTATATCACAAACTAAATTAATTGTATATAATTATGGTCATTTTTTATGAGTTATAAATATTTTATTTTTAAAGAGAAAAGATAGGCCCTCGACCGGGATTTGAACCCGGAACCTTTGTCTCACCGTGACAGAGCAGATTGGCAGAGCGATGTCACGGTGAGACAAGGTTCCGGGTTCAAATCCCGGTCGAGGGCCTATCTTTTCTCTTTAAAAAATAAAATAATTAATTGTAAATGGGTAACACCTGCAACGATTGCAATATATACTATAATGGCAACACACTCGAGTCGTGCGGGATTGCATAACGTGCAAGGCGTTATGTTCTTTCCCATTTTGTGTTAAATAATTAGTTATTCTGTTATCAACCGTGGTTTATTTCCGTGGATCCACTTAGGGCTCACCCAGCCTCTATGAAAATATTTAAATTTAATGTTGTAATGCTTTAGTTCAGTATGGTGTAAAGATTTATCAGTTGATTTTATCAAACTTGGTTCAAGATTGTGTAATAATAACGATTATAGACTTGGTGAACCCAAAGGTTCAAAGCCGATATCACCCATCACTCTTTAGATACATCTGATCTTATCAAGTTTCCAAAGATTCGTTCGTTACTGAGCCCAACAAACCTACAGCACTTTATCCTGTTCACCTTTAGCTGGGCGACTCTTTGCAATAAACCGAGGATGTGTAGAACAAGGTCGCGTGCTGCCCTGGGTTGGGCTGATAGTGTATAATCAGTAACGGAGACAAATCACTGAAATTAACCTACACTCTGCAGTGCTTTCTACAGGCCCCGTTCTTATGCTCAGCAAACTGAGTGGTTGCAATTAGAGTACACCTGGAGCCATTAGGGGATGATAAATCTGAAATGGTCTGAAAAATAATAACTGAAGGCCAAAAAGGGGTTACGAATTGCAGCAAAACAGTGAGGACTAATTTATAAACAGGCAGATGAATGCACACCCAGATGAGCAGCCTCAATGAGTCGATCGTCGCACATAATTACGAAAATGGGCGAAATTCAAGTTTTTAATTTTTCAATATTTAACCCTAGTTATATAAGACAAATAATCTAGGCCTTAGAGTATAGAAATAATATATATTTTTATTATGTCAACAAATGAAGTTTTAATATTAAAAACCAATGTGATGTTGACGAAATCCATGGTTAACTAATAATAGTAACATGCATACATTATAATGAGTTAATCAGTGGAAATGGTGCTAAAATTATTTCTTTTTTTTTTATATTTTCTATTATGGGGAAGTTTCTACTTATGACGTATATACATACGTATGACATTTTTTTTTTTCAATAAGACGAAGAAAACTATAAGACGAAAAATACAAAAAACGCCTTCTTGTGATTGAGAAGTAAAGCATAAACCTTACTTCTATATACAATATATTATTATTGTTTATGTTTCTAAATATTACATTGTAGATGTATTCAGTTTTCTGTTCTTTATAAAGTTTATGACGAGCACTAGTAGCTTCCAAGACTTTTATTTAGCCTGTTAGCGGCCGGAGATGGATCATATGGTATAGGACCTTTATAGAGGCTCACACAACATATTAAAAAAAAAAGTGACTCATAAAGGAAAATAAAGGAGAATTATGGGAGGCTGAATTAATCTCAGCAAATTTACTGCAAAAGAAGTTTGGTATGTATGTGTGATTAACTCAAATTATGTATCTAAAGGTTTAAACATTAAACACATCTTTTATTTAAAACTTTTATTTGTGTTTGTTGAATGAAATTCGAAGGGCTTTTTTTATCATCCCGTCGAGTTTGATCTGCGAACTCACGGTAGATTTTCAGATTTACCTCTACATCAAGCTGCACAAAACGTAGAAGGTAAAATCCCCAGAGAAAGGTCGCAAATATGAACGGAGTGTTTTCCAAATACAAATAGTTACTTTTCAATAGAATCCGCACCCACAGCATGGGGATTTTATTCCAAATCTCTTGAAAGCAAATAAAAATGCGATTTTGTTTTTTCCGACCTTAGTTATAGAATAGTCATTTCTAACATTAACGGTGATAAAGTGTTATATTTATTAAAGGATAACTTGTATTTCTGGAGATTATTAAAAAATGGACTAAATAAACAGTTAAAACTTGTAACTCAACTCGCGGCGGAAACCTGCGGAACAGGTACCGAATATTTTTCTCTTGAATATTCGAGACTTTATTCAAAATTTAAAAAAACGGTGGAGTGAGGAAGTATT
>CM073765.1:55980260-56261797 GCA_037127475.1 Arma custos
AAGGGTCTTTGAGTCAGTACTGACAGAGACTGTACTATTTTTAAGCCACGTTTCACATCAATAAAGCTCTGTAGGAGAAATGATAGTGTTATAAATTCTAACTTTTAAATTTATAGGTAAATCACACAAGTTTACTAATGATGAGACCGAATAATAACAAATAACAACAATAATAATAATAATTACAAAAATAGCAAAGAAGTTTGCTGCCCATAACTGCGCCTTTATTTCCTCTTGAATTTAGTTTCTTCAAGGTATCATAGACACGTACTTAAACTTCTCGATGTATTCAAACTTTTTCAAAAACAATATCACCGATAAAAACCCCGCAATTTGTGTTACTGACTGTACTCCTTGTCTTATTGGACTTTGAGCCTTTTTTTTCCTTTAATTTATTTATTGAAATAACAATTGTATTATAACAATACAACAAGTAGATTTAATGGCAGGAATGGTACATAATGGTATAGATAAAGGCAAGTAGAAAAACTACCTAGTGGTAGTAGTCAAATACCAAATTCAACTTAAAAGGTCACGAGGTCAACTTCTTTTCAGACACCTCGGAGGATTATCTGGAACTGAAGAGCGGGAATAAAGTTTTTCATGAAAAGATTTATATCGCTTTCGGGCCAAATCAGCAACATTGAGGTCATTATGGATGACTTTATTCGTAACAAAGTAAGGATTTTAGATTGTAAGGATTGGATACAAGAGGAGTTTCTGGCTTAGTGGAGCCCCGAAGCTCGAATCCAATGTCCAAATAGGTCTTATAATAATCACGTATATGAGTCTTTTTTAATTAATTGGATGCTTAGAGCGTTTGTCTAGTAAGTATTGAAGTAGCCTGAAGGGCGATCGAACCTTATCTGAATACATTCATCAACGTTATTGTAATTTATATGGTTATTTAAATAACATATTTTAGAGGAATACGCTTAATCAATAACGAAAGGATTAAATGGTGTTTAAGATACTCCTTGGAAGATCTGAGAATCGGAATAAGTTAGGAATCCATGAATGAGATAGCCTGAATAAGGAAGAAGTTGCTAAAGGTAGTTCTAAAGGAAGGGGAATACAAATCGCCTCTTATTGAAAGAGTGGACACAAGAAAGCGTGAGAAAGGATGAGGGAATCAAGAATGCATTTGGCCATTTTACTCGTAGCTCAAAGGAATGTGTTGGCCTAAAGCAGAATAAGTTGTTAGCGTTGAATCACTAATCATAATTTCATTACAGTTGTAATAACTAGGTAGTGATTAATTTATTATTTAAATATTTTACTATGTCATTAAATGATAAAAAATTGGATTTCCTAACGGCTTTAAATAAATATTTAATTAATATTAAAAAGTAGCTCTGCTAAACCGAAATGAACAATATTTCGTGAATGCGATTGGAAAGATCTAAAAAATAAGTCTTTATAATACTGACAAATAATTAACCAATCAACGTTTCTCCAATTCAGATATCATCAAGAGATGGAACATAAAAAAAAATAAAAACCGAATAAAGACCAAAGTGAAACTATTTGTTTTGATATCCTACGAATATTATAAATGCGAATGTTTGTTACTCATTCACGCAAAAACTACTGAACGGATTTGGATGAAAACTTATTGAATAAAATAGGTTATACATCATAGGCTACATCATAGGTTATACATGTGGGCATGCCCCCCCCCGTTATAGTACATAATTAAAGACAAATCAGGAACTTAGCCTCTTGAAATTTGTAGATAGGTTCTTTGTATAGTTTAAGAAAGAAATTTGGATAATTCCACCCCAAGGGTTTCCTTTTTAATATAATGGAGGTTCAAATGTTGCAGAGAATCCGTCAGTTTTGAAGTTTTGTAGAATTTTGAAGTGACATCTGAAATTATGGATGTACGAGTAACTTATATTTAAAAAAAAAATTAAATTATTTATTTAAAATGATCTTTCACGAAACTTTATGTGGGAGGCCGAATTCCACGCGAGCGAAGCCGCGGGCATAAGCTAGTATTATACATAATTAAAATATAATACATATATAATTTACTACTTTTCAATCTTTAATTAATAGATTAAATATTATTCCAAGATATTTTTTTAATGATATTTTTGAGCCAACATAAACAGAAAAATGGGATTTATATAGTACCAATAATAATTAATACAATTACAGCTAGAACAATAATAATTAAAATAAAGTTGTATTAACTTATTTAAAAATATATTACGTAATTCATTTTCCTATCAATAATATTTTTTAAAATCAACAACATTCAAGGAAAAATAGCTTTACTTCCAATTGAACTTATTGATTTCGAATTCACATAAAGACATCGTAAACACACTGACCTCAACTCATCCGCTCTTCTCACAAACATGTTTTTATCTGATAAACCAATTAAATTTTCGATGTGTATATAATATTGTTTGTATTACAAAACCAATTATTATCTAATATTCAATATTTTAATAGAAACAAACAAAAAAAAAACTATCACAACCCGTGAATTGTCTGGGGTTCAGGGGGACTGTACTGTTTCTTAGACAACGATTGTGCTGGGATCTGTCCCAGATCACGCTCAACCGCTAGATTTGTCCCCTTATTTTTATAGGAACTGGGTGAGCCCCAGTAGGTTCCTTGATCTCACAGGACCAATTCAATGTTTCAATACGAACAAACATAATCACACACTATATTTTTATGTTGTGATTTGAACATGCAAAAGTTTTACATATGATAAAAGACTAAAAAAAAAAAAGAACTTCAAAATAATAGTTTAAAAAACAAAAAATAAAAATGATTTAATATAATACAAAACTAAAAAGAAGAAAATAATTTTGAATAAGTTTAAAATAAGAATAGAGTAATAAAAAAAAAAAATCATTTTATCGTAAAAAAGCGTGGAGTGCTTGATGATAATTTTTATAAATATTTTATTGACTGATATTGATAAAAGTGGTCATTGTGAAAACATCTTAAAAAGCACCACACACTTTTTACAATAAAATAATTTTGCTGTTCATCATCTTATTCTTAATTTAAAACTATTGGAATTTATTCTCTACTTTTTTGTTTTGTTTTCTATTAAAAGCGCGTTTTATATATTTTATAACGAGTATCCATTTTCTAAATTTTAGTTCAGCAAGTTACCTAAGCACGTTTTTTAGTTTTTTTAAACTATTTTTTTTTCAAAATATACAAACTCTCCAGTTGATCCTGCCAGTAGTCATATGCTTGCAAAGATATAGCCATGTATACCTACTAAGGCATACTAACAGGTTTACTAACACGGCTTAGTAGTTGGCATAAGAAAATTAAAATTCGCTAATCCTGAAAATCTTGGTCAGGACAATGAGGCAATATTATTAAATTACTCTATTGTCACCGGTCATTGAGAAATGTGTAATGTTTCAAATTAATTAGATGCTTTTGAAGTTGCCCAGAATCGAGTTCAAAATAATTCTTTTACATACATACGTAGAGGCGAAGCTATTAAAAAGGGAGTTAAAAATATAAAATATATTGTAAATCGTATTTGTTAATATTTAAAAAATGTTCCGATAACTTAATAAGCATTATATGAATTAATTTATTTAATTTACTGATGTTTAACGTATTGTACAAGTTTTGTCAGTTATCCTTATCGCCCAGAAACCCAGTTAGATTAATATAAATACATTTGCAAGGTTGCTATTTTAAACTTGAGAGCACGGTCGGAAAATTGGTCTGTTTCTCTTCGACAAATGGGCAGGTTCTCTAGAGTACGAGTGGGGTTGCTGAATCAGGCGACTTTCACTGAAAACGATTTGTCTGCAATAAATTGTTTCCAACAACGTTCAACAGAATTCTATTCCATTCTGTCCGGAATAAAACATATTCAAGCGTCAGCTATAAGTGAAGGGCTGATAATAAATGTATCTAATAATATAAAATAAATAAATAACAAAAAGAGTGATAATTAGATTCAGCTTTGTTGATAAATGGGGGATCGGAGTGGTTGAGTGGTAGAGCGCTGAGTTGCCTCGCCGAAGGTTCTGGGTTCAAATCCCGTTGCTGGCAGAATTTTATTTACTTTGTTAGTGGCTGGAGAAGGATCCTATGTGATCAAGGACCCTCCTGGGGCTCACCCACCACTATAAAGTGGTGAAAATCTGGTGGTTGAGCCTAATCGATGCCAAATCACCTCTCTGCACAACCGTTGTCCAAGAAACAATATAGTCTCTACCATGTGCTGAACCTAAGGCCTTCTATAGGTTGTAGATATATAGTTTGTTTTGTTTTGTATATTTCGACTATTTAAAACCGATTTAATTTGTTTTTATTCTATTTATATTAAACTGCCTACTTATATTATATTTTAGCATTTACTATTTTATTTTTAATTATTATTTTATTAACACAGTTAAAAAGATATAGATATATATGAACAGATAAGAAGTAGTTAAAATATAATTGTTTATATAATTTTATAATCTCCCCAGCTGCTAGTGTCTATCTTTCCTTTGCCTTAGTTGTTTATGTAGCGTCTTGGAGCGAGTTTTCTGCTTCTATAGATGAGTCTGTTAGTGTGAGATGTGCTGTACTTTGTCTTCTTTGATGGGATTTTCTTTTGGTGTGTGTCCTGATGGTGACTGATTTGCCGAAAGGTTTTTCAAGTATTTTATAGATACTAGAGACACTATTCCCCGCTAGTCTGGCACATACTACTAGTCCTTGCTGTGATTGTTGTGTTCCAAGGTAATTAGGCTCTTCTACTACTCCTGGATACTCTCATCTATCAACTGTTGTTTGAGATTTATTAAGGCACTCTTCATGTTCGGGGGGCGGGAGGGGCTCCGTGGTAGAGCTCCGAGTTGCTGTTACGAAGGCCTTGATTTAGAATCCGGTTGCTAGCAGATTTTATTTAATGCCGGAGATGGATCCTTTGGGATCTGGAACCAGACAATGATCCAGGAAAAAGTATGTTCCTTTGATCTGAGTAATATTTAAGTAATTAAATGGGATGGCTCCTTGAGATTGTTACCACTGAGGTACAGTAATACATGATGACTATAAGACATATCTCTCTCTTTGTCTAAGTTTAACGTGTTTGTCTGATTGGGAGTTGGTTTTTTAAATAAAGATCATTTTTCATCTCATTAAATATTACATTTATTGTGTGCTAATCATACTTACAAGTTAAGTTATTTATCTACTTGCGAAAAAGATTAAGGAGAACGTTTCGATATAAGTGAGTTGCCCGCTTTTTACCCACGATTGCCACTGTCCGGCCTTACCTGCAGGTAGAGATCCAAAGGGACAGTTATGCTACCTGCTCAGTGACCCTTAACGTATTTATTTACATATATCTAGCGTTCCAAGTAGTGTCACATATACAGCGGGCACCTAAAATCTGGTAGCTGAGCGTGGTCTAGGACGAATCACTTCCCTGAACAACTTTTGTCCAAGATACATTACAGTCTCTACCACATCCTGAACCCAAGACGATGGGCTGTAGTTCTACAACTTTTTTCATGTTTGAATAATTGCTCCCTACAATACAAATCTCCGGAAAAGTAATTGGACGATGGAGGAACCGCTTTGTAATATAAATATTTCCAGGAAAATTAAAAGGAATTTCCACGAAATTCCCTTTTTAGAGGGCTAAGGGAAAGTTTCGCCCACGAGATTTCCCGATATATTTCGACACGACCCCCCCCCCCATTATGTTTAAACCGCAATTTAGTTAGAAGGGACGTGATTTAAGCTTTTGAAGTAGTAGCAAGTGATATATCGCCAGTGATATATCGCTCGGACTAAACGTGTCCGAGCCTACATCGGGCTCTATTGATCTCTTATAATAGGTCAAGTTTATTATTAATCACCGAAGCCCAAGCCAAGGCCTTGTACAACTATTAATTAATCGTAGCCAACCAGAGGCAGCAGCTGCCTTTAACGGCAATCTCGTTCGGATGTAACGATATCTCATTGAGGATCTGTGGATGTGATATTGTTTCAACCAAGAAGTTTGTGGTTTATTCAATGGAGTATATGTCAGAAATATACTTGAGTTATCACGGACCTTGTACACAGGCAAATCTTTTGCTTTCTTATTTTTACTTTGAATATAATTTGACCATATAGTCAAGAAAGGCAAAGTGCCTCATTTATAAAACAATTGTGACTTACGGATGCGAGGCCTGGTCACTGACAAAATATTGCAAAAAGTCCTGCGTAAAATTTTCAGATATGAGGACAAGTGGAGAATCAGGTCCGATTAAGAGCTAAGGGGCCTACGCAAAGAGCGATATAGTGAAAGTCATCCAGCTCTAAAGACTACGATGGTTGGGGCGCTTGGAAAGGATGGACCCAACCAGAACCCCAAGAAGGGTGATGTGCAAGATACCGAATGATGGTTCAAGATTAAGAGGGTGGCCCCGTCTCAGGTGGCTCGACGATGTGGAGGGTGACCTGAAGGCGATAGGTACGAGTATAAACCGCTGGAGGCGCCTTGCGGCGGCCAGAGACGAATAGCAGACGCCAAGGTTCTCCAAGGACTGTAGAACTCAATAATAAATAAATAAAAAAAATATTATTCCTTAAATTAAAAGATACAAAATAAGTTTGTTTGTTCGTTTGTTCATTTAACGTCACTTTATGCTGCTATGGCTAATCGGACGATGCTACAGTGGAAACTCTAAATTTTGCCTATCCAGGTTTAATTAGGATAGGGATTTTTAACGAGTACCTGACATCGTACAGGCTCGGGACCCCCGTTTAACGTCCCTTCCGAAGGACGGCGTAACTAAGGATTTTTTACTCCCTTAAAAAAATCCTGGGGCCACCTGCCGGGCTACGAACCCGCGATCTTGGGTTTAGTAGTTTGTTACGCTAACCATTAGACCAGTAGATGACAGGTGAATTGATATAAATAAGTTCATAGTAATATAGATTTAATTTAGGTTAGTTAATGATGATTTATATTGAGTTAACAATATTCGCATTCTAAAACAATATTTCCTTAATGCTTTTCTATACCAATCCATTAACTCTCAACTCCCTTCATATATCTACAATCTCCTCCAATTCAAATCCTCTGTCCAGCATCACAAAACAAGATCTCGCCTTTCCGATCTCTTTATACGTTCCTAGAGAACCAAAGCATTCGAGCGTTCCTTTCTCGCCCACTCCACCACAGTGTGGAACTCAATCCCTCCTTTCATCCGTCTTGCTTCCTCACTATAGTCATTTAAATCCTTGCGTTTCCAACATCTGGCTTCCCAAAAAGATGCTCTCTAAGCAGGATAGTCATTTGATTAGATTGAAATGTGTTTCGGCGGTAGCGGCAAATTGTTGCAATCCGCAAATCTACCCACCTTAATAAATTAATTTCTGGTTCTTCCCCTGAATGTCTGTAGTAGATTAATTGGTAAACCCTCAATGAGGAAAACAAAGGATAATAAACCAAAATAATTCCCTGATTTATTTGTCACACTATCTTTACATCATTAAATTATAAAATAAAATAAAAACAATTCTTCATCTTTACACGATTAAATTATAAAATAAAAAAAATAAATTTATTCTTCTATTTTTACAAAATAATTCAATAAAAAAAAAGTAGATTTTTCATAAATAAATTCAAGTATAACTTTATCTGGCCAGATATTTTTTAATCGAAATGTTATTTGTGAGAGTAAAGAATAACTCAACACCAAATAGTAATAAAAGGCGTACGACCTGATGACTGTAGAGTTGCAGTACGTATTGGGCCGATATCGACCTGGAGAATGGCATTACTTGACATCAGCTTCATGACAGACAACATCATAGATGGTTGCCGGTGAGCGTGAGTCTTCGAAGTGTCCCATAAATGTCCAGGTCGAGAGAGATTCAATTTAAACAAAATTACTTTTCATTAAAAAAAGTAACGCACGAACTAAGATTTATCAGTCTATTCATGGCCGCATCAAACACACAACTGATGTTAGTTAGATAAGAGTCAAAGTTAATCCTCCTGACTTAAACAAAGCTCGCAAGGCGTATTGTTATAGTTTACCGTTAATGCAATTTTAAGTCTAATCTTTAAACATTCACATTTTATAACAAATAATAATTGTTTTCGTCTTCGTTCTTAAGACTATTACCTAATTAAATTATTTAAATAAGAAAGAAAAGCCAATATTCAAGATGCTGTTTAAGTAAACAAAAAAAAACAACAAATTATAAACATTAAATTTATTGTGAGCGCCAACAAAATGTATAGAAAATATTATTTCGTTGTTTAGTTGTTTTAATTTTGTTTTTTATGAAGATATACATCATGTAAAGAAATTATTGCATGCTAGCTCATGCATTTAACAGTTGTTATTGATTTATCTATTCTCTTCAATTGGTTAATATCTTGTCAGAATTCGTACTTTTTATGTACTTATTATTATTTTTTTTGTCACTTTTTATACTCTTTTTGGTTTGTATTGTGTAGCCTTCTGGCCAGATATACATTATGTTTCTTTTTATGTCCATGTTTGTTATCTTAAGGGACCTAGTCCCAGAATAAAGTTGCTTTTCTATTCCAAAATATTCCAAAACTATTGCTAGTTAAAGAGAAATTTTGAGTGACGAAAACTTGAAAATGCTAAGGTCTCCAAAAATATAGGCATGCTGACCTAAATTAGTTTCTATAATATAAAAACTACGAAAGTAACACCCATTCTCCTAAAGGCGCACCAGCCTCCGTTTCACAAATTATAAAATTGTGTAAATTTTATACTTCTAGAGTAGAAACTTAACGGTTTTAGCAGAGGTACTCCGATATCATTTTATAAAATTAAGTTCACTTATATTTTATTGAGCTGCTGAATATTTTGCATTAAATAAAATAATGAACTTATTTATATTTTGTTATATAAAAAAAACATAGTTTATAAGAAAAGTTTCTTCATCTTATTCATTAGTCTTTGTTTTGAAATAACATCCCTAAAATAGAAAATTTGGAATAAGATGTACCTTGTTTTTTAAATCTAAGCATTCCTTTTTTCTATTTAAATTAAAAAACTGCGATGTATTTTGTTTCGCAGCTTGAAACAATGGCTTTGAGATTTTACATTTTTAAAAAATATTTATAATTTAATTGATCCAGCACGGCAACAAACTAAACAAAAAATGGTCTCTCAATCCGTTGCTGAAGGCCTCACGAAACTTACAACATAACTTATTTTGAATGAATGATGCCAACTGAAATGACTGAACCACGAAAAGTCACAACACATCAATGTTACTCTTAGACGTGAAACATGCCCTCCCATTTATCTTAATAACTTCAGCAGACAAAGAAAGTACAATACCTTGGACTAACGTTTGATTGGATAATGTCAAGGGGGCCTCACGTAAAGATGAAACGCCAATCACTAAATCATAAACTCAATTTAATGTATTCGGTATTCAGGGAAAACTCCAGGATTTGATTTAAGACAGAAATTAAACACGTACACTTACTTACTAAAACCAGTTTGGACATATGCATTACAAATTTACGGCATCACAGAAAACGACTGCACACATTTCAGTCAAAAGTACTTTGACTTATCACCAAAACACCATGGTGTGTCAATGACAAAACAAAAACGAACACATACGAACATACTATAAACGTTTCTAAGAAAACCACTCAAACCTATTGATACAACGAATGGTCCCGACTCTCATGCCTGAGAACACTAGGAGGAGACTAAAAAGGACGTGGATGAGGGATCTATTACAGTATGAAATTAAATAAAGCCAATGGAGAGGTAGTTGTTGGCTACTGTTCTTCGTCATGCCTTCCGTGTCATTCTGTATTATATTCCTGTCAGCCAATCTGCTGATTGTCAATTATTGGTACGCCACAGATGTGGATAAAAATATAAATATAAAAGAAAAAATCCATTGCTAAGCAATTCCGATGAAATATTACATCACTAACTTTTTATTTTACATGATATGTGTACATAACGCAGTAATAACCATTAGGTACTTACTGAAGATGTTAAGCTTGAAGGAGACTTCTTCCTTGGTGCCGTTGACCGTACCGATGCAGGTGTAGTTGCCTTTGTCCTGGCGAGCGATGCTCTCGAAGACAAGGGACAGTCCGGCCACTGGTTCTTCCTTCTTCTCGATGTGGACTCTGGAAAAGGTTTTCGAATTACTCAATGGTTATTTCAGACATTAAAAAAAAAAATTATAAATAATAAATAAATTTGCCCAAGCATTGTAGAGGAGAGCGATTGCCTACCTTTTATATCGTATTATAGTATATTTATCATGTATAATGTATTATATATTATGTATATTGATGTAAAATATTATCTATCAAGAATTTTAATTATGAGATTTTCAGCTCAGCTACCTTTTAATGTATTTTGAACTCCCGTCTATAAAAAGTAAAAATATCTTTCAATTAATTGATTACTAATTAAATAGTAGTGTAATATAAATATACTTTTTTTATATATTGTTGCGCTGTATTAGTATATTGAAAAAACAAAGTATCATATACAAGCTGTACTTACAAAGGGTATTGGGTGAACGATACTGTACATTGTAAAAGTTCTATAATTTCTATAGAGGCTGGGTGAGCTTCAGGAGGATCTCCAGATCTTACCCTAACCACCATAAACAATTTAGAAGAGATTTAAGACAATTACACCAGTAAGAAATTTATCTTTTCCAGAATGATGATCAGTGCGTAGGGTGATGAATTACTGTTTTTTAGGGTCCCAGCTCGAGATCAACTGTAACTGATAAATGATTTATTTTGTTTACAGCCCCTGTTGGATTCTGGAACCGTCACGGAGCTCACATAACCTCTGTAAAGTGACTTGGTAGCCTTAATTGGAGGAAAACTTTATCTTTGAGCCTGATTTTGACTACATCAAACTACACTTTTATATTTTTATTTTAAAGAGAAAAGATATGCCCCTGGCCGGGATACGAACCTGACAGCATATCTTGTATATGAAGGCACATCTTTTCCCTTTAAAATAAAAATATTTAAAATCAAAACAGTTGACTAATAATTATTAAAAATTACACCCTTATATAACATTTGCCTTGAACAGTATAGTCTTGAAATATACTGTACGCAAAACCGTTCTTGACTCAGCAGGTTGCCATGAAACCTTTCTGCTTATCTCGTGTAACCTGATCTTATCACTTTCTCATTAGAGTTAATTATATGTGTTATTAAATTGATTTCTTATAGTTTTTTAGTGTTTTTGTCTTGCTAATTTTGTTTATTGTCTATTTAAAATTCTTTATTGTCTTTTGAATTTAATTTGGCGTTTTTGTCTGATTAATATTGCTTTGTCAGTTTAAAATGAACCTTATACTTTGGGAACTGACGTGCCCTGTCTATACCACTACTACCCGTGAAGGGTCTGGGTACCTTTACATGGTAGAGACTGTAATGTTTCATAGAAAACGGTTGTGCAGCGAGCTGATTTTTCCTAGACCACGCTCTACTTATTTTGGGTACACGCATTATAATGGCTGTTTAGCCCCAGGAGGGTCCTCGATCAAATGGGACCAATCTCCAGTTGCTAACGGATTAAATAAAAGGCTCCCAATTAACTACAAAAGACTCATCTACAAGACCATCATACGACCTATTTGGACTTACGGAGTAGAACTTTGGGGCTCTACTAAGCCATCGAATTCCTCTCGTATCCAATCCTTACAATACAAAATCCTTCGTAAAATCCTGGTTATTTTGTTAAGAATAAACTCATCCATGACGACCTTAATGTCCCTTTTGTTGCTGATTTGGCCCGAACCTGGTATCTATCCTTTCATAACAAACTTCATTCCCATTCAAACCCTCTAATTTCAAACCTAGCTTCCTCTTCAATTCCCGATAATCCTCCGAGGCGTTTGAAAAGAAGATGGCCACGTGATCTTAGTTGAACTTCGATTTGAGTACTACCAGTGGGTAGTTTCTCTACTTGTCATTCTCATGTTATTATATATCACTTATCCTATTTACTTGTTGTATTATTTTAATACAGTTGTAAATATCAATAAATAAATTTAAAAAAATTAAATAAAAGTCTTGCCAGCAGCGGGATTTGAACCCTGTACTTCGGCATGGCAACTCAGCGCTCTACCACTGAGCTACTCCGCTCCCTGAAATACTTCCTCAAGTTCGGGATAAATCCAAAGTTCCAGTTTTGTGATAAAATTTTGAGATTTGAAAAGAAAGTGAAGTGTAGATCTGTTCATCGGAAGTGTGGAAAAATACTTCAATAAGAAAAGGTTATAGGCTAGAAGGGTGTAGATTTGCGATTTCACCATTACATTTTGTATATATCGAGCTCCGTTAATATGAATAATTGGATAGGTATTATCAGTATCAGAATTATCATAGTCAGGTTATAATTACTAGCAGATAACAGTCCATGGTGACCTGCTAAATCACAAGTGCCAATTTAAAAAAAAATAGAATTAAGAAAAGGAAATGTCATAATTATTATCGAATCCTTTTTTAAATTTAATTTAAAAAATATGTATGCAACATCGAATAATTAGCATTCCTTATGGAATTTTAAATTGTCTTTTTTTTTTTTTTAATGTGGGTACGTACATCTCATCTCATCTGAATATATTCTGTTATCTCCGATCTCTCTGCTAGTTGTTTACTATTATTTGATTTATTGCTTTCCTCGAGATTGATGAATGGTCGAATTGGTGTTTTTCATTACTCTTAGGGCTTTTCCACCAATACCAGAGTGATTTAGGGATTGGGATGTGGGCGTAGTTGGGAGTTTTTATTTCTACAAACACGAAAAATCCTCATCTATTCAGTTCCCGAACCAGAATTATGGTCGTGTGGTGTTTTCCAATACAGCATATTTTTCTCTCATCGGTTCGTTTCTATATAATAGGAACTTCACAATTAGTTCTAAAATTGAATAAGCCACTATTATTCATTAATTGAAAAGAAAAATAATTTTATTCTGTGACCAGCTCCCTTAAGAATAACAACACTAATAATAATAATAATAATAATTTTTTTATTTATTCTGGGACGCGTCACGAAGATCTTTATGCAGCTGTGGCTAATCGGACGATGCTACAGTGGGATCTTAAAATTTTGGCTATCTAGGTTTAATTAGAATAACGATTTTTTACGAGCACCTGACATTGTACAGGCTCGGGACCCCCGTTTAATGGCCCTTCCAAAGGATACATTACCAAGGACTTTTTTTTACCAGTCGAGCGACGAACCCGCGATCTTGGGCTTAGTAGTTTGCCATGTTAACGACTAGACCACAGGTCGCCCCTTTGTAAAGTTGTGCTCAGTAACTAAGGAATTCTTAAAAACATAATAAGTGCTGTACTGACTGGAAGCGCCTGTGGGGTAGACCTAGCCGTTAAGAGGGGAAGATTGCGTTAAGAGTGATCTGGTGAGTTTGGGTAGTGTTCCGTGGACGAAAGTTTGTAAGCAGATTGGTGGTATCGGTATAGAGCCTTTGGGTTCGCTAAGCCTTATTATTATATGCCATTGAATGCCATAAGCACTGCACATACGAGTATATTTAACCGAATACATCTCCCTTGTTAAGTACTCGCTTAAGCGCGGTGTATCGCGCTGACGATGAGGTAATAAGGGGCTGTATAGCACGAGGGGGGTCGAGCGAGCTCCTTAGACTTGGCAATGAGCGGAGGGGCTTAGCAATAGGCCGATTAGCATTTGATAATCCAGCGAGTTCCTAAACCCAGCGGGATTACCTCAGCGACGAATGTGTGCCTTCCCATCCGCTCACCGCATCCTCTCTCCCTATATCACATATCCCATGGTTTAATAATTCAAACTTAGATAAGACATTTAATCGTGTATTAAAGGTTAATTCGTTTTTTGTTATTACTTCTTTTTTTTTTCTTTTTTTTAATTTATTTATTTATATCTACAACTGTATTACAATATGTAATACAAGTAAATTGGCTAAGTGATATATAATGACATGATAATGACAAGTAGAGAAACTACCCACTGGTAGTACTCAAATCAAAGTTCAAGTAAGGAGGTCACGTGGCCATCTTCTTTTCAGACGCCTAGGAGGATTATCGGGAATTGAAGAGGAAGCTAGGTTTGAAACTAGAGGGTTTGAGTGGTATTGAAGTTTGTTATGAAAGGATAGATACCGGGTTCGGGCCAAATCAGCAACAAAAGGGACATTAAGGTCGTTATGGATGAGTTTATTCTTAACAAAATAAGGAGCATTGAGGATTTTACGAAGGGTTTTGGACTGTAAGGATTGGATACGAGAGGAATTCGATGGCTAAGTGGAGCCCCAAAGCTCTACTCCGTAAGTCCAAATAGGTCGTATGATGGTCATGTAGATGAGTCTTTTGTAGTTAATTGGGAGCTTAGAGCGTGTTATTACTTCTAAAAAGAAATACTCGAAACAGATATTTCGATCTAGTTTGTTTTATAAACTTCATAATCTTTATAACCCACATTGCAGGTCTTGTTCAGGGCTAAATATATAAAATACAGACAATTAAAATTACACATGGTAAATATTAAAATATCTTAAAATTGATATCTCGATGTTTATGTATTTTTATTTTTATATTTACCATTCGCCACCTGGATCATTTTATTTCTCTTATAACATTTTGTTATTATTTGTTTAGTTTATAAGTTTTTGATATTCACTGTACATCGTTATTTTTCTCTCTCCCTCCTTCCTTTCTCTCCCTCTCCCTCTTTTTATCTCTCCCTTATAACTCTCTCTCGATCTCTTCCTCTTCCGCTATATCACCCTTTTCTCTTTTATACCTCTCAAAAGTTAGACAATACAACCCTAGCCTTGATTTCTCTTCTCAGCTTTTAGTTCTGTCTTTTTTGACTTCCGACAATCGGTAAGTCTCTCTACCTCTTTCTTCCTTCTATTGGCCTTGTATTCTTCCTATTCCTATTCCTATATCCTTACCGTTCTCTTGCATCCTGCTATTACGGGACCCTCTACCCCCCCCCCCACTCTCCTTCTACCTCTCTTTCTCTCTCTCTCTCTCACTCTTTCTTCCTCTTAGTCTCTATCACCTTTTCTTTTCCCTACCTTCCATTCTCCGCCTCCCCCTCTTTATCTTCCTCTGAAAATAAATTTTTAAATATAATATAAAATATTATATTTATTTATTTGTTAATGGATCCAGGACGAACCTAAAGCATTCTGACGTCGTTTTTACTGTAATTCCTTCATCCTTTGTCTATCCTTTTTATTTCCTGTGTCCATTTCTTCAATGCTTCCTTCTCTGACACTTTCCACTTTTCAATAACATCACTTCGTTCTATTTTCGCTTATCTTAAATCTACTTATATTTTGGTAATCTATAGCGTGATTGATATATTGTATGCAAGTAATTATTCTATGGGTGAGCCTTGCTAGAGCAGTGATTCCCCACCTGGGATGCGCCCCCTCAGGAGGGGGCGCGCGAGATCAATTAAAAATATAAAAATCTGACTTAATTTTAGTAATTATTCCCTTTCCATTACTTCTTTACCTTAAATTGAACTCACAATTTACTTATAATTTGTTTTAAGTGTCATACTTATTGGTTTTTTTTTCATATGCCCATACCATTTACTGTGAAAGGGGATCGTAGGAGAATTTCATTTGAACAGGGGGGGGGTGTTACAAAAAAGATTTGGAATCACCGTGTAAGGATAAGTCTAGTAATATGTCCATAAAGTTACAATCGTCGTTTTCATATGTTTACTGAGATGATTTGATAGATACCAGGTTTGAGATGATTTCTGTGTTTTTTCTTGACTGTTATTTTAAAATTCGCTAGTTAATTTTGGATCTAAAATCGTTCTAATTTAACATTTTTCTCTTAGCATTTTCTTCCATGCCACTCCATTGTGTGGAGTATGAGAGTTTCACTTGCGTATAGTGGTGCTGTTTTAATTACTATACAGTAGTGTCTGATCTTTTTGTTAGTTGAAATGTTTTTTTTATTATTATATAATATATATAAAACAATGTCATATTGTTCTCATGTTCTCAGGATAAAACTGGGTATCTCACTTGGGCTTTCAAGTAAAACTAAAGCTGAAGACGGGATAGAAATGGACGGAAGAGAGGAGAAAGCAGCACCGCCGATGGATGGGATAGTACTGGGCTAATGTCAAGAAGGAATACAAAAAAGACAGGTGAAATGACGTGGTCCTTAGTAGGTCAATACAGAAAAACAAAACAAAAAACAAAGCCATATAAATTATTATTCTCTCACTACAGGTAATTTTACTACTTTAAAGCAACCTCGAGAGAATTTTTAATTAGCTATTATTATTACACTCCCTTCGACGGTATGAATAAAAAGCAGTAGCTTGATTTGCATAGACCGATACCCGAACACATCCCCTTTGATAGGAACACCTGTCAGGTCAATACGAGCCAATGGTAATTTGCTAATATTGACCTTCGAGGCGGAGAGACAACTCCCGGAGGATTCGGGACAGGACCCGCGGGGATGTGTGCGACACGGATGTGGGAGACATCGATGTGGTGGACACCGTGTCGACAATGAGTCTGTGGACAATGGCCACAAGTGCTGACCTCTGGCGGTCCTTCTCTTCTTTTGTCCGGTGAGTAAACCACTCCAACCTACTTCAATGCGGGGATTCAGGTCTTCTCTCGCAGGATCGATCCTGGATAGTTCTCGTGAATTGTATTTAGGCCATAGCCCCTCTCGAAGGCATGAATAAAACAATGGACAGCACTAAATGGAACAACAGTGAGGCATTCATTCATGTTTATGATCCTGTTGGAACTGTAAATATACTAAAACTCACGTACCATATGTCTGGACTTTACTGTCTCTTAGTGAAGGGTTGTGCAGAGAGATGATTTATCCCAAATCATGCTTAACCAGATTATTCTCTCAATTTAAGGTACCGTATTCATAGATATTGGGGAGCTCCTAAAGGGCCTCCTGATTTTACCCTAACCATCACATAAAAAAAAAAAGAAGTAAAATTAGTTGAATCGGAACTCACTGAACAACCAATATTTTTATTTTTCAGAATTAAGGGAAGTAACTAAAAACAAATAACTTTAGTTCTTTGTTTGTTTATTCATTTTACTTCACTTTCGGTTGCTAAGGCTAACCATGCGATACTAAACTGGAATTCATAAATTTTGGCTATTCAATTATTGTTAGGATAGGGATCTTTAACGAGTACCTGACACCACACCGGCTTGTGACAACCATTTCACTTCTCTTCCGATGTCCGGCGCAAACGAGGAGGTGATTTGTTCTAGATCACACTCAACCGGTAGGTTAGTCCTTATTTTGGGTACCACGTTTAGAGGCTGGATGAGCCTCAGGAAGGTCCCAGGTCCCAAAGGATTAAATAAATATTCTATTTATAAGGAGATTAAATAAAATCTGTCTCAGCCGGATTTGAACCCTGGACCTACGGCATGGTTACTCAGAACTCTAAAACCGGTACCTTGAACTTGAAAAAATCCCGGTACCGCTACAACTTGTGAACGGGTCTGGAGCTCAGTACAAGGTAGAGACTGGACTGTTTTATGGACAACGGTTCTGCAAGGAGGTGGCTTGTCCTAGGTCACGCTCAACCGCCAGATCCCCCCTTATTTTGGGTACCCTATTTTTATATTTTATAGAGTCTGGGTGAGCCCTAGGAGGGTCCTAGGTCCCACATGATCCATCTCCAGCTGCAAACAGACTAAATAAAAGTCTTACGCAGCGGGATTTGAACCAGGATTTCCGGCATGGCAACTCAGTGCTCTACCACTTAGCCACTCCGCTCCCACTTGAAAGGTTACCCAAATTTTCAACCAGTTTTCAAGATATCTTTTATCTCCTTGCCACTGTTGGCGGCGATTGCTTAATAGCCTCATTAAACGAGGGAATAGACAATATCGCAGTGTAAATAAGTACTTACAATTATTAAAATATATAGCATAGAATAGAAAATTAATTTTATTCTAGGACCTGGCCCCTTAAGAATAACAGATGTGTGAAAAAATAATAAAGTACAAATCTGGCCAAGAGGCTACATTATAAGAATCATACAATATTTACATAAGTATTTGAAAATAAAAACTAAAAGTTTTGGTCAAGAAAAATATAAAGCTAATATAACAAGAACTAAGCTGAAAAATATCGCGGTTCGTAGCCCTAGGAATTTTTAAAGGGAGTACAAAATCCTTGGTTATGTCGTCCTTCGGAAGGGACGTTAAACGGGAGGCCCGAGCATGTGCAATGACAGGTACTCGTTACAAATCCCTAGCCTAATTAAAGCTGGATAGGCAAAATTTAAGGCTTCCACTATTTAAGACATCGTCCGATTAGCCATAGCAGTATATAGTGACGTTAATGAATAAACTAAGCTGAAAATAAATAAATAAACGCACATAAAATATAAATGTATATACGATGTATTTATGATACAAAAAATGTACTTTGATATACATAAAAATGTACTTATAATACTATTAATATGCATATAATACATATAAAAGTACTTCATCATCATCACATTGAGACCTATTATGAACCGCCTTAGCAGCGCCTTAGCAGGAATTCTTTAGGGACCTCGCCTTCTCAGCCTTTGTTCCACTCGCTGTCTTCTTCTATTCAATTGAAGTTCTCCTTTTTTTGAAATATTTCTTTACTTTACCTTCCCACGTACTTTCTTTACTTCATCCTCCCACGTAGTTCTGCGTCGTTCTTTTCTTCATTTCCCCTCTACTCTGGATCGATAGACCTCGTGTGGCATGAATAGATATCTGCTCGGTTCCATTCGTAGATATCCAAGCCGTCTCAGTAGATTTTCCTCTATAAGATCATTGGCAGATTTATGATGTTTGCTCTTTTAATGAAGCTAAAGACTCGATGCCATCTTCGTTCCCTTCGATATTTCGGAGAAACCTAATTTATGACGGTTGACTTTTCGACTGATGTTTCCGAAGAATGTGTTAGAAATGTCGACCTAAATATATATTTTGTTTCGTTTTCCATCCCTTGCCTGTTTATAAAAAAATCTTCCCACAGCTGCGATTTACTCTGCATTCGAATTAAAAAGATCATTTATGTTAAGGTGAGTATTCAGGTATTTGAAGTTCTTGACCTTCGTGCCTGATGATGTGCATAATTCTCCATGGCTTCTTACTACTTAACCCACATAACTAACGTTTTCGTAGGGTTTATGACCTTATCATTCTTCAGTAGTTCTTAATTTAATATGTTAACGTTGTACTGAATATTCATTTAATTCTCTGAGAAAATAATTATGCCATCCAGAATGCAAATAGTATATGGCTCACTGTTTTGACATTTGCATATTCTAGGTGGTACTTTATATAATGTACTAATGATAACGGAGTAAGGCAAAATCAGGAACAAATAGGACATTGATGTCATTATGGGCGTCTTTGTTGGTAAAAAAGTTAGGAGCATTCAGGATTGGATACGAGAGGAATTCGATGACGGAATCCCAGAGCTCTACTCCGTAATTACAAATAGGTCTTGTCATGTATATGAGTCTTTTGTAATTAAATGGGAACTTAGAGCGCTTGTCTAGTAAGTGTTGAAGTAGCCTGAAACGGCGAGCTTTTTCTTGTTTCAGTTTAGTATCTCAACATAGAATATCTGGGCTATATTATGAGAGCGGGTAAATATTAATTTCTACAGCTTTATAGAATTCCTACAGATTCCCGAACCCCTATACGCCAATTAGTCTCATGTGTACATGAGTCTTTTGTAATTAATTGGTAGCTTAGAGCGTTTGTCTAGTAAGTGTTGAAGTAGCCTGGAACTTCTAGTTTCTTGTAAGTCTAGTTGAGGAATACAAGTTAAACTTTCGTCAAGATGTAGTCCGAAGAACCGGATATGTTCTACAGGAATCAGTGGGATGTTATTAAACGATACAGGAGAACACGATTTACTTATAATTCGAATAATGTACTTGTAATACACATATGATATGCACCTTGCTTTAAAGTAAACGAAGAGACTATGTATATGGATTGATATTTGTGAAAAAATGAATGAAACAGTAAGAATAATGGGTTCCACTCTTATCCAAACCCTACAGTTCAAAATCGTTAAATCCTCAAAGCTCCTTCCTTAGTAAGGGACATCATCATCCATAATGACCTGAATGTCTCATTCGTTGCTGATTTATCCCGAACCCTATATCAATTCTTCATGACAAACTTTATTCCCGTTCAAACCAACTATTTTCAAACCATTTTTTTTTTTTTTTTTTAATTCAATTTATTGATATTTACAACTATAATACTATTACAATAAGTAAATCTGCTGTATGTACAATACGACTTGAAAAGCACTTGTGGAGAAACTACCCATCGGTAGCACTCCAAAAAGTTCTATAGTAGATGGTCTCGAGGCCATCTTCTTTTCAGACGCCTCGGAGGGTTATCAGGAATAGTATGGGAAGCAAGTTGAGAGACTAGCGGATTCAAGTGTGTATGGAGCTTGTCATGGAAGGATAGGTATCTAGTTTGGGCCAAATCAGTAACATATGGGATATTAAGATCATGATGGACGAGTTTGTTTGTGACATAATAAGGAGCATTGAGGATTTTACGAAGGATTTTGGATTGCAAGGATTGGATACGAGATGAATTGGATGGTTTAGTAGAGCCCCAAAGCTCAACTCCGTATGTCCAAATAGGCCTGATAACTGTCATGTAAATGAGTCTTTTGTAATTTATTGGGAGCTTAGAGCGTTTGTCCAGTAAATGTTGAAGTAGGCGAAAATGACGAGCAGTTTCTTGTCTTTTCAGTCTTGTATGAGGATTCCAAGTGAGACGTTTGTCCAGATGGAGTCCTAGGTAACGTACCTGTTCGACAGAGTTCAGAGGAATATTATTAAAGGATACAGTAGGGCAGGAATTTGTAGGTTTACGACGAAGGGTGAAGGTAATTTGATGGGATTTGTTAGGATTAATTTTAATTCTCCAATTTTGACACCTTGAAGGTTTGAGATATGAGATTGAAGAGTTTGGGATGCAACAAATGGATCATTATTTACTGATAACACACATGTGTCATCAGCGTACGTAGTGAGGACAGTGCTTGGATGGGTTGGGATGTCAGCTGTATATATCGTGTATAGGATGGGACCCATGATACTACCTTGAGGAACTCCGGCACTTTCAAACCTAAAGTACTATTTCATTCCTGATAATCCTTCAAGGCGTCTGAAAAGAAGATGGCCTCGTTAACTTCTAAGTTGAATTTGTTATTCCAATACTACCACTGGGTAGTTTCTCTACTTGGCTTTATCTCATGCCATCTATTTATCTTTCATTCTATTTACTCGATGCATTATTGTTATTATATTATATATAAAATTCAATAAGAAAATAAAAAAAATAACATCGAGGTTCATTGTAGAGGAAACTCTTGAACAAGGAGTGGACAACTGGACGTTGGAATTGATTGACTGTTGGCCGAGACTTTCCTGGCGCTCTCTCTCGGAATCCTTTTAATTAGTTGCCTCTCATCGGGTTCGATCCCCCCCCCCCCAACTTTCCTCATTTCATTTTCCCGTTAATTTTGGAGAATTTACGACCGGTTTTGTTTCATTCATTACTTTTTCAAGTCTCCATCAAGCTTCAAGTATCGAATCAGGATCGATCGTCCTGGGAATGTTTCGTTAGATTAAAATGTAAAAAGTATTTTTTCTGAACATTTAACGCAAACGGAGTAATGCGATTGTTTGTATTAGTTAACAATCAAAATAAACAATAAACAATAAATAAGTTTTTTACTTATTTATTTAACGTCAATCCTACTAATATTATAAATGCAAAAGTTTGTATGTTTGTCTCTCTTTCACGCTAAAATTACTGAACGGATTTGGATGAAACTTCACAGTAATATAGGTTATACATCAGAATAACACATAGGCTATAGCAAGCACGGATTTAGGGGGGGGGCGCATGTGGTCACGTGCCCCCCCCTCCTCCCCGCCGACAGTTTTTTAGGTACTGCGGAAAATCCATTATAGTACATCATTAAAGGCAAATCACATGATCATGGTTGTTAAAATAACAGTAAGAACATGAGTGAATCTATTGTTTTGATATCCTACTAATATTATAAATGCGAATGTTTGTTACTTATTCACGCAAAAACTACTGAACGGATTTGGATGAAGCTTATTGAGTAAAATAGGTTATACATCATAGGCTACAGCAAACAAGAACAGATGTATGTGGAGTGACGGGGACATGTGCCCTCCCCGTTATAGTACATAATTAAATACAAATCAGTTTTGAAGTTAGACATCTGGAATTTTGGTTGTACGAGTAACTTATATTTTAAAAAAATAATTAAATTATTTATTTAAAATGATCTTTCACGAAACTTTATGTGGCAGACCAAATTCCACGCGAGCGAAGCTGCGGGCATAAGCTAGTATACTATAATAACGGACGTTGCTTTAGTGGATGTCCTAAATTTTTTATATATAGGTATAATCATGATAGTGTACTTTACCGTGTTCCTAACTCCGTAAAGGCTGGGGACCCCCATTTTACGCTCCTTCTGTAGGAGGGTTGTAGTGGATTTAAACCACCACATCACAGTTGATCTGGATAAGTTTTTATTGAGTAGTACAATAGCGCAGTCGCATTTTTTTTTACCAGTCTCTCCAGGGTCATTCCGTTCAAATTAAATGGACAAAATTATTAAAGTATAGCCGCATTAATATCAATCAATTTGTTATAGGAATATAGCTGTGTACTTCCTTTTAGTTCTACCTAGGAAAGAAAGTATTCTTATTCTTAAAATTATAGCTAAGAAAGTAATAAAAAAATTAAAATTTAGTTTCAAATAATGCATTGAAGAAGCGTGGCTCTACGATGGTGCGGCTGGATAGCTTAGACCGAAGAAAGGCAGGATTAACTTAAATTGAAACCGAGAACCTTTAGAATTCACAGTCATAGTTTTATAAATATGGTTAATTATATAAAATATAAACCACATAAAACATTAATATCATGAAAAGTAAAGCCACGTGATGTTTTGTGTGGTGTTATATGACCCGTTCCAAAAAAAAAAAAAAGCAATACTCATTGATATTGTTCGACTAAATATATAGATTGTAATTAAAATATAGAAATATTTCTATTTAAAGTTTGAAAATGTCACAAAAATCCGACTGGGTCTTTTTTAATTTCATCATTATAGATAGATTTAAGTCTCTTAAATACTAAAAAAACTAACCTCTCTACGTTTTTCCAACTCTGTACATAAATCAAAACAAAAATTCAACAAAGATCAAACGCAGTACATCTCACATCAACAGACCAAAAAGGACGCGTCAATTTGAGACAGCAACCTTGTTTCGAGACATTGAAATGATGTAATATGAAAACTATATTGGTTTATGTCCTGATTATGTCGGAATTGGTGAAGCTATTTTAGTTTTCTCTCAGTATTTTAGGGACTTAAGGCTTTGTACAGTTGTATTCTAACGGTTATGATGTTAAAAAACAATCCAACATTATGCAGTGTTGAAATTTAATGAGGACCCAGTCACATTTTCTTGACATTTTCAAAATCTAACTATAAGTTCTAGGAAATCTTTGTAGGTGTATTTTAATCCTAATAATTTTAGTTACAATCCATAACTTCTTTTGTCAAACAATTTGAAAGAGTATTATATTTTTTTCTTTCAAAACGCCATATGGCTTTCCATTTCATGATGTTTGACAGCAAAACAACTTCGTGGAATCCCGATTATTCGTATTTCCGGCTAATTCGTACAAATTTGCCGGTCCCCAGAGAAAATCCCGATAAATGGTATAAAAACAATGCATTTCAGACCCCTCGGCAATTCGTATTATTTTTATGCTCGTGGACACTTATAACGTCTTATAATTAGTATTTCCAGGTTTAAAATCTCGTTAATTAGTACTGTTTTCAAAAGGGGGAGAGAGAACAGTGATAGAGCAGAGAGCAGAATGAGAATAAATGTTTTCTAGGAAATCACACAATTTTTATTGTTCTTATAGAGGCACAGTAGATCCTATTGTTTTTACCGGAGAGCGAGTGAGAGAGACAAGTTTTCTAAGAAATCTCATAAGTAATTCGTATTGTTTTTACTCAAAGGAAATGAAGGTTGTAGAGAGCGGGAGTTCTAGGAATTGTATTAAGCTTTTCTTACAATCCCACTTTTATTTACAATTCAGTCTCCTTTTTGTTAACTTTCTGACACGTGATCATGCCTCCGAAATACGTTAGCCTCTCTATTAATGAGAAGCAACAAATCATGAACGCCGTGAACAGTGGCTGTTAGAAAATTGACGTGTCCAAGCTTTTCAATGTCCCTCGTTCCACGATCACATCAATCCTGAAGAACAAGGACAAAATCACTTCCCAGACATCAGACAGCAAAGTAAAACGCTTCAAGACTGGCGATTACCCACAACTTGAAGAGAACTTGATAGTTAGTTCGTAAAAGCAAGGAATTCAAATGTACCAGTTGGAGGAAATATTTTAAGGGAAAAAGCCCGAATTTTCGCAGAAAAATGGGAATTGAATACTTTCTTGCAAGTGGTGGATTCAAAAAAAGACCAAACATTAAATACAAGAAGCTTAGTGGGGAAAGTGCAAGTGTGTTAGATAACGTTAGTTCTGAGTGGAAGGATGAATTGGGAAAAATAATTGAACCTTACGAGCCAAACATATTCAATGCCGATGGAACGGGGCTGTTCTATAAATGTCTCCCCGATCGTTCCATGTGTTTAAAGGAATAAAAGTGCCATAGCTGAAAATACAGTAAAGAAAGTTTAACCATACTGTTGGCAGCCAATATGGACGGATCGGAAAAATTAAAACTGCTTATGATATGTAAGTCGGCCAAGCCAAGATGTTTTAAAAACACAAAATCATTCCCAATGACCTATCATGCAAACAAAAAAGCATGGATGACGGGCGAATTGTTTAACGAATGTATACGGTCAGTCAATGCAGGCATGAAAAAAAGGCAGCGAAAAATTTTACTTTTCGTCGATAATTGTTCGGCCCACAATTCTATCCCATCTCTCAGTAATGTTAATCTTGTGTTTCTGCCCGCCAATACAACTTCTAAGTTGTGGCCACTGGACCAGGGTATAGTGATGAACAGAATCGAGGATAGACTACATCATAAAAGCACATTATTTTCAGCTATAAACGTAGCTGACAAGGCAAAACCTTAGCGCGAGCATAATAAAACATTTTTTTGTGCGTGTGGGTTTACCAAAGTGAAACTTCCGTTTAAAGAAGATGCTGAGCAAGATGTTGAATGCCAGTAGGAACGGGATCGCCTCATACAAAATGAAGAAAATCACATACCATTCGAAGATTTTGAAGATGGCTTAGCAGTATCGGGGATGTTAACCGATGAAGAAATTTTAGTCCCATCTGAGGACGTTGATGGTGAAGAGGGAGATGAAGAAGATGCTGTACCAACAATTACAGTTAAAGTTGCTAAACAATACGTCAACAACGTGCACCATTTTTTTAAACAAAATCAGATGTTTGGTGATAAGATATTTTTTCTCTTAACACTCTTGACGAAGCAATTGACAATACCCGTCTGCAAGGGTTGCGTAAAAAAAAAAAAAATACGGATTGTTTTTGAACAAATGTTTGATTGGCGTTTATTTTATTGTACATATTGTATTGATTGTTTATTGTATAGTTTAGTGTAAAGCAGTGTTTATTTCGTTGTTTTTTTAATTTTTTTAATTTTATATTCTCGATCATTGGTTTTCCCGATAATTCGTACCAAATTATCAGTTGACGATAAGAATTATCGGGATTCTACAATGTAATTGGAAAATTCCAAAAAAAAAACCCTAAGTATCTAAAAATTTCAGTATTTTAGAGACTTAAGACTTTGTTCTTATATTTTTACTCTTGGTTTTTAATAATTATTATTTTTTTAAATCATTTTTATTGATGAAAGCTTATATTAACTACGATGAATGGAAAAGATTTTTTATATCAATATTTCAGAGCCTACTCTTCATATTTAATCTATTCGAAATTTATTATAAAGGCCTACCCAACACCGGGTTTTTCGTGTAAGATAAACGACCACGGAGGCACGTATGAGAAAAAAGAAAAAAGAAAAAAGGGATCGTGGAAAGAAGGATAGGATCCGAAGGCAATACCTGAGGACGGAGAAAAACCCGGAGGGGGAAGAAAGGACAAAGCCGGGAGCAATATATAAATATAGAGGAGAAGAAGGGTCATTATTTTTTATCCTGCGGAACGCCGGGCCCTGGAAGGCTTCCACAAACGCCCAAGGGACCCGCACAAACAATCATCATCATCTCCCTTTATCTTGAGCCACCCCCCACAATTTCCTCCCCTCCCCTTCTTACCCTTATTGCCTATCTACCCGTCTATTACTTTCCATAACAGTTTTATTTTACCTCCCGGTTTCGTATTTATATATTTTTTTTCCTACGGAGATTGTAAGAATCTCAGTGATATTATCTTTACATCAAAACAAATTTTTTTTTTATTATTAAAAACTATATTAACCCTTAAACTTCGGGTGGCTCTCACACGATTTGATGCAGAGAGACAACGCGATCTTCGAGCTTACTATTGCAGTGGACCGAATACTAATATCTAATGAAGGATCATGGGTTAGAGTATTTTTTTAAAAAAAAATAGAATATTAGTATTGACACAAAATATACAACGTTAACATATACTTATTAGAAATAACAAATAGAAAAAAAAATGAAATACGCTGACTGACAAAAAGTGTCGGTATTCTTAAAATAGTTTTATATTTTTTCTTTCTTGCTCATTAAATATAATTGTTTCTATTAAAAAAAAAATTGCGAAATTGACGAAAAAAAGTTTTTTCCTTTTATTTATTAAAAAAAATAGAACACGATTAAAAAATAATGATAAAATAATAATTTAGTAGGAGGATGTATTAATTAAATATTACAATTGTGTATTTGTTAAATAATTTTATTTACGAAACACCGGTTGAGATTGTGATAAAAAATAAACCACATAAAGTAAACTATTTTTTAATTTTTAGCTTGATATTTCAGCTTATTTGTTACGTATTGTTTAATAGTTTAACCACGTGTTACGAATAATAATATAAAATAATTTATATCTATGTATTTAAATATATAAAAGAAAAAATGTCTAAGTAGTATGATGGAAATCAGAGATCTACATATTACAGAAACAAATTGTTACTTCGTAATAATATTCAAAAATTTTTTGAGTTATTAATAACAGAAAAGTTGCTTAAGGGGTTTGGATATAGTATTTTGCATTACCGCAGAGTCGTGAGGGTACTGCAGTCTGCGCCTGAGGAGTGGTCCATTAGTATTTAACTAAATTAATGATATTGGTTCTCTAAAATTTATATGATGAAATATTTTCAGTATAGTCAATATATTATTATTTATTTATGAAAATCCACCTTATGGCAGAAATTTCCGAGTCTCAATCAAAGCCAGTTAGTTAGAGTTACGTGAAGAAGTCTGTAGTACAAGTTCATTAACAACAATTATTAGAATCAATCAAGGCTCTAGGCTTTATTACATGTTATAGACTGTACAGTTTTCAAGCCAACTGTTGTGCAGGTTGGTAATTAGGTGGGATCACTCAACCGCCAGTTTTTACCCAGTTAAGGGTACCTACATTATAGAGGGCAAACCCCTATAATCGGTTCAGCTATTCGTAAGGGTCCCTCTGTAACTTTAAGCACATTAAATAATTTATCTTTCACAGCCGGTTTTTACTCGTTACCCTCAGTTCAGCGTTCTGCACACTGAGTTAATCCATTTATTGTTCTCATTTATAGATTAACTCTTTTATAATACCAACAATAAATAAAATAACATGAACTTATGGAAATATAATTTTCTCTCAACCTGCAATACTTTTTTTTTCAAGTTTGCTTAACGAAGAATTACAAATTATAGCGAAAATTCGACCAAGACCAAACATCATAAAATAATATACTAAAGTGTTTTAGTTCGAACGCGTCTCAACTCTCGTCTTGATTAAATTTAAAATTACACGACCGCTGTGTATTTTAATTTGATTGCTCCAACGAAACCCCACAACTACCTAAATTAAATCAAAATATAATAGGGTTGGTTTTTCATTACCCAAGAGCTTACTTCACTCTTAAGACTAGCTATTAATATTAATGATAACAAATTTTAGAATAAATTCTGTTGAAATTTATAAGACGAGCTTTTAACAGAAATTCTTCCTGGTAAGAAATAGCCCAGTCGTGAAAAATAGTCCTGGGGCTCATTCAGCCTCTATGATGTGGTGATGTTGGTGGAAAAACCTGGTGGTTGAGTGCGATCTAAGACAAATTACATAACCGTTCTCCTAGAAACCTAGAGTCTATATCACATACTGATCCCAAGACGCTTAGTGTGTTGTAGTGGTATAGTATATTTTTTACTTTTCTAGATATTTAATTTATAAGTATGAATTAAACCAAGTAGCGGTTACACCTAACAAAAATATATCAAAAGCTCAAATAAGACAAAAGAGAAAAAATATCTAAAACAAAAATCCTAGAAATTCTTTTCAAAAAAATATTTTTCCTGAATTCAGGCATCATAAGGATAGAAGATTAACATAAGAATTAAACAACTATACAACCCAACCTCACAGTCAGCAAGACACCAACCAACCAGATACAGCCTCTATGGTGTGGGTACTGTAAATTGGAGGAAAAACCTGGCGGTTGAGTTTGATCTAGGACAAATCACCTCCCTGCAAAACCGTTGTCCTAGAAACAGTACAGTCTCCACTATGAACTAAACCTAAGACCTTCATGGATCCTAGTTTTTTTTTTAAAGTACTTTATATGTAAATGTTTACATATTGTAATGATTCATAGAGTTAAGGTAAATTAACCAATAATTTAATTAACATTAGAATGGAGTATTCTACATTTTTATCATAACAAGTTATTATAAGGTTTTAAATAATTTTGCAAGATTCCAATTAAAATCTTCCAGCTTCAATAAGGTTTCTCCAGTTGAAGTTTATTCTAAATTAATCAAGGTTTGGCCAAGTTTAGGCATCTTTAGGACTAAAACTTGCTTTATACCTTGCCCCCTTTGTATTTCTACTTGGAAAAACATTACAAAAAATTAATTAATTATTTACCCTAACAGTAATTAATGGAATATAATTAAATGAAAAACCAAATAATAAAAGGGGGAAGAAAGGTCCGGGTGGAGGTCAAGAAAAGTCTCTAGATCTAATATGTAGATTTCTAATTTCCACATACTACTTAAACATGTTTGCTTTTATATATTTAAATACATAGATATATTTTTTTATATTATTATTCGTATCACGTAATTAAACTAAAAAAATTTCAGAACAGTCTCCTGAAATGGCAGTTGCATTTGAGCCTTCGAGGTGGTGGGATGTTTCTTGGGTGCATTATTCATGTTTTGTTTTGCTGTTATTCTCTTTCTACCCTGATGATGCCTGAATGGGCGAAATATTGGACAGATATTTTCTATTTCTGTTTTAGTTTGGAGACTAAGGGCTTTTCGTTGGAATTTTTCCACGGTCTTAACGTTTATGTAAGGTCTCTTTTTACATTTCAATATAAAAAATGTCAAACTAAAAATTAAAAAATAGTTTACTTTATGTGGCTTCTTTTTTATCACAATCTCAACCGGTGTTTCGTAAATAAAATTATTTAACAAATACACAATTGTAATATTTAATTAATACATCCTTCTAATAAATTACGATTTTATCATTATTTTTTAATCGTGTTATATTTTATTTAATTAATAAAAGGAATCAACTTTTTTTTTGTCAATTTCGGATTTTTTTTTAGGGAGAACTGTTTATTGGTAAGGCAACGTTTCGACCCACATTGCAGGTCGTCTTCAGCGATCGGTAGTTGACACTAGACTGAGTCATATATACAAGGCCAATTAATATTATTCAACAAATAATAAAATAGATACTGTTAGATCAATTTTATGATGCAACTTTATTTTTTTATATGATATTAAGTTTTTTTTACTTATCATAAATTGGATTTTAATAATTTTCTAAAATTATTAAGAATA
This sequence comes from Arma custos, assembly GCA_037127475.1. Classification (NCBI taxonomy): domain Eukaryota; kingdom Metazoa; phylum Arthropoda; class Insecta; order Hemiptera; family Pentatomidae; genus Arma; species Arma custos. The sequence goes on from CM073765.1 coordinate 56,010,383, forward strand.
CGAAATCAATTTAAATATGATATTGTAAATTTGCAGGAATGCAGGTGATCGTCGGCAGATCTCTAGGCCATTTTCTATTCAATCTTCTTAAAAGTAGATAAGCTAAAAAAGTTCTGGCAAGTGAAAGAACATGGGGATTATGACGATGCATTTACAACTGAATTCTAGTGTAATTCACCAATTTTTAGATTTTTAGTTGGAATGATCATGTTCTTTATAGTGTGATTAGATATAAATGAAGGGACATTTACAATTTTTCTTAGCCTTTTGATTCATATTGTTTGTATCTTTAAGAGATGAGAGTTTCAGATATTGGTTAACGATAGTAAGATTGGTCCAAATGTTTTGTGTTTAGGGATCATTATTGTTTTAATTGATTTTGAAGTGTTGCGATTGATCGGACTATGGGAGTCCTAAATTTGTTTACCCAGATAAAATTAGGAAAGGGGTCTTTAAAGAGAGCCAGAAACAGTACAGGCTTTGGATCCCCATTTTAAATCCCCTCCGAAGGACGGCATAAGTAAGGATATTTTACTTTTTAAAAATTTTAATGGAATTCTGATTCTTTTAGAATTCGCCACCTGCCAGACTGGCTTAACTTTTAATTTAATAACTTTTTGGGGGGATTCCTGATATCCAGTCAATCCTTGTTAAACTATAAACAAAAGAATTGATAATGACAACTATTGATTGTCTCAAGGAAAAGAAACATTTCTATTATACGTATATGTGTGTGTGTGTTTGTTTGAGTTGCCGTGCCAAATGTTCTGGTTTCAAATCCCGCTCACTGGCAGCACTTTTATAGACTTTTATTTAATATGTTAGCGGCCGCAGATCCAATACCTACCCTGCAGGGGCTCACCTAAGCTCTATGACGCGGGCACCCAAAATATGGGTGAAAAATCTGAAAAGATCTAGGACAAATCACCTCCCTCCACAATCTTTCTTCAAGAAACTGTACAGTTTCTACCATATACTGATTCTTCATTGTTTGTAGTGGTTGATATTTTCTGTATAAACCTCCGTTATACAGTTATTGGTTTTTTTTCACAGCCCCTAGTAATAAATAAATAATATGAAATGATAATACTAAAATAAGAAATCACTAGTATTTAATGCATATATACTTTATAATTTAAAATATAGTTTAAATAAAATAATATATAGTCTATGTTTATATAAAAATAAGAAGTGTAAACTGTAAATATATAATATATATACAGGATATATAACTGCGTCCCTAATATACGAAAGTTTTCTTGATTTTGTATTTGCTGCGATTGCGTCACAGCCTTCTTGATCCAATAGCTGTTAAAAATAAAAGATACGAGAGGGAATAGTTTGTTTGTTTGTTCATTTAACGTCACTTTACGCTGCTATGGCTAATCGGGCGATGCTACAGTGGGAGCTCTAAATTTTGCCTATCCAGGTTTATTTAGGATAAGGATTTTTAACGGGTACCTGACATCGTACAGGCTCGAGACCCCCGTTTAACGTCCCTTCCGAAGGACGGCGTAACTAAGGATTTTTTACTCCCTTAAAAAATCCTAGGGCCACCTGCCGGGCTACGAACCCGCGATCTTGGGCTTAGTAGTTTGTTACGCTAACCACTAGACCACAGGGAATAAATTTAATGTACGGTCAGTGTGTTGAGTAAATTGAAACCCTTAAATTGAATTTTAAAAGAAACACTAAGTTTGTTTGTTTGTTCATTTAACGTCATTTTCTGCTGCTATGGCTAATCGGACGATGCTACAGCGGGAGCTCTAAATTTTGCCTGTCCATGTTTAATTAGGATAGGGATTTTTAACGAGCACCTGACATCGTATAGGCTCGGGACCCCCGTTTAGCGTCCCTTCCGAAGGACGGCGTAACTAAGGATTTTTTACTCCTTTAAAAAAATCCTAGGGCAACCTGCCGGGCTAGGAACCCGCGATCTTGGGCTTTTAGTAGTTTGTTACGCTAACCACTAGACCACAGGGAATAGTTTTAATGCACGGTTACAGTGTGTTGAGTAAATTGAAACCCTGAAATTGAATTTTGAAAGAAACACGAAGTAAAGGCATTGAATGCTGTTTCTTTGTTTTTTTTTCAGGTGAGGGAATGTTTAGTTGAAAATGATTGTAATCATTTAAGACGTGTAAATATGAATGTATTGTATTGATTTCCTGAAGCCTCTAGAAAAAAACAAGCAAACAATTAACGAACCCCCACCCGTCCTAAAAAAAAAATAATTGCCTGGCCAAGGGATTCAATTTACCAACATAAGAAGTATAGGAAAAAGGAAAAGCGGGTGGGAAATAGGAAGTGGGAAATGGAAGAGTGGAGAGGGGAAGTGCATGGCATTACAATTAGTACCTGGCAGGTGTTGGCTTGCGGGTCACGTGTCCTCCTCGCCGGGGCTCGAACCCGGGATTTATTGTTTACTACCCTCCCTCTCTCTACTGGCTAATCATTTTAATGAAGAAATATCGTAGCTCGTTGGGATCCGCTTTCAGGCCGCATATTGCGATTGGATAGGGGACGTGGTAATGTACTGCTTCTACACCGATATGATCTTCCAGCTCAAGTAGTTCGTGATAGAAAAAAGATAATATACTATATCTAAATATTTTTTTTATTTATTATTGTTTTTTACAAGGGAAAATAGCATAAGTGATAACACTTTTTATATAACAATTCAATTATTTTAGGATATAATAATGTTTTTGAACTTCGAGTTTATAATTTAAGTCAATAGGCGTAATTGGGAGGTGTATGTTAAAAAAATATATCAAGAAGTCAATATTTTATTTGCAAATGAAAAAAAAAAATCTCTAACATGAACTGTCTTGGATTCAGTATATTGTAGAGATTGTACAGTTTTAGTTTTTATTGTTTTTACCCAAACTATGCTTAGATAGATGATTCGGCTGATTATTACAACTACAATTTTTTTTCTCCAACTAAGGATACCCATTTAATGATGGAGGGAGGTTTTGTTGATAAATAAAGGTTAGCAGAATAAATATTTTATCTGAGCCAGCCGGTTTCGAATCCATGACAACCCCCATTGATCTGCTCTTTCTACCTCAGAATTCATTTTGGCGTTCGTATTCAGTTGAATTCAATTTTTTAAGACCTGTTTTTATTTTATTCCATCTTGTAATTTTTTTTTATACAATAGTATCTTAACACCGGTGATATTACAGTTCAATTCTTTAAAAAATAAAACATTTTTTTATTTATAAAAAATAAATATAAGTAAAAGAAAAAACGTATAAGCTTGCGTAGCGATTTTTTAAGTTATTCCGAAATTAAGTAGAATGTATTATTTTAAATTATAAAGTTGGTTAAATAATTTTATATAAGAAACTGTACCGTCTCTAGCATACACTGAACCCAAGATCCATCGTTGGAATTGTAGGTTTTTTTATTATCATTTATTTATAGACTTTTTCTTCAGACTTGGTTTTTTTCTTAATTAACTAGCTCTGATGATGCTCAAGAAAGGCGTCCGAAACGTCGGCTTTCATAATAAATAATAATATATTGAATACACCACAACTATTCCATCAAACATAACACAGCCCATCAGTATCTACTTAATTACTAATTAAACACTCCCCAGGCGCAGGCTACAGTACTCGCATGACATTGCGGTAATGCGTAATAGTACCCAAACCCCTTAAGCAACTTATTTCTATTTTTAGTGATAATTTTGTTTGGAATACATTTTTATCCATTAAGCTTTATATATTTTCTAATATCTTTTATTTCTCATTACATATATATATATATATATATATATATATATATATATATATATATATAGAGAGAGAGAGAGAGAGAGAGAGATTCACAGATATCTATTTAATTTGGTTTGAACGCAACAGATGGTATAAATTAAATAATGCATTAAAATGGCATTAACAGCAACTCAAAAATAAAATTATTCCAACTGTTCAATAGATAATCAAAGCACATAATTGTAAATATTTAGAGACAGATAAATATATATGTATTTGTATAGAACAAATGAGTTGGGCAAAACAGTTATCGCCAATAAATCCATTATATTTTTTCACACAAGACTACTCATGTCCATTTATTTAAACAAAATATCGTCTATTAACCGAATTAGAGTCGTTCGGCCTACTTGAAAATTATTTTAAAACCAATATTTTTAAGTACTAATAACAAATTTGGGAGCGGCTTGACTCAGCAGTAGAGCGCTGTGTTGCCGTCCAGAAGGTTCCGGGTTCAAATCCGGCTGTGGCAAATAGTTTATGTTATCTCTTAACAGGGGGTGGATCTTCTGACACCTGGAGACCCTTATGGGACTTACCCAGTTTCTATAAAAAGGGGGATTTTAATTGGGAGAAAAACCTGGCGGTTGAGCGTGATCTAGGACTCATCACTTCCCTGCAATATCGTTTTTTTTTAGATATAGTTGAGACTATCCTGATCTCAAGACCCTTCATGAGTTGTAGTCGTACAGATTTTGTCCAATTTATTTTGTACCTAGATAATTTGTGTATTACCTGTTTTATTACATTTCATTTTTTTGTATATCATACAATATAAAATATTATTGGAGTTTCTTTCTTTCATGCACGTTTAAACATCACTTCCACCAATTTAGTAAAGATGTCTCGGTCTCATATACGAGTAAGTCGTGGCATACTATATTATGACTGAATCCAAGACTCTTCATGGTGTTTAATGATGCAGGTATTATTAGTAATATATTTTACTAATCTAAGCATTATTAAGGTGTTTATCTAACATATTTTTGAATTATTGAAAAACACAAGGAATATATCCTGCTCCATTGTTTAATTTAATAAAAACTTGTTTCGCCTGCATATTTAAACTCTACCTAATCCGAGAACATAGATTTTCCTCGATGGAATGCTAAGTTCTCAACGGCTATATTATACAGGAGGCTAAGGATTGGAGATGAAGTATAATAGGTGAAGATTTCCAGTTCAGAAACAACCTTAATTCCGAGCTTTTCCTCTTGGGAAATACATTGGATATAAATTTCCATAGGATTCCATTAGCGCAGCCAGTGGAGGATTAACTTATGCTAAATATGCACTTCTTTGAGTCCTCAGTTCTTAGGAAAATGAAAATTAAAATTAAATGGAATTATTCATTAAAGAGGCACTATTTCATTGGAACAATCGTTATCATAACAATAGAATTCATAAACACTGCAATGAATTCTTTATTTATTAGATTTTTTTAAGAATTCAATTAGGAATATTACATAGTACGTCCCGGTATTATTAGCTTTTAAGTGCAAAATAGTACTAATGGTTATTATTGCCCTGATAACTAGACAATATCCTATTTAATATTTCATTTTTGTAATATATTTTATATTAATAATATACTGTATATTTATTTTAAATGTTAGCGATTTATTATTAAATTTATTATAAAAATCATTTTATTTTTATACTATATTTCATATTTTCTCTATTTCTTTTTATTTATTGTAATTTACTATTGCGTATTGCACAGCTTAGTCTTTTATTTGGCGTAATAAAATACTATTACTACTAGTCGTCATTTTTGCCCTTTTGACAACAAAAGCTGTTGATTTTTTTTAATAGTATATCTTAAATTATATATATTTGCGCTAAATATTAGCGATTTGTTGTTTTGAATATTAAAATTTTATATTATTTATTTCTAACATGGAAGAATGAAAAAAACAGCAACAGCAGTATAACAGAGGTTTATCCAGAAAATATCAACCTGTAGCATTACATCCTATGAAGGGTATTGGGTTCAGTACATGGTAGAGACTGGACTGTTTCAAGGGCAACTGTCGTTCTTGCTTGATGCTGTTAGTTGCAAAGTACCCTGTGGTCATCATTTATCTACAATCCATTCCAATCCAACCTAGAGAGTCGATCGCCTAGGAGACGGTGTTTACTCATTACAGTAAGCAATATACCTTCGAAGGTAAGCTTACAGGGCGCTTTCCTATTTGCTCTTCATCTATTAACTTCTGGTCAAATCCGTCTCCTGTAAAACCGCAAAACCATTTCTTTTGGTATTCGAGGAGAATCTCCATAACAGATTTAACCTCGTGTTCAGTAAGGATGGTGTTATTTCTTAAAGTTTCTCCGTCATTTATCTCTGCGATAACTGGACTCTATTTTTTATATAGCACCTAAATTATTTATCAATATAGGAAAAATGTAGTTGAATAAAGACTTTTAAGCATTGAACAGTATGCTTATCTTGAAACTGGAATTAGTAATGATGGACGAATGGACGTAATAATTTTGAACCGAATAAGAAAGCCAAATGGAAAAATCTTCATTTTTGTTCTTCGTCAAATAATATCATTATATGATAATGCTAGCTTTTCCCCGCGGCTTCGCTCGCATAGAATTTGGACTACCACATAAAGTTTCTTGACGGTGTTTTTTAACTATAATTTAAAATAATAAATAATTTAATTTAATTTTTTTAACTATAGGTTACTCCTACGAAATTTCAGATGTCTATCTTCAAAACTGACGGATTCCATACAACCTTTGAACCCTTATATAAGGAGAAAACACTTGGGGGTGGAATTATCCTAATTTCTTTCTTAAATCACACAAAGAACCTATGTGCGAATTTCAAGATGCTAAATTCCTGATTTGCCTTTAATTATATACTATAATGGATTCTCCACAGTTCCTATAAAACTATCGGGGATGGGCACCTGCCCCCGTACGCCCCCTAAATCCGAGCTTGCTATAGCCCATGTGTTATTCTGATGTATAACCTATATTACTGTAAATTTTCATCCAAATCCGTCCAGTAGTTTTTGCGTGAAAGAGAGACAAACATACATACTTTCACATTTATAATATTATATGGTATATATAGTAAGATATCTGCATGAAGCTGATTTAGTTCTAAATTTAAACATTTGCTGAATACAGATTCATAAAAAAACATTTGTTTATATCAATGTATTTGTTTCCTCCTCCTGGTTTCAATTGTATTCGGTTTGTATCGGAATGGCAGTATCAGAAAAACAATAATTTCGGAGAAACGTATATAAAAGAGCATATTTCCCTCGTTATATTCTTAATTCCTCCATAATGAATAATTATGTTGGCTTTTAATTGTTTACCATACACATTAAAAATATATAAATTTGATGAATTATTTTTATGTTATATATTTAATATATATTAAGAATAAAAAAAAAATCAAAATTATAAAAAAGCAATGTAAAATATAACATGATTCATTGTTATTTTTAATATTTATTCAATTTTTTTTTATATTTTTTTGTAGAATATACTTCTCTCTTTTATTCTTTGTCTTATATTCTCTGTCCAGATGATAGTCTAATAATTCCACCAAAACGTTGGTACAAATAAAATTAGTTTAACTTATTTTTTGTATAATTTAATGACTGCACCTTAATTTAATTTATTCAACTATTTCACACTCGTCTAAGATATACTAGTCAACCATTTCCATATCAGTAAAAAGATTCCGTTTATACATAGTGCATTATTTACATATTGTATTTTTACATATTAGAGGGGGGGAATCTGTGTGTAGAGTGCTGAGTAGCTATGCTGAAGGTCCCTGATTCAAATCTGATTGAGGCCGCTAAATTATTGAATCTTTTGACCCTGGATAATCTAAAGACCCTTCTCGGGCTCACACAGCCTCCATCAATTGGGTAGCCTTAATTGGTTAAAAACTGGTTGAGAGTGATCTCATTCAAATCACGTACCTGCTCTCCGGTTGTGCAAGAAACAGTCACACAAACTACTATTTTTGTTATTTTTGCTTGTTTATTATTTTTTTAATATACTTTTATAAACCACTCCTAAATTACGTGTAGGTTGGGTCCTACTATATTATTAAGCGTTTTAAAAAACAACGTTCGGATTATTTTTTTTAATTTTAGCTTCACCAAACTTTTTGGTACTCTGGATAAATCATTAGTGTTTCTCCGCCTTTTCATCCTCACTGATCTATTCCGGTCCTCATCTTAATTTCTAATTAATCTTTAATTTTTTAATACTTATTACACAACTTTTCTCTCTTTACCTGCTATGTCTTGGTTTTGAGCATTAAAAAAAAAAGGTTATTAGCAACATTCTTATTTTTTATTTTCTTAAATTCGATACTGCTTCCAAATTACCTTTTATGTCTCGGACTCGGATTGAGTACAAGTAAAATTTTTTTTTTAACATGTACAATGGACTGCAAATTAACATTCAATACCATTTTTCATTTTTTATAATTATTGGTCATTTTTTTGAGTTTTAAATATTTGTATTTATTTATTTAAAAAAAATTTTTTTTAATTTATTTTTGTTAAGAGAAAAGATATGCCCTCGACCGGGATTTGAACCCGAAACCTTTGTCTTTAAAAAAAAAAATACCATTTTTCGTGTTTGGTTTTTGTTCTATTATCAGCTTTTGAGTTCTTTTTCTAGCCCATCAGAAAAAATATCATTCCTTCGTTTTCGCTGCAATTCTGAACGGGATTCAAATATATTAAGTACTTTTTAAAAAAGGCTGCCATGAGAACTGCCGACAGTGAAAATTCAAAACTTTGGAATACATGTTTTTGAATTTATAAATCAGAAATAGTCTGAATTATTTAAATTTCAAATTTGTCTGGTATTAACAATCTGTTGGCATTCTGAACAATAAACATATACATTTTGAAGTAATTTATTTTAAAATCAAAAGTTATAATGGGAAGCACAATATATCAATAATTTATCTGAAATAATATTTAGTATATACTATATTATTTATGGGGAGCGACGTGGCTCTGTGTTAGAGCACTGAGTTGCCATGCCGAAAATTCTGGTTCAAATCCCGATGTTAGCTAAACTTTTATGTAATATGTCAGCAGCTGGAGATGGATCATATGGGATCTAGGACCCTCCTGGAGCTCACCCGACCTCTATAAAATGGGTACCCAAAATTAAGAGAAATCTGGCGGTTGAGTGTGGTCTTGGGCAAATCACCTCCCTGCAGAACTGTTGTACTTAAAACAGCACGGTCTCTACCATGTGCTGAACCCCAGACCCGGGGTTGTAGTGGTACAGGTTCTTTATTATTTATACCTTGTATTCGTATTTACATATCTTTATTTTCATTTTTAGCATTATTATCATAATTAAGTTCAACAATTTATAGATCCTTTGTACTTTCAATCATTTCATAAACAAGACATTTAACTATTACAAATAATCTCTTTTAGAAGCAACGCACCGTTCAAGAAGTTATTGTTGGTTTAAGTTATTATTCATATATGCTTTTTAAAAATAATTTATTCAATGAAATTTTACTACTGTGTTATACTAATATGACAAGTAAATATAATGAATGGTACATAACGACATGGGCAAAGGCAATTGGAGAAACTATCCAGTGGTAGTACTCAAATAGCAAGTTTCACTTAAAAGGTCACGAGACCATCTTCTTATTATTCATATTAATTGCACAATTATTTGAAATTATCATTCTTATATCAATGAAATTCAGACCTTTATATTAAGGTCGATTAAAAGAAATAACTCTAGCTATAAGGCCGCTGGGTGTCGCCAGTCTCGAGCCTTTTTGCTGATGCGAACTGTAATGTTTTCCCTTACCATAAGTCGCTTAACGCGGCTAAAGAAGTTTTCACTTCAAAAATAATCTAGAAACATATAGAGTTCCTATTCACCTACCATCAGCAATTGTGTAACATTGGAGTAATAAACAATTCCTTGCCCTTACAAAACCTTTAAGGATTCCCAAACGACTTTTTAAAATTTTGATGTGACACAACGAGGATCGTCACGATCCCTCCCTAACAAGATGATCCTCATTTCCCCAGGACCTGGGAACGAAGAGGAGAAGAAAGAGGATGTGGAGGGGGAAAAAAGGGGAATTCGTAATTGACAGGAGGCCCGAGAAACAAAAAACTTTCCCTCACAAAGGGACTATCCGTCTTCTCATTCCTCATTTGACCTCCCACTCTTCCCACCTTCAATGTTGCCAACTTTTATATCTAAATTATCCCACTTCAATACTGCCAACTTTATATCTAAATTATACCACTTCTGTTAATTGGCGTTTCATCTCTTTTTTTTTTCTACTCTGGAAATTTCAATTCAACTCAGTCCTTTCTGTTCTTCTTCGCTTGAAATTAATATTAAATCTTCGCTATCGTTCTCTTCAAGTTGATAACATTCTTTTCTACCCGTCTGACTACATGAATTAAGGATAATATATGCTTATAAAAAGTCCATATTTGTAATTATGAAGTATTGAATGTATGTTACGGTAAATGTACATTCATTCTTGGGAAATGTGCACTTTTACCGTAAAATGTGTCTGTTTCCCAAAAAGTTAGGTATATGTGAACTGAATATAATGTGTATGTACATTTCCCGGCAAATGTGTACACTTGCCTTCACGTTTTGGTAAATGTATACTCTTACCTTCATGTTTTAAGAAAAGTTGGAATACAAATAAATTAAAAATGTTGTTGCAGTAAAAAAATATTTATTTAAATTATATATAATATAATTTAAATAATATAATATTATATTATATATAATTATATAATTTATATTATATAATATGTCGTAGGTTATGATCCCAATATTCATAAATACAAAATTCGTCCTAGTTTTTCAGGACCAATACGATGGGAATCAAACAAATAATAATAACATACTTTTCTTTATTATAACAGTTAAATTTTATAAAACTGTAAAGGAACATATAGAAATTTCATAATAAAAAAAGTTTTATTTATTTGAGCAATAATTGCTATTGTGGCACTTGGAATTACACAATATTCCAGCATTTTTACAACTGCATTTTATTGAGGAACATGTTCCTTTACAGATGAATCTTTTAAAACCTTGTCCACCAGTAAGGGACTGCATTCCTATAATTTCTCTTACCCATTTCTCAACATCTTGAGGAAAATCTTCGTATGATATTAACTTTAGTTCGCAAATGGCGAATTCATGTCTAGAATAAGATTGATGCGCACCACATTATTAGCACTTGCGATTTCGTATTTTGTATGCTCACATTTACCAAAACGACATGATCATTGTGAATTCAATGTACATTCCCCTTCTTTGAAATTGTAAATGTCAGTTGAATGCACTTAACCAAACGAGGAGGCACATTTACCGGAAAATGTGTACATTTGCCGCAATATCTACTTTTACCGTAACATATATAAATAACACTTCTTATGGTTACATTGTATATAACATATAAGCAGTAATATTGTTTTATATATATTTCTACTATAAATCTAAAAGGAGACGATAAAAAAAGTTCATATCTCTGCGATTACACAACGTTTCGCAAGAGACATAATCTCTCGAATTGCCATTTGTTGGTTTCCTCAGTGAATTTGTATCTTCCGAAATTTCTAGCTATGAATATGACGGGAAGAAGAAAAGATAATTCGGTCATGAGTGCATCTGGAACTATTACGTTGCTAAATACAGAAAATAAACTATTTTGTTTTATTTTTATATACACAATACTTTCTTTTTCTTCTCGCCCCATGAATGAACCAATAAACCGCTACAATGTCGTGCCCACTTAAATTCGTTTTAAATTCACCTAGGTCTCGCCATTATATCGCTTATCTTACATCGCCTTAGTGTAAATGTGGCTAAGATTTATGTGTTCCTCACCGCAGTGTACAGTACACCCATGAATCTCTCGTTGTGGTCAGATATTCATGTGTCAAACGAATGTAAAAGTCTAGGCTATATTAAAATTTTGCATTGAAAACCACATGAGTTTACGAACTTAGGCTTTACGCTTTCAAACAAAAAATGTTAACTAACGTAATAAAAAAAACATCTGGGTTCAGTACATGTTAAAGACTGTATTGTTTCCAGGACAACGAAACAACGGTTATTTAGTGATTAGTCTGAGATCACGCTCAACCACCATGTTTTTTCCTAATCAATGTTGGGTTTGCCTTGGGAGGGCATGCTGATCGCATAGTGTCCTTTCGCGGCAATTAAACGACTAAATCATCCATGCCACTGCCGAATTTATACATGTAACGTTCAGAATAACAAATCAGCATTCTACACACAGATCTATCCCGCTCCCTCTGAAATAAATCGTAAAAAAATATTCGCTACGGTCTTTTCGATATTTCCTTCCTCACTACGCACTTTTACCTTTTTTTCTCCCTCCCTCAGGGATAGATGGATCGGATTGAGAAATACTTCACGGTGATAAATTGGCTATGAGGAAGCTAACTGGAGCCGGTCCGTTTATTCAGGTGAAAGCCAATAAACCTGAACTAACAAGCCGTAAATCCTATCCTAGAAGGGGACCCTGCATCCTACTAGAGCAATACCAGCGTCTTCCCTTCAACTGTATCTTATACTTAACAGCTTCTTTAGCATGTTATATCGAACAGCTTAGTAAGCCAACAAAGCTCTAGTCAGAATTATCGTGCATAGGAATAAATAAAAATCTGTACCACTACAACCCGTGAACGGGTCTGGGGCTCAGTACATAGTAGAGAATGCACTATCAAGGACAACGGTTATTCAGGGAGGTGATTTGTCCCACTGTACAGATCTTATATGATCCATCTCCAGCTGCTACCAGACTAAATAAAAGTCTTGGCAGCAGCAGGATTCACTCTCTCTCTCTCTCTCTCTCTCTCTCTCTCTCTCTCTCTCTCTCTCTCTCTCTCTCTCTCTCTCTCTCTTTCTCTCTATTTTATATTTTATAGTTAGGATTCAGTTAATATATTGTTCTGACGGTTTTCAGGTTACCTTATATGAAGGTAAAAACTTCATATAAATAAAAAACAAAAAATACTATACCTTACCCATGGTAACCCAGGAAGAGACTTGGATTCAATACCTCGTTGTGACTGTACTGTTTCTAAGCCAACAGTTGCGGAGGGAGGTGATTTGCCTATTCGCTTCGAATATTGCCAATCATCCTAACTAAGAAGGCATTATTGACAGCTGCTCTAAACAGTTTTGAGGTTGTTTTCGAGAATTTTCCATTATCTGCTAGTATGAAATTGCACATTATTAACAATTAATAGAAATAATTCTTCTTGAACGTCCTAGTTTCATCCTTTTAAACTATCTTCGGCATGCCAACTCAGTGCTCTACCACTGAGCCACTCCGCTCTGGATACGATTAGTCTGGATATAATTTATAATTTTTTTGTATATACATCAATATTTTATATAAGATTATTTTGTATAATAAATAGTGTGGAACGTGCCAACGAATTTTTCAAAAAGGTTACTTTGAAATGAAAAAGCATTGTTTTATTTGTTGCTTTTACTCCTAGTTTTTTGTATTTGAAAATTTTATAAAAAGTTTTTATTTTTACCCTGTTCAGATTAGATATTTCAAATATTAATTCCATAACTCAAATATATTAATCGGAATTCCTTAAAATATTTGATCACGCAGATGTCATGTTTTTCGCTCTTTCTTTCTTCTCCAATAATCCTTTATTCTCTCTTCCGTCCATTCCCGTATCCATGCTTCGCTCTCTCGTCCACAGGAACACTTTATATTTTGGACGATTATTTATATATTTTATTATTTTAAGTTTATTGCGTCTGGTTTATTAGTTGCAGCCTGATGATTAACTGCAGTGTGAGGCTGAATCTGTTTATTACAATATTCTTGTATTATTGTTTTTTCGGGTTAAGATTGTTGTTGATGAGGGTAGCGGAATATCTTAGTGCGTAGAGCGTTGAGTTGGAACACCGAAGGTTTCGGGTTCAAATTCAGGTGAGGCAGAAAACTATTCAATCATCAGATTATGCTAGTTGTAGTGTCCACGGATGGACATTTTACTCTTTAGGCTTTCATCCCAGCCTTTGTAAAGTGGCCCCATAATTAACCATAATTCGGGAGAAAACCTAGCGGTTGAGCGTGATCTCTGACAAATCAACTCCATGCAAAATAGTTGCCTTAAGAAACAGCACATCCTCTACCATTTCCTTCATTAGCATTTCGAAATTTCACGGATTGTAGTGATACTGAAAAAATTATCGATGAAGAAGAATTTTATGGTTTATGTACTCGTATTTAGAATGCTTATGTTGTATTCAGTGTAATGGTTTGTCTTAATGCCCATAACTTGGGTATTTACTGAACCTGATTTTTCACTGTAATAATAAAATCATCACTAAAATACGGTTTTATATTTGTTGATTGAATATTAAGAATCTGAAAAGAAAAACGGATTATTAATAATACTATGGATTATTGCCAGTATTTAGTGACGATAGCCCATTTCCTTCTGGAGTGATCTATTTACTTTATTAATCCTTTTGAGGTCGTTGATGTGCGATGTGCTTTATCTTCATATAACACATGAATGAATATTAAATTGGATGTCGGAAATTAAATAATAAACTGATTTAATAATAAAATTACAACAGGCACTATCAATTAATGACGTCAAAGCTCTGGATTCGATTTGGAGGGGAAGAGTTTAATGGTGTAATCCCCCTAAATCCCTTAACAATTTCGCTTTAATTTTATTCTGCGTCTGAACGAGAGGATAGGCTGACAGCTCAGTATGGTTAATTTTACCATCGGTTTTATTTTAAATGTATTAAATGAAATATGTTTTAATAATTCCTGATTTATAATAGCGGTTCGTTTTAAATTTATAATATTTTTACAAAAGTACAGTAACCCGAATTTTGCTATTTTTTTGCCAAGTTCTTGTTTAATATGTGCACAATTTTTGATATTGATTAATAGAATTTTAAAAAATATTGTTGAATGTGATCTCAGAGATATCACCTCCATGCACAAACGTTGCCCTGGAAACAGTACAGTCTCTACCATGTAATGAACTCAAGACCCTTCCATATACGATTAACTTAAGAGGTTTTAGTGATCATCATCATAATCAATCCTCTTCACCGCAGCAGTGCGAGTAGGAATTCTGCACATCCTTCTCCAGCTCTGCCAGTCTTCCACCAATTGTGCTCTCCTGCTACCAATTGAGTCCCCTCTTCTCAAAGTCCATCCTCACCTCTTCTTCCCACTTCTTCCTAGGTCGTCCTCTTCCTCGTTTTCCCTCTGCTTTGGCTCGGTAGGTTTCGCTAGCAATTCTGCTAGGATCCATCCGCAGAAGGTGTCCAAGCCATCTCAGCCTGTTTTCCTCTATTAGCTCGTTGGCTGGTTTAACATTCAGATTCGGTCTTATAGTGGTGTTCCGGACTCTGACTCTTTTTGTCTCTTTATCTTCCTGAGAAATCTCATTTCTGCTGCTTGTATTCTGGATTGGTCTTTCTTTCATATATTTTATATTTTTATTAATTTTAATTTCAATTAAATATAAATTAATTGTAAAATACGCAATGCAATAGTTTATATTTTTGTGTATAATAGTGAATTAACCGGAAACAGCTCTGGGGATTTCTTTTGTTGTTATTAGCCAAAGTCGCTAATTCTATTGTTGGCTTCGATTCTTCAACATCACCACTATTGTTTTTTTCGTGTGTGTTGACTTTTTAAATTACTCTGAATCTACAGATAGTTTTCGAATTGGCATCGAATTCATCGTCTACTGAAGGCAGCATGGAACTCGTCGCAAGAAACCCGCCTGAAGTCGCATGAAGAGATATAACAAATACAAATATTGACACAGGGAATAATAGACATTAATTTATTTTAATTGTTCAAATAAAAATTCACGTATGAACTCATTTAAAAATTATTGATTATTTGGTTTTATAATAAGTTTATTTTGGTAAGGTTATTTTGATTATTAAATTTTATTGATTGTATTCAACGAAACTTTAATATATTTTTCACCTCATGTTTATTTTGTTTTTAATTAATTGTATTTTGATGTTGTTTGAGCCGTTTTTTATTTCCTTTGTTTCTTCATTTTTTTTCTGTTCGCTATTGAATAATAGCAAAGTTTCCTGTTTTCGTTATCTGAATTATTAGTTAAAATTTCATTGTTGTTAATGAACTGAGAGAAAGCATATTGTTTTTCTGATGTTTAAGTGTTCATATTGTGTATTAATGATCTCAACCTTTCAAAGATAACAGTTCAAGTTCCGCGATTGTTTACTATTTTCGCATTATAAATGGACAGCACGGAACCCCCACCTCGTCAGTAAGCAGTTCGAATCTTGATGCAGAAGACACCACAAGTGGACATCGATCGCCGATCGATCTTACAGGTGCCACATCTTTGTTGCTTCACAGTCGCCGACTGAATTATTCCAGCTGCCAGCTACACTTTTGTGAATAACTCCTAGCACAGTCACCAGGTATTTGGGTACCCAATAACCACACAACAATATAAAAAATGCATTTTTTTTTAAAAGACAATTAATTGATTAGTGCACGACATTTTGTTTACCTAGGAAATTTAGTTTATTAATAAATAACCAGTTAAATGATCTCTAGGTTTTTTTCTCTTATTTTGAACTAATAGTATTTATTTCTTATTTTGTTAAATGTATGAACCATTCGATGTACAGTATCTTTAATAATGCATAGGGACAAAGTTTACTTTTTTTTAGGAAAACAAAATGGTTGTAATTTCTCATTTCATTAAATTCATTTGTCAAGTTGTAATTTTGTTCTTCTTTTATTTGTATATTATTAATAGTTTTATTTTATTTTAACATAATCTGTTGTTTTTTTTTTTTGTTAACATTTATTTTCATTTCTTATGAGGTCGAAATTTAACCAGCCTTAGTTGATCCGGGGTAAGAGATTTACACCAGATTGATTTTTTTTCTTTATGGTGTCGCTCTTCTCAACAGATCTAATTAATCTTTTTTTTTTATTTGCAAGTAATTTGATGTATTTTTTCATTTATCAATATAAAAGTTTCAAAAATTAATAATATCATAATATCTGACATCCATTTATTTTATTTGATTTTATAACTCAAATATAATTTAAATATAACTTATCAGGTAAATTTCCGCAAAAAAATTATTTGATTCAGTTTAAGACAG
Source organism: Arma custos (assembly GCA_037127475.1). Taxonomy (NCBI): domain Eukaryota; kingdom Metazoa; phylum Arthropoda; class Insecta; order Hemiptera; family Pentatomidae; genus Arma; species Arma custos. Next base: position 56,027,383 of record CM073765.1, read on the forward strand.
CAGCTTATCAGAGATTTGTTCTATAGGTTGTCCAAGGGTGCAATCCCTGTTACCCTTAGGCGCCCTAACATATGTTATTATGCTAACCACTAGACCACTGGTCGCCCTCCATTTATTTTATTTTAGTTTATAACAATAGATTTGTCTCTTTAATTGCTTAGTATCTCGTCATGATTGGCTCTTTTTATTTACTTTTTTTGGCCATTTAAAAATACTGATTTGTACTATGTAGCATTCTGGACAGATATTTATCATGCTTTTCTGTTCGTGTTCGTGTATATGATATAGTTACAATTTTATTCTATTCTATTGGTTCAGACTTTTTTTTTTGCTATATATACCTATATATATAAATTTTTAAATGTTGTATAATGAGAACGAAAATACAAAGTTTGACGGCGTTGTTACATGTTTGACCCGACATAGGGAATCAGCTTTAGACTTAATATTATTTTAATTTATTACAGTGTATTACTACATTGATATTTATCTTCCTTTTAAGTTTCAATTATCCACTACAATGAAGAAGGATTTAAAAAAAATAAAGGTAGAAAAGGATAAATGAATTGGGTGTGAACTGGGGTAGAGAGAAAGAGAGAATTGACTCTGAGCCCTACACAAAGCCCGGTTTTCCATCAAATCCCCCTTCCCCGTTCTCAGTAAACATCACCACCGGCTCCTTCACACGTGGCGGATTCGGTTAAACAAATAACTCCGCGAGACCTGTTTGGTTAATTACTAGGCATTTTACTTAGGTATCTGAAGAACGTTGTTGAATCAAGTCCTCTGTGCTTTGTTCCGGGTGAAATTCTACCCGTTTCAATCTGAGATGAAGTACCTTACTGAATAGTTTTTGTAAAGAAACTTTATAACATCATGCGATTTAGTGGTACAATGCAAAGATCTAAATTAGTTATGCATATATAGTTACATTAGGGAGCGGAGTGGCTCAGTGGTTGAGAGATACTATAATTTGCCGTGTCGAAGACACTGGGCTCAAAGCCCGCTCTCCCAGTCCCTATAAAAGTGGGTAATTGTAACTATCGTAGTATTCGTAATCAGAATAGAAAAGTAACTTTATTCTGGGACTATGTCCCTTAAAAACTACAAACATGATCATAAAAAAAAAACATAATATATATTTGACCAGAAGGCTACATAATGATACAAATCATAAAGTCATATAATCCTAGCGTGTTTCTCACCATTTGATTTGCCAAGTTGAAATAGATTTACAAATACCAAAAATAGAACAAAGAGGAACAAAATAGGACATACAACTCATAAATATTTTCCGAATGATAATCATTTGGTTCTGTGAAAATCAATCCTAAGGCTGTTTAAAATGTTTCCTTGTTTCTGGTAAGAGAAAATTTATATTAGTTCATTCAACATTTCATCCAAATCATACCCCTCCGAAGGTACGGTGAGCTGGGAGGACATAAATGGTACGGTGGGGTCCTCACATACTTCAACTTTTTTTAAAGGTTTGAGGTGCTATGGTAGCAGTGCCTCGGGAGCGGAGTGGATGCCGGAAATCCAGGTTCAAATCCCGCTGCAGGCAGTTACTTTTATTTAGTCTGTTTGCGGCGGGAGATGGATCCTGGGCCTCACCCAGCCTCTATAAAATATTATAAAAATAGGGTACCCCAAATTAGGGAAGAAAACCTGGCGGTTGAGCGTGACCTAGGACGTCACCTCCTTGCAGAATCGTTATTCATGAAACAGTACAGTCTCTACCATGTAATGAACCCCAGACTCGTTCACGGGTCGTAGTGGTACAGGTTTTTTTTTTGGTATCAGTGCCTCTCTACTCATCAATAAGAACATAATTGTAATACTGTAACATTACTTTATTCTTCATAAAAATATTTTTTCAAATCGAACTTTTCATTAGCAAATATAAAACGCTGTATAACTTCAAATAAATGAAGTTTCCAATAAAACATAGGGAGTACAAGCGGGAAACTTTCACAATAAAAAAATAAAAACAAAAATAAAACTTACATTATATTTTCTAAGCAAAATGTAGTCGAAAACCAGTCTCATGAGTAATAAAATGAATAAAACATCCTCAATTATCATAGCAAGATATGCAATCTTGACAGCTTTCAAATGATTCGAACAAATAGATTTTTTGCATTTAGTACAAACATTTTTTGTTCTCTTATCTGCACTACGAGGCAAATATTGCACCTTCTGGTCTTCTGAGATGGTTCAGAATGAGGGACAATAAGCTATCAGAAACTTCTGTTCCAGGTGCATGTGCATTTTATTGTTGTCATTTTAACATAAGAGTGTTCATTACTGGTGGGGGTGTCCTCTATGATATCCTGGTGGGAATTTATAGTCTAATTAATAGTAATAGATGAGAGAATTACTAAATAAAGGAACATCTATTACAAAACGCGGTGGAGTGGAGTACGTGAATGGTAACTGTGGGGTTTTCGTCAACTCCAACCATGAATTTTCGCGGAATTCGGGTAACAAAGACAATTGACTCACCTTGTGTAGCGAAACCCTCTCGTCCACAGCTGGAATACGAGTGGCAGGACAGGTACTCAGTCTTAACCCTTGGAGATAATTTTGGTGCATGCGGGTGCATTTCAAAGCATCCTGGGGTCGGCCCTAACCCCACCGTACCTTTTGAGGGATAATTATGTATACATTTGTGAAACTCATAATTTATTCATTCCTTTCTTTTATTATTCTAACGATTGAATTTTAATTTACTGAGGTCATTTTCCCTGTATTTATACAAAACAATTAAATATGAATTTATAGTGAAAAAAGTAAAAAAAAATAATAAAATAACTGTGGGTTGAATTTTAAATTATAAAATTGTTTTGGAAGTTTTCCTTATATGAATAATAATGGAACCGGAAATATAACATCACTGAATCAATTTGGTTACTGCCGCTGAATGTTTTCATTACATTACTCTCGTTACTGAAGTTCCAGTTAGTTGTCAGTTCTTAAATTTCTTTTGGCGATATTTCGAGACTAGGTTAGCCTCATACAGTGAAACAATTAACTTTTAATAAAAGCATTAAATATAAAAATACCACACTATTATAAATATAAATTGACATTTGTAAGATGTTAATAGGATAAGTTGTACTCACAAGTTTTATAGAATAGATCAGTTAATCATCAATCAGTTACTTTACAATATTTCATAAAATGTTGATATTGCGATAGTTATAATCAATAAGTAAGTAATCTACTATTAAGAACAGCAATCTATTTGAGTGTTGAATCATATTAGAAAGATAAAGAACATATTTTCCATAACAGTCAAGATAAGAAGAAACCGATATATATGTGTATATATATGTATATAAGTTAAGAGAAGACCGATGATCGCATAGTCGCTAAGATCAAGCTGGCTATGTGAACGTACAGTCAGTGTTAACCCAGATATCGTGCGAGTCATTTCATCCTCAATTTTCATTTTTTTTTTTTTAATTGTTTCTTCTAGAAGTATATAAGTTATATAGACACATATTCATATAAGGACTCTGTGTGAGTATCCTCAATTGGTGGAAACACCTGGTAGTTACAACTGGTGTGTACCATCGTTATCTCATTACAGTCTTCCTGGCTCTGGATATTATGTAGTACTATTTCATTTTGGAGTAACTTGAATTTAATTAAAATGCTTTTTTGGTCACATCAATAATATCAATAAAAACTGAAGAAGTCCCTTGATATCCACTGCTAAATTGATATCAATTCCTGGAACGATCATTTGACCTGGAATGCGTCTCTTTAATTGGATTTTTGAAAAAAAAAATCCAATAAATGTTTATTTCAAAATTAAAATGAATAAAAGTCCTTTTTTTTTTAAAAATACTTCCACGAATGAAATTAATTTTCATGAACGTACTACTTAAACATCAGTATAGATTATTAATTATATATCCTGTTACAATATGATTGTTAAAAACGTATTACACATATAAAGGTTACATATGTAGTTTATTAATTTTTATGTATCACAAATTCATTTATAATATACTAGATTAGTTACTTAAGGTTTTTATCTACAATACATTATCACATACAATCTATACATATAAAGAAAAGCTGTTCCATCACTGGATCTTGGGTTCAGAACATGATAGATACTGTACAGTTTCTTGGATGACGGTTCCGTGGGGAGGTGATTTGTCTGAGAACACGCCCAGCTGCCTGAATTTTTCCCCAATCAAGAGTATCCACTTGCAGGAGGCTGGGTGAGCACCAGGAGAGACTGACTACAGAGTGGATCATTCATTGCTGTTTAAAAATAATTTATCTGCTACAGCTGGATTTGAACCCGGTACCGTCATCACACCAACTCAGCCCTCTACGCACTAGGTACATACGCACTGATGTACCCCGCACCATATAATATATGTATTGTAGGGTATCACAATAACCCATGAACGGCTCTGGGGTTCAGTACATGGTAGAGACTGTACTGTTTCATGACAGCGGTTGTGCAGAGAGATGATTTGTCCTAGATCACGCTAAACCGCTTTAAACTTTACGTTGAAATATATGCCATATGAATGTAAAAATTAAAAAAAAAAGTACTTTTATATTTTTATATTATACTTTCCATATATAACGATCTCCAGGTGGTTAGGGTTGTTTCTCTTATTTAGAAGATTCTGTTCCGTATCGGTCGAATATGCGTTTGTAGTAATAAAATATACAAAAATTAATCATTCAAATTGTTTAATACGACAAAACAATTGCTCCTATTATTGGTAACCATGACTGAAGATATAGTTTTACAGTTTAATGGACCGGAGGGTTGTAATCCGAGAAAGTTGTGAGGGGGGGGGGGGAGGTGCTAAACTGAGAGCTGGTAGGGTCTGATGGTCTGATTTTAAACTAAATGCCCATTTCCCCTAATGGCGGTAGTCATTAGAGCAACCATTTTTTTTTTTAAACAATAGTAATATATTTTGCAGCGGCTTTAATTATCTTGTATTATTCTAAAATGTTATTAGAGTCCATTGCTGTAGTTACAATACCTATCAACTATATGTTTATTATGCTTTATTAAGACTGGTAATATGTACTGGTTTATGTATTATATGATGAGGAAGAAAACGGTCAGGATGGAGGTAAAAAATTCTCTTATATAGAATTGTTTATTTAGAAGCCGACGTTTCGACTCACATTGCAGTTCTTCTTCAGGGCTGTTGACATCGGGAGATGGTACCAGGTTCAATCTGTCTAGCATTATATAATGCTTTATAATACTATATTAGATCCTCTTTATGATGGGTAATACATTCGCCATAACAAAGTATTATTTATTTAGGAGTATGAGTATTTTATATTTATAACACAAGAGGAGGAAGAAGTTTAATATTAGAGTAGGAAAATTTTGAATCAGTCTCATCATATTGGGTCGTTCCATACGAAATATCGTTAGTTTTCTTAATTGTAAACTTCAAATAATAAAAACGGGCTGTTTTTTTTCCTAATAATATTTACCATCACTTAAATTGAAGGTTTAGTATGTCATCAATTATGACCATAGAAACACGCGATTTTCGAGTATTTTTTTTAAAGCGCTTAAACTTGGATACTCGGGAGTCCAAGTTGTATGAAACGTTACAACCGCGTTCGGAGAAGAGTGTAACGAACGGACCATTCGCAGTTAGTTTGAGAAATTTTCAGTTGTTGGCACATATTAATTCATAAATAATTTATTTATTCTTTCTATCCTGAGTTGAAACCATGACATCGTAATGCAGAGATATTGAAATAATGGTACAAAAATTATTTTTAAAAAACAACAACCTGTATTGGTTAATCATATGTGACCACTCATACACGACAACGCGAGACCTCATGTTTAACGACAGACAGTGAAGAGACTAAACGAGCAGGGTTACGAAGTCCTCACACACCCACTTTATTCGCCGAACTCTTCTCAAACAGATTGGCATCTGGTCGGAAACTAGGACAACTTCCTTAAGGGTAAGATGTTTCGAAATGATTATCAAGTCCAAATACGCATTTTCGGACTTTATTTCATCACCAAATCCCGAATTTTTCAGCTCTGGTATTGAAAATATGTTAACACGTTGGAAAAGATGTGTCGAAAGTGTAGATATTTTGAATAAGAAAGGGTTGATTTCATACGAGTAAAGTTGTTTTATTAAATAACTTCGTCATCATAATCTTTCCCTCTCTACCGCTGCGCAGTGTGGGGATGCCCTCGCTTGGTCCAGGTGTCCCTTTCTTGAACCAATTCTCTCCTACTCAGTCCAGCCCTCGCTTCCTGGAAGCCTCCCGTACGCCTTTTTCCCAGGTGATCCATGGTCTTTCTCTTGGTCTTCTTCCGTCTACTCTCGTTTCATATGTTATCCTAGCCGTTCTCTCCGTGCTCATCCTCAAGAGGTGCCCAAACCATCTTAGTTTACTAAACAACGTTTTCTTTAAAAACGAATATTTTATCTGAATGAATATTTCATCTTCCTTATTGGTTACGTATGGTTGACAGTAGCAGATCATCTGTACCGTGTATTGCCTATGCATATAAATATAAAAAAAAATATAATACTTCCCAGAACGAAATTAGCTTTTCCTAAATATGCTTTCTGAATAGTACAGATTTCCGATATACTCAAAGGCATAATATTTAATGAAGGTACGAAAATGCGCATATTTAGCTCCGCCAAAGATATAGATGTAGATAGGAATATAGGCTGGATACTTGCGGCCTCTATCCTTATCTCCCTGGCACACTCTCCTATAATGAACTTAATTTCAACTCCAACTTGTAAGCTTGATTAGTTACCTTCCGAATCTTCTGAAGTGCCAGCCAGAATTAAACATTTGTTTCATTGAGAAGACAATAAAGGTATTGTTTCCTGTATAAAATAATTACAATGAATTCCTTGTTCAATGAACGGTATCATGAAAAAATATAAATAAAGTAATGATTACTGCTATATTGGCTTCACTGCCCAAATATGATCTCAAGGAAAAGTCACATCATTTGATCTTAATAATATTTAAATAATAAAATGGGATGCCAACCTGAGATCATTATATTTGAGATATAGTAACTATATATCATTAATGAATAAGAGAATGGAGATCGGAGTGGCTCAGTGGTAGAGCACTGAGTTGCCATGCCGGAAATCTTGATTCAAATCCCGCTGCAGGCCATGATTTTTATTTAGTCTGTTTGGAGCGAGAGATGGATCATATGGGATCTAGGACCCTCCTGGCGTCCACCCAGCCTCTATAAAATATTATAAAAATAGGGTACCCAAAATAAGTAGGGAAACATCTGGTGGGTTGAGCGTGATCTAGGACAAGTCACCTTCTTGCAGAACCGTTGTCCATGAAACATTACAGTCTCTATCATGTACTGAACCCCAGACCCTTCATGGGTTGTAGTGGTACAGGTTTTTTTTTTTAATGTATAAGAGACATGCCCCTCTCTTCTCCAAAAGTTGACTGACTGGAGTTGGTTATTAAATAATAATAATTATCGAATATCAGTATATTTATTTGTGCTCATCATGGTTGCAAGTTAAACCATAAATATACTTACAAAGAAAGAAGGGAGCCCTTTTGCTATATATGAGTCTATATGTATAGCAATGTTGAGTTGCCAGCTTCTTGCCTATAACTGCTTGCTCTATCCCTTAAGAGACCACTGACCCTAAGGGACACAAACTACTTCAAGGTACCTCAATACCCCTTACCCTATTTATCTAAGTACTCCTAATTTTTTAGATAGTGTTACATACAGCATAAAAAATGATATAGCTCCAGAGTCATTTAAAAGAGTTAAATATAACAATACGACAAATAGCAGACAGAAAAGAGATGAAAATTCTGAAGAGGAAAGGAGACTTAAATTAAAAAAAAGTTGCACGGAAACAATACAATATTACAGATGAAAAAAGGGCAGCCAGGTTTGAAAGAATGAAGAAGTTTTGGGAACAGAAGATGAGAATGCATCAGAGCTAATATTTTAAAGACTGTAATGTTCATGGATTGATTCAATTGCTCCAACGTGGGTGTAAACTAAAAAAAGAAATAGGTACAAATGAAAATGGCAACCTTCGTTCCTATAGGTTACAAGTCCCATATCGTCGTCAGATAAAAATAAATTTACTTATTATTTTTTGGACTACCTGCATTTTAATATAGATATATCGACTTTTTTTTGTTATATCATTTTACGATGTAATGGTTTGGGTAGGTTCATCAAAGAGATTGGGCGAGAGTCTTTGAGAGATATAGAGTTAGAGGCTTTATTGGTAGGATGGACTAATGACTTTCTCCAAGAAGTAGAGAATACTGCGTTTTGTAATGAAAAGTTATAAATGAAAAAACAGGACAGGTAGAATTTCGATATGGCTTAATTTTAGCAGTTTAACGGGAATCCCATCAATGCCTATGGCATTAGAGTGGGATTTCATGAAGGAGGGAATAATGTCGGTGGGTGTAATGTCTGAAAAGTAGAAGTTGTCAGAGTTGAAAAGCAATAAGGTGAAAAGCAATAGGTTAGCAAAGAGTTGAAAAGCAATAGGTTAGCAAAGAGTTGAAAAGCAATTTGAAAGTTGAAAGTTGAAAGCAAGTTGAAAAGCAATAGGTTAGCAAAAAGTTGAAAGTTAAAAAAAGTTGAAAAAGTTGAAAGTTAAAAAAAGTTGAAAAAGTTGAAAGTTAAAAAAAGTTGAAAGTTGAAAGCAAGTTGAAAAGCAATAGGTTAGCAAAGAGTTGAAAAGCAATAGGTGAAAAGCAATTGCACCAATTGCTTGGGTGTAAACTAAAAAAAGAAATAGGTACAAAAGAAAATGGCGACCTTCGTTCCTATAGGTTACAAGTCTCATATCGTCGTCCGATAAAAATAAATTTATTTGTTATTTTTTGGACTACCTGCATTTTAATATAGATATATCGACTTTTTTTTGTTATATCATTTTACGATGTAATGGTTTGGGTAGGTTCATCAAAGAGATTGGGCGAGAGTCTTTGAGAGATATAGAGTTAGTTAGAGGCTTTATTGATAGGATGGACTAATGACTTTTTCCAAGAAGTAGAGAATACTGCGTTTTGTGATGAAAAGTTATAAATGAAAAAACAGGACAGGTAGAATTTCGATATGGCTTAATTTTAGCAGTTTAACGGGAATCCCGTCAATGCCTATGGCGTTGGAGTGGGATTTCACGAAGGAGGAAATAATGTCGGTGGGTGTAATGTCTGAAAAGTAGAAGTTGTCAGGGTTGAAAGATGGCCTTAGTGAAAAGTCGGGAGAGGATAATTTTGAAATATTAATTGAATTAGTTTAAAAATACGAGTTTATTTCATCGGGAGTGGCCGGAAAGGTTCTTGAGCGAGATGAATTACGGAGAGAAAGCTTTCGAAGGAATTGCCATTTAGATTTAGGATCGGTAGCAGCGGAATGGGCTTCGTGGAAGTATCTGGTATTTTTTTCTGTATTTTTCCTGTCTGATTGTAACACATTCTACAATTAACACATTCATCTTCCTATTAAATAAAAATTAGTCTTTATATCGAAGTACGAGGGGGATAAAAATATATTGTATATTATAGAGTAAACACTATGACATTCTGAAGTACTGTAATATATAAAAAAAACATATATATATTTAAAAAAAAATAAAAGTAAGTGATTTAATAAAATTATTATTATATAGAGAGCGAGGTAGCTCAGTGTGTATAGTGCTGAGTTGCTATCCTGAAGTTTCCGGGTTCAAATCTGGCTGTAGCATATAAATTATTTAATCTGGTCACACCTTCTTTCTATATATACCTTGATTTCGTTATTTTTGAGTCTCAAGGCTTCTTGTTTGGAATGTTTTCACTCACAAACAAATTTTTTTGTATATTTTTTCTCATATGATCTTGTATTATCATGATATCGTCCCTGCCATTTTCAACTATCGAATGTGAAACTCGGTACTTTTGAGGAGAATAAAAAAAAAAAGCAGTTTCAAGGTTCAATAAAAAATAGTACCAATAGTCAAACCAATGACATTCGTTTTACATTGTTTTTGAGTCTGATAGATGCCTCAATACAAATTTTATATAAATTTTCAATCCTAAAGCAACTGCTATAAGTCGAAAATGAAAACTGTGTTTTTTTCACATTCGATACTTTGCGATGGCTGGGACAATATTTTGCTGAAGCCTCTTAAATCGTATGATTATCAGAATCCTCTTAACTTTATTCAGAGAAGAATGTGCGTTCAGAGATACAACAAATCGAAGCAACAATATCTTCTCTTTATATAACCAAGTGCTTAAGAGACATTATTCGAAATTCGCTAAAGTTAAACAAGAGGTGTGTTTTGTTTTGAGAATGTTTCAAGTCATGAAAAAAAAAATTGAGGTGATTTGAGGCGAAACACGCGTTAAAAATGGAAGTATGTCGCATTATATGTATAAAGTAAATAATGTAATGTAAATAATATATAAGTGTATAAACATATTAATGTAATATGTGTTTGTGGGTTTTGTTGTATTACTATTTATATACATACTATATACAGGATTATAGTCCTAAAGTTTGATTGAATCATGTCGGAATCACTAACGTAGTAATTACATTAAGAATATCTTTTCGGCTATTTTATTTGAATATGGACAGAAACAAGTTACTGATTAGAATTTGTTTTTCATCTCAAAGATGAAAATTACAAGAAGGTTATTTTTAAAATCCTATAAAAACATGTATAATGACACTCTTCTTTTGTTTTATTGAAATAATATGAAATATACAAATTATAGTAACCATGTAGAGTGTATATAACAATGATAATAACCGGTAAACGGGATTTCAACAATAATTTAGTTCTGTAGAGAGAACGGGAAGGTAGGATTTGCGGTGCTCTTGGCACACGGTTCCACCTGTAAGTCTCAAGGGATCTAAACCTTGTGAAGAGGCTTAACTCTGCGCTGGATTCGAACCCACACAATGTTAATCCGTCATCTGTGCGCTGTTAAAGCTTTAAGCCCTGTCTGTTTTTCTAGCTTTGCTCTCTATTGAATTGTCACGGTAGATTTCCTTCCGGTATTCCATGTTTATGACGATGCAGCTTAAGCCGTTTCATGTGTTTTGCTATAGTTGTTACAATGGGTAAGTGACTATGAATTAAGTGACTATAAATACGGAAATACCGAATAAAGTGTGAGTTTAGTAGGTAAAGAAAATATTGATGATATGGATTAAAATTTATTAAAACTTAATGCCGAATGCATATAACTACATCGAAGTGTCAGTTTCGCAGTTTTCACATCGAATTTTAATTTTTCGTTCGCTTCCTTTTTAATATTCTAAAAAATAAATATAATCGCGAGTTTTAGTGTGGGAAAAAGAGTTATTATGAGAAATTGTGGTACTAAAATTTCATCAAGAAACTAATTTTTCAACAAACATTTCCAATCATAGACATAACATAGATGGAATATGTAAGTCGGGTTTACTATATTTATTCCCCATATAAAATCACAGGGCCGACAATTTTCATTCTATTTTACTTTTTAATTCTTATTCCTTCAAAATCAAACGGTAATAAAAAATTTAAAATATTGAAATAATTGAGATCAAATAAATTATACTTATTATACGAATTTAAGCACATATATAATGGGCTCTTGAGTATAATTTGTTGTACAGCAATGTATAGATTCACATGTGGTATAGTGAAAAAAAACCATGGTTGTGCCGTCCTTCAGAAAGGACGTAAAATGGGTGCACGGTATCAGGTACTCGTTAAAGATCTTAGTTATACCTGGTCAGGCAAAATTTCCCCATTGTAGCATCATCTGATTAGCCATAGCAGCATAAACTGACGTTAAATGAATAAAAAAACAAATAACAGTGTATGAACCTTTAGTCTTAAAGACAATGCTGTTTTATTAATATGATTATTTTTTAGGTGTCTTTTATAACCATTTAGAGGTTTTATAACGAAAATGCAATAAAATAGTTCTGCACTTGGGCAAATTGACACTGGTTGTCTATATCAGTCATATTTCATAAATTTTGAATGATTAAAAGTAGATTGAGGATGTCAATGTAAAGATATGTAAAACATTTTAACAATTATTTACTAATTAAGAATTATCTTATGATATTTATATGTATATTTAAATAAATATTATTTACTAACCTTCCACTGCTTTTTGTGATAATTTTGTTCTCTGTGTCCTTCCATGCCAGATCGACTGCATCTGTTCCTCTGCAGGTCACTATATAGGACTCGTTCAGGTTTCTACCAACCTCTGATTGTCCTGGGGCCAGCCGGAGGCCTCCAAGAACGAATCCTGGAACAGACATTGAAGATATCAACTATAATTATATAAAAATATGACACTAGTTGTTCAAAGGTTTTAAGAATATTTATGATAAGAGATACAATAGTAAGTCATATCACTCAAAAGAAGACCATAACTCAAAAAACCTATTTTTCCAATTGAGGCATTTAAATGTTCCAAATAATTTTAAAAAAATTGGATATTGGTAAGGCAAAGCATTCCTATTGTAATGATGGTATCGACATTATTAACCATTACACAGTTTTTAAAAGCTTGAGGCTTTTTAATTTTTAAGTCATTATTTTCCTTAAATTTCACGTTCAAATATGATACAACTCAAAATATGAGGAATATCAACCGTTCCTGAATTGAAAAGCTTCAACCAATACAAGCTTAAACAAGTAACTTTAGGCTTACGTAAAAAATGCAAAAATTGAGTTATCCTTCCTTAAAAGGAGTGATATATACTATTCACTTAATTTAATTATAAATGTTGAGGATGATAATTATTTTTTTTTAGCATTTTATTTCTTCGTTTCAGGCTACTTCAACACTTCTGGACACATGTTTTAATATCGCAATTAGTTAAAAAATACTTAAATACATGACTATTATAAGACCTATTTGGACTTATGGAGTAAAGCTTTGGGGCTCTACTAAGTCATAAAATTCCATTACTATCCTACTAAGTCTAACTGCTTAATGAATAACTCATCTTATTTTGGACAAACTACCATACATCTATTTACTCTAGAAGATTTTTTAGTTTTTTTTTAGCATTTTTCTCGACTCAAAACCAATATAGAATAGAATAGAATAGAAAATAAACTTTATTCTGGGACCAAGTCCCTTTAGAATAACAATAATGAACAAATAAAAAAACATAAAATTCATCTGGCCAGAATAACACAAATCATGAAATAATCAAGTGTGAACAAAACATTGTAAAAATAGAAATAGATAAGAAAATAAATAAATAAAATACAAAGAACTTGACTGCTTTTTAACTAATTGTAGAAAATAAATATATTTATATTAACAAAATAATGATTAATAATATTAATACAGTAGTTGATGACGAAATTGCTAACTAAAATAATTGCCTAAAAATGCCTTAGTTCTGTGGGAAGGAATGTAGAAATCGGAAAGGGGAGATCTTGTTTTGTGGTGCTGGACAGAGGATTTGAATGGGAGGAGACTATAGATATATGAAGGGTGTTGCGAGTTGATGGATTGGTATAGAAAAAGGCTAAGGAAATATTGTCTACGGATGGGAGGGAAGAGCCACTTTAACTCATCATAGTGATGTGACACCCGGGATCGCCTCGGAGTACCAAGGACAAATCTTAAAGCGCAGTTCATTATTCTTTTTAAGCGGCTCTCAAGCATTTTCGAGAGGCCCCTGTATACCACACTACAGTAGTCGAAGTGGGGGAAGATGAGGGATGATACGAGCAGCTTCCGAGTAGGTTGTGTAAGGAGATGCCGAGAACGATGGAATAATTTTAGGGAACTAATTATTCGTCGGGATATTTGGGTGACATGTGGTTTCCAGGAAAGGTTTTGGTCAATGGTAATGCCTAGGTTTTTAACGGAGGAGTTGAAACTGATGGGGTGTTCGTTTAGGATTAATGTTGGAAGGGTGGGGATAGTTGCAAGGAGGGAGTTGGAACCTAGAACAATGGCCTGGGTTTTCATTGCGTTCAATTCCAGTTTGTTCAGCTTTGCCCAGGCACTGATTCTATCTAGGTCTTGCTGAATACTGGCGAACGCATATGAAATCTCAGATGGAGGAAAGGATAAATAGATTTGGAAGTCGTCAGCATATAGATGGTAGGAACAGTGGTGAACAGATTTAGGAAGATCATTGATGTAACAGTTGAAAAGGAGAGGAGAGATGTTTGAGCCCTGTGCCACACCTGAGGATAGAGTAAGGAAAGAGGAAAGGGGTTGGTTGGGCATAGAGACCGCTTGGGACCTATCAGAGAGGAAGGATTGGAACCATAGAATAGAGCTGTAGGAAAAGGACAATGACTTTAGTTTGGAGAAAAGGATAGAATGGTCCAAGGAATCGAAAGCTTCAGAAAAGTCTAGGAGGATTAGCACGGTTAGTTGTTTGTTGTCCATGGCTTTATATATGTCATTGGTGATTTTGGTAAGGGCAGATTGAGTGGAAAAACCTGGGCGAAAGCCTGATTGAAGCGGAACGAGGAGTTTGGACTGTTCGAGAAAATTTGATATTTGAGACTGGACTATTCTTTCGAGAGGTTTGGAAAGGTTGGAAAGTATGGAGATTGGCCGGTAGTCCTTGGGAGATAATGGGGTTGGGGTTTTATTTATAGGATGGACTAGGGATTTTTTCTCTAGCAGTCGGGAATACTGCTTTTTGTAGTGAGAAGTTATAAATGAAAAGTAGGACAGGTAGGATATCGATGAGGCATAGTTTGAGTAGTTTGACGGGTATCTCGTCTAATCCGGTAGAACTGGAGCGGGATTTAAGAACGGAGGAAATAATGTCTGTAGGTGATATGTCTAAGAAATAAAAATTGTCGGGGTTGAAAGATGGCGTTAATGAAAAGACGGAGGAGGAGGATTTTGATGTGTTAATTGAGGCAGACAAAAAGTATGAGTTCATTTCATCGGGAGAAGCAGGGAAGGCTCTGGAGGATGTTGGATTGCAGAGAGCGAGCTTTCGGAGGAGTTGCCATTTAGATTTAGGATCGGAAGCAGTGGAAAGGGCTTCGTGGAAGTATTTGTATTTTGCTTGTCTGATTGTAGATTGTGTCAAGTTGCGAAGAGCCCTGAACGCTTGGTAGTCATCGGTAAGCCTAGTGCGTCTAAAGCGTCTACGAGCAGCATCACGTTTCCTTTGCAGGTCTTCAATTTTTTGACACATCCAAGGAGCAGGATGGTGGCGGAAGGTTAAGGATTTGAGTGGAGCGTGGGTATCCAGGATGCTTTTGAGATTGGCAGTGAGTATGTCGACCATTGAATCGACGGTGGTACAGGAATAAATTTAGTTTCAATTCAGGGTTTCAAGGGAAGGAGATATATTTTCAGAAGTGGGTCCATCTAGGTTGCGAAAGGTTATTGTTTTCGGTAGGATTTCTGGAGTCTGGGTATTATATGAGATTTGGATTAAATCGTGAGAGGTAATTGTGAGGAAGAAAGGAGTCTCTGCGATGAGTCAATGATGAACAAGTCTAACCAGGTGTCAGATCGGAGAGTGTGGTGGGTAGGAGAGAAAGAGACAATGGAGAGGTGCAGAGAGTAGAAAAGGTTTTCAAGATACATTTTATCATTGGATTGGACCAGAAGATTGGTATTATATGTATTCATAAATATTTTCATCAGTTAATAACAACACACCACAAAACAATAATCTACGAGGGCAATTCAGAAAGTAAGGGGCGTTTCCACCTGATGCCGCAAGGCGCGCACCAACAGCGTATACATTGGTGTGCTCGTGCTCGGCACCTCAGTCAGCGTCCAGGTATGATAACGGAAATATCTCCGCGCTACCCCTTTTTTTAATATTCAAATTTGAAATGTGTGCTGCAATCCAAAATCCCGCCAGTTGCAGATACGGTCTGTGATTTGTTTTTTGTTGGCAAAAAAATTAAAACCAATAGAAATTCATCGGGAACTGTATGAAGTGTACGGGAAAAACGAAATGAGTAACAGTTCTGTCAGGACGTGGTGCGTTCAGTTAAAAAATGGCCGAACAAACGTTCATGATGAAGAGAAAAGTGGACGTCCGAGCATTGTGACTGACGATCTGATCGCCAAAGTTGACAAATTCACCAAACATAGCTAAACCTTATGAAGCTGTCCAAAACAAGCTCCGAAGGAAATTGCCATCCAAAATTTTTCTTTTGCATCCTCGCAGGGCAAACCATACGCAAGAGCTCCTGAACTCTTTCACCTGGGAAGTTTTTCCACACCCCCCTACAATCTTGCTCCAAGTGATTTTCACTTGTTCCCGAAAATGAAGACCTGGCTAGTTCATCAGTTCACACAGTGTTTTGATGACGATGGGGAGCTCCAGATACGCGTCACTAAGTGGCTGAGATCACAGGCGGCATAATTCTATGACACAGGAATTTCAAAGCTTATCCACCGCTATGATAAGTGCCTGGATTTGGATGGTGATTATGTTGAGAAGTAGTATTTTAGTTCCTCTTTCACATGTACATAATAGAATGTTTTTCTTATACTTATACATATATATATATCACACTATCCTTCCCTTAAGAGCTAATTAAAGATTGTAATAGCCTTTGATCAAAGACACACGTTGACACCTTCCTCGCCCTGATCAAATACCACAACGTCTTGGACTGTTGTTTGCGGCTGACCCGGCCGGAGTATGCAAATTGAAAGCAAACACTTGAGGCAAGAAGCTTGTATCAACACGGCTTAGACGAGCGGCCCCTTTTACCAAAACCAACTGGATTATTTTACTGAGGGAGGGACCCTCAGGGGGTGAAAAATAATTATTTTTTTACAGAATCGAAAAAAAAGTAAATTAAGGTAAAATAACAGAGCGACCCTTCATCAAAGGATGTCTTCGAGGTCTGCAATTTAAAAAAGGAATGGGGTGCTATAAATAAACACTCGAATAACATTACCTTCTCTCTCTGAATACTTATAATGAAGACAGAGACAATCATATAAATGTTTCACAATTAAATGATTATTTTAAGATTCTCGCTGTATTATTATTTAAGAATGTAAAGCAAATAAGGGAACTCTACATAGCGACTTAAACTACATTAGAAGTACAATAATCTTCTATAACCATAACCCAGAATTCTTGGGCTCGTTACTGTTAAAAGCCAACGGTTGTGCACACCCAACCCCCAAATTTCTCCCCAATTTATAGAGACTGAGAAGTGGCTGTGGATCACACAAGATACATCTATGCCAGTTAACAAAATAGTTTATCTATTCATGGATTCGAACCCGGGATCTATAAATGCTCCTAATACTGTTTTTGTTTTGTATATAGTAGGAAAAACAATCGAAATAATTTATAGATAGTAATAATTAGAAGGCCTTTTGAATTTGCTCTTTTTTTTCTTCTAATCCTGCATTTTCTAAAGTAATGTTTGTGTGCCTTTTGTTGCTGTCAGTTCTACAGTGAGTGAATTACACTCACAGCCGAACTTACAGACAAACTAGTTTGAGCGATTGAGTTATACATTATTGCAGTGACGCCTAAACCAATTTTACTTGTGGATGTCTCTATGAAGATCAGAGTGTTTCCTCGGTATCTATGATAAAAAAATCAATATCTATAAAAAATTATCACCACTCCACTATCTTGAACTTTAGATTTCTTCATTAATTCTTCCAGTGATAGCATTATTAACGCTTAATTTAAATAATGCAAACAAAATGTTCTTCAGGATATATGAAAAATAAATAAATTTGTTTTTATTTAGTTTGTAATATTTTATATATGTAAGTTGATCTAGAAAAAACTTAATTATAACATTTTAAAAAATATATCTAATTTTAAGTCCGTGGAAAAATTCCAACGAAAAGTCTCCAAACTAAAACAGAAAAACGAGTTGCATTTGAGCCTTGGAGGTGGTGGGATGTTTCTTGGGTGCATTATTCATGTTTTGTTTTGCTGTTATTCTCTTTCTATCCTGAGGATGCCTGAATGGGTGAAATATTGGACAGATAATTTCAATTTCTGTTTTAGTTTGGAGACTTAAGGACTTTTCGTTGGAATTTTTCGACGTTCCTAACATTTATGTAAGGCCTATTTTTATTTTTCAATATTAAAATATATCTAACTTCCAGTCGCTTCTTTTCATTTTCCAGTACTTATATATTAGATGGTTTATTAAGCAGTACATATTTTTTAATTATAAGTACATTAATTAGACATTTTTATTGTAAACATTAATTAGACAATCAAATGTTCTGAGGATGCTTAAAGTAATACTATGTGAGACAAGAAAAAAATGATAACCAGTTAAATGGCATGTTCTAGAGTAGAAAAACTGAACCGGACTGGTTTAAGGAAACAGAGAGGGACATGAGAGAACTCGGGGTTACGGCATATATGTTTAAGGATAGATGTACCATGAGCATAACCCGAGAAAATAGGAGGAGGATTGAGGTGAGAATGAAGTGGATGATCGAAATCTTTGACAAGGAAAGTAATAGGAGATCAGTGAGGATAAAACGTACTGGATAGAAAATCGCGGAACAAACAGTATGTATGCATGAATAAAATATACATACATGCATTTGCATAATCCTCAGACTTTTTAAATCTCGAATTAGTTCATAATTACTTAACAGATGTGAGCCGATTTAGGATTCGGCTACTACTGTACTAAACCCATTAAGGGTATTCAGTTGTAAAGTTCTTTTTTTTTCTCTCTTTATATTTCCATCCACACCTGTCAAATACAAGTAATTGACAATCAGCAGATTGGCTGACTGAAGAAAAAATACAAAATGACATGGAAGGCATGACGAAGAACATTACCCAGCGGTACCTCTCCATTGGCTTGCTTTAATTTCCTACTGTAATAGATCCCTCATCCACGTCCTTTTTAGTCTCCTCCTAGTGTTCTCAGGCATGAGAGTAGTGGCCTTTGTTGGATTTGTTGTATCAATGGGTTTGGGTGTCCGTATAGTTTTTCTTGAAAGCGTTTGTAGTACGTTCGTATGTGTTCGTCAACAGTTTTTATTTTTAAGTCGGTATGCAGAGTTTTGTTATTGACGTACCATAGTGCATTAGTGATAAGTCTAAGTACTTTTGTCTGAAAAGTTTGTAGTCGTTTCCTGTTCTTGAAGTCTGTTTAGTGATGCCGTAGATTTGTAAAGCATATGTCCAAACTGGTTTTCGTAAGTGTACGTATTTAATTTCCTGTCTTAAATCTAATTTGGAGTTTTTCCTGAATAGCGAGTACATTAATTTGAGTTTGTGATTTAGTGATTGGCGTTTCATCTTAACGTGAGGACCCCATGCCATTTTCCTACCAAATGTGAGTCCTAGGTATTGTGCTTTGTCTCTCTGTGGGATGGGTGCGTTATTAAGGAAAGTGGGAGGGCATGTTTCGCGTCTAAGAGTAAAAGTGATGTGTTGTGACTTTTGGTGGTTCAGTCTGATTTTCCACAGTTGGCACCACTCATTAACCTTTTGTAAGTTTTGTTGTAAAGTTCTTAATTTATTTTTTTATTATAGCTAATTCTGAATTTTAAATTTTAATAATACAATGTTATACTCGACTTGTTTTTTTAAGTTTTCCAAATTTTGAAGTGTTCATAACAGGTTTATTCGTCTTTATATTTGATATTGCGTTCCTTCCCCCACACACACATGTACGGGCGAGGAGAAGCATTCCTTCTAGTTAAGCTGCTTATTCACTGATGACAACCCTTAAAGTTAGGGAAGACTGATTCGGTGCTGTCAAAGTGGGTGACGCCTGACCCAATTAGGAGCGTACACAGTTGACGAACCATTCTGCCAATAGTGAAAGAGAGATGGCCCCGCGAGCTCTCCGTTCCATCTTCCTTTCAGCCCAGGACATCATGGTGTCTAATTTATTTCATCTCCCTCTGTCGGTTATATATATCTTGTCACATATATCATGTTTCCGTGTTGCTTCAGGCGGCTTATTACTGTTATTTTATTCCTAGAAATTGTTATCTCATATCAATCGTACCACCTTCCTCTTAGAGAACTTTCTTGGCCATAACTTCTAATGATGCTCATGCCATTGAATAAATAATAAATATTATATATATATATATATATATATATATATATATATATATAATATATATATTATATACAGAACATTTAATTTTTTCTAAATTTAAAACTGACTTATTATCATTTATAAAAGACATAAATTTTGATCAGCTCTAGGACATAAGAAGGGCAATTCACCAGATACCTGGTTTTTCATTTTTAATTGTAACTGTTATGAGTATAAATATATGTGTATACATTATTCGCTAATCGTAATGTATAACTCATGAATTGATTTTTTTTTTTTTTAGTTACATCATTTATGTCATAAAACCTTTCATTTTTGTTTATTTGAATATTTGTTAAATTTATTTATTTTTCATTACATAATTTAGGATTACAAGTTTAATTTTAATTTTATTCTCAGAAATTATCAATTTAGTCAAACTATAAATTTTGAATTTCTTGTAGTGTCAAATTTTACTAAAATGTATTCTGTAATTATGATACCAAATTGATCTGTAATTATTAACATCACATGTAATATGCTTACTTAAGTATGGAGCATGTCCTAATATTAATAAACGGTCCCTCCATGGGGTTACCATGGGGGAAAAATATATATATATATATATATATATATATATATATATATATATGTATATAATATATACAAGTTATAAGGACAAATAGACGCTAAACATAAATAATGTACTCAGTAAGGATTAATCTCTCCTGTCATTAGTTTATAACCATTATCGCCTATATTATGAGGGGTATGAGAAATAAAGTTCAGTTATTAAGTAAATATGTGTCGTTAATCTGTCTGAAAACTCTTTTTTTATTGTTTATATAATATTTACAAATATAAGTTATATATATGATAACGCCTCCTATTTAATAATATAAAATAACCAAAACAAATGTGCCTGAAAAGATTAATAAAATTACTCGTTAGCAGTCTCAAGTGAATAGTCACAACACATGTTAACTAAATATAAAATAAGTGTTCATGAAATAACACACAGCTAACTAAATGATGAGATGGAGTTTACACACATACATACATGTATAGGTTTATTAGATGTTCAGTCAGTTGGTATAAAACTATATTTTGGCGCCCGAACAGTGAAAAAACCCAGGTTTAGTGAATTAATGTAAGTAACTTTAAATTTGTAATTAATGCTAAAGCCTGTTTAACCTAAAAACGTTGTATCCTACTTTTATGTAAGTATATATATATGTGGGCAACATTAATCTCCATTGAAGCAATACCTCATACTTACAAGAGTAATTAGGTACATGTAAATAGATGAGACACCCTCACTACCAGCGAGCCGGTAAACCAAAGTTATGGTATTATCTATCAGTCGAGCTCTGGGAGGTAGTACAAAAATAATATTCTGGATTAAAGAATTAACATTCTACCTATACTTGCATTAAACTACTAGTATTGTGAATATTTAGAGATAGAATATAGTCTTCTAGAGGTAGCAATAAAGAGATAGTCTAAGTTACGATAGGATTTTAATTTACTCCATTATCCCCTTGCAATGCTTCAGAGGAACACCACCTTGACGTTTTTGGACCGGCTTGCTTGTACTGAGGGTGTATCATCTTTATTCTTTACTTTTAATTCTTCAGATTCTATTTATTTAACATCCTTTTGGCGACTTTTAGGGCCTATATTGTTCTCATAACCATGGTCTAACAGTGAAAAAAATAGGCTTTGAGTGGATAATTCAAATTATTAGTGAATATAGATTTTGTCTAGAAAGGTGGGATATAACATGACATTTTGTTAACAATGAAAATTTATAAAAAATAAATCACCTTGAATTTTGTGAAAAATGTCAAGATGTTTCATTTAATTTGAATACATTAATTTTGGAGTTATGATCGCAATCGTTGGGGGTGTGCAGTCAATGAATTTTACCCAAATAAACTAGGCTTAGATATTAAGGCACAGTAGAAATGACCATGGAGTAAAAATTTATTTCCAAGTAGTTTTTAATTATAGACATTCAAATGAGGTATCTATACTTAAATTTTCAGTTATTTTAGGACAATTGGTGTAATTATAGTTTTATTGTTATTGTTTATTATTTTTATATTGTAAAATTACAGACCTATTATGAAAATTCCAGTAAGAACTTGTGAAATTGAAAATGACTAAAAAGTCGAAACCTATTTGTAAAAAAATAAAGAAGAAAAACTGACTGCAAAATGGTTTACTTCATAAATTAAATACTAGGCTTATTAATTAAAAATAAATAAATAGTGGTTTTAATGTGCTTACCTTAACCATTTATGATACGTATGTATGTAGTTAAAAATACATCATAACATTGATTAAATGATTTTTTTTTGTAGTTTCTAGTGCGTTGGCCCTTTCGTGGGTCCTATTGTGCTCTATTGCCATCAGGAATTCCATTCCAACAACAACTTGGGCTTATAGCTGATCGATTTGGGACAGAATCGACTGTTGGCTCATAATACCATGAATAAGTAAGCTCAGGAATACTCAATGCTACTCCAGCAGATCCTAACACTAACTCGCCCATTGATTATAACTCTGCTAACTCGACTGGACGGGCCCTTAACTCATGAATATCTGGTCCACTCTAAATCGTGCTCTGTTTCGTTGTAGGACGCATTTACATTTAAGGGAGTTCGGAATTGGCAAGAGACCACGAGGATGGCTTTAATTCAACCCGAATTATTTTTAATAATTTATTTTTTAAAGTGTAAAAAAATTATTTGATAAACGATATCTTCAGTAAGCTCGATTCTTTTGTCCAGTAAAATCATGTAAAGTGTATTTTATGGATGGGAAACTTAGGTTTTTTCTGCTTTAGAACTGCTAATATTTTTTTTTTTATTATTAACACTTTATTGAAATATTACAATCTGCCACTTATGGGCAATAAGTAATAGTGCTGTGTAGCTTACAGTCATTCCATAACAAAAAAATAATATAAACAAAATAAAATAAATAAATATATACATGCGGAAAAATATATACATGCGGTAACAGAAAGAAATTAAAGCGGTAATAATAATATTAAAGTAAAATTAATAATAAAGTAAAATAAATGATAATAATAATACTAATAATAAAATAAAATAAAATGCACACATTCATACCCTATTTACAATTTACCTGGGGTCCCCGAACTGAGCTTCTTCCCCAGGAATGAGGGCAAAGCAGGAGTCCGGGAAGCCCCAGCCCCCCTTCCCAGCCGCGTTACTGGCATTAAACGCCAATGGAAGCTGGTAAGGGCGCTTCACACACCCACACAAGTCGTGAGTGGAGAATCTGGCCAGTGCCAGTACTCCAAATGGCATTATTACAACAGATCTCGGGGCCATTGCCGGTTTAGACGGCGGGGTGGGTTATATGGATGTGTGGAACTGGATAGTGAGAACTGCTAATATAAGTTACATGCAGTTACTTTTTAGTAACGTCTATAATCACATAGGTTACACTATTATTTTATTCACTGTCAACTAATATATGATTAGAAAATATTAAAACAGGTAAATCAAATGTTTTTATTAATTAACTAATTAATTTAACGAATCTGTACAACCTAATTGTTTTTCGTATCTAAAAGGTTTCGCCACAGATCTCAGTCGAGCAAGTCTCCTCTAAGATCGCTCACTCCCGTGCTCGCCTCCATCCACATCCGGCAAACATTTTTTTTTTGGGTCGTCCTCTTTTTCTCCTTTATGTGGGGCAATATTCGGAGATTGTTTTGACCATCGTTACTCTGCCATTCTTTTTAAGTGGCCTTGCCATTTCAATCTTCGTGTTTCTACTGTGAATAGGATCGTTTTTTCCTGATCCATCAGTTACCTTATTGTACTGTTAGGGATTTGTTAAATTGTGAAAATGGCACAATAGCGTCTCCAAAAGTCCACTCCACATCCAACAACGTCCTTTTACTCTTCATCTTTTTTAATTTAATGCAATATAAAACATTCTTAAATATGTTACAAATAGCATTTTAAATAGGAAAAACTTCATCCAAATCCTTCAAGATTTGTTCAAATGAAGAGTTGGTTTTATTCCTCTTACGCCATAAAAATTCTCAAAAGTGTGAATAATGAACATAAGCCCTTCGAATATCGAGATTCTTGATTTGTTCAGAGATTTATTCCTTCGCATAGTCATGTCTTAGGTAACACCTCTTTTAGAGATTATAGAGATTATAGCAATTTCTTCTTCTAGAAAGAAGATTCTAGCATTTGCTTCTGGTCACCTATGCCCAAGGTCGCGGATTAGTAGCCCGGTAGATTGCCTTAGGATTTTTTAAAGGGAGTTAAAAAACCTTGGTCATGCCGTCCTTCGGGAGATACGTAAAATTGTTGTCCCGATCCTAACTTTACTGTAGGCAAAATTTAGGACTCCCACTCTAGAATCGTCCAATTAGCCATTGTGAAGTTAAATGAATAAACAAACAACCTAATGCTCAAACTAGAACTAACCTATCCACACATATTCATGATATTTGTCATTTGATTTATTCAGTTTCTAGAAAGTAATGTAGTAGTAATATTGTAGACATTACTAAAATGAAACGAAGTCCTAAAATAAAAATGACCCTGAAACTTGATTGTTAAAGTTTAAATAATGTACAACATCTTAAGGTATTCTAAAATAAGGTAGAGGAAGGAATAATCGGTCCAAAATAAAAAGAATAAAACAAAAATGAGGAAGATTTAGGATATTACCCAATTCAGATTAGCAGAGCATGTGCCTGGTTAATAAAATTAGAGTGATAACATCGCAGTTCAGATTGTCTTGTACCCATTAATTTGGTCTATATTTATAACCTTATATGGGTACAATATTCTTATTTTATATCGGGGTATTGCAGTCTGAAACTTTTAAAAAAATAATTGATATGTAACAAATTATAGAAACTGAAGTTTTTGTAAATCCAAAATATTAAAGCTAGTTCCCATTATGATCGTGAGTTGAAGCGAAGCCAATTATGGTTGAGAATTGGTCCCTAATCAGTACTGATTGCCATTAGGACACTAATGAGGTTTGATTAGTGTATGAGTTAGAACGAGAAATTCCAAAAGTGAAGAGTTACCGAACAGTGCACCGAGAGTTGTGTTTAATCAACATCAAACTGTAAAAAAAAAGGTTTAAACAATATATTAAATTATCGAACAATATACCGATATTCACAGCAATAATATGAAATGTAGATTAAGATTTTATGGGAACGTCAGAAGGATGAATCCAGGCAAACCAAACAAATAGTCGGATTTTAAAAGGAATCAATCCAAAGTAGACAGATTTAAATAGATTGATAAAATAAAAAAAGATATGAATCTGGCAAGATTAACATACATGGATATCCAGAACCAGGTAATCTGCAGATTTGAAATTCATAGGTGGCAGGTTGACCAAGAGGAGAAATGAAAGAAGACTGGAACAACTTGGTACCAGGAGAGAATAGAAGCCCACAGCAAAAGAATGAAAGAAGTATGCCCACAAAGAAAGGTAAATCAGGCCTCTATATACTTTGAGTAGTCTATGGAGTCATTCGCGAATATAATAGTTGATTACAAAAAATTATTGAATATAGCAATACAACAAGGATAATATAATAAAGGTAAATAGAGGAACTAACCAGTGTTAGTACTCAACTAACGAGTTCAACTTAGAAGGTTATGAAGCCAACTTTTTTTAAATGCCTCAGAGGATTATCTTCTTCTTCTTCTTTGGCGCTACAACCCTGGGTGGGTTGGCCTCCTCAATGAGCCCCTATCTTATGCGACCGCCTTCCAGTTCCTGATCCCAAGTAGGCTTTGAGCATCAGCTGCCACACCATCGGCCCACCTCAGCCTGGGCCTTCCAGCTCTTCGGGTTCGATGTAGTGTCTCCTCAAGTACCCTCCACGGGATTTCTTGTTCATTCATTCTGGTCAATGGCCTGCCCAACCAAGCCTTCCTAACTTCACAAACTCAAGGATTATCGGAAATTGAAAAGGTAGCTCTGAAAGTAATGGGTTTGAATGAAAATGGTAGGATCGATATCGGATTCGGGGCCAAATCAGCAACAAATAGGAGATATAGGTCATTATGTATGACTTAATCGAAACAAAGTAAGGAGCATTAACGGCTTTGGATTGTAAGGATTGGTTACAAGTTACAAGTTTTGGGCTTAGCGAAGCCCCAAAGCTCTACTCCGTAACTCCAAACAGCTCTCATAATAATCATCTTTATCGGTCTTTTAATAAGTTGGTAGCTTTTAACGTTTGTCTAGTAAGTATTGAAGTAGCCTGAAACAAATATCTATAAAATAAACTTAATGAAATACTTCTCGTATAAGTCGCCTTAACATTAAAAGATTAGTTATTTTGTTGTTTTTAAGGTGAATTAAATTTCCTTGTTTTGTTTTTCATTCCGATTTAATTAACCATTCTTGAAGTAAATTTGTTTTCTTTCTTTTGTTTATTTCGTATATTAATTATTGAAAGCAAAAAGGTGTTGTATTTATTTCAAAAGATAATTATCTGTTAAGCCTAGCAGAATATAGTTTGTGTAAATAACATATGGTGTAAGTGGACAAACAAGTGCCTGTTGCCTCTAGTGAACAACTGAAGTACGCGCTGTGATCATCAGTCAGTTAGTTAAAGATGATTATTCAAGCTGGATGGTTGTACGCCTCTCGCTATCACCTATCGATTATCGCCACATCGACCACCTATCGATTGTTGTCACATAGATTCACTAATTGATATACTTAAAATTGTTACTTATACCATAAACAAGCTTTGCATTTTTTTTTTTTTTTATTAAACTAAAAGAAATTGTTAATTATCAGGATCTTCTCAAATAGTAGCTTATAGAAATATTTAAATCATAACCTTTATGATATATTTTATGAAGATTTATTTATTTATTTATAATTAAGGTGTTTCATTTATTTTGTATTTTGTTTGTTTAATTATTAAACCATTTGTTTATTGTGATTGAATTAATTGTGATTTGCTTTCAATAATTTCCTTAATATTTTTTTTTTTACATTTAACTTTTTCAGCTAGTGATTCGGATCAGCTTGAAACGGGGTTTGAGACTTGTAATTTTGTATTCTAAATTGCCGCTCTCCCCATCATCGCGCAAAAATACACCTAACTTATAGTAATCCAGGAAAAAAATGTATCACGATAATTTATGAAGTATAAATAAAGGATTCAGCACATGGAAGTTTAGTATATTTCTTGGAGAATTATGGATTGGATAAGAGAAGAATTCGATAGTTTAGTGGTGCCCCAACTATTTGGACTAGTAATTGGAAGTTCAGAGTGATTGTCTAGTATATTTAGTATATTAGTAGTATATTTAATAGTATATTAGTAATAGTATATTTAGTATATTAGTATAATATTAGTATATTTAATAATAGTTAAGTTTAAGAGTTGTTATATGATAAGGATCGTATGTAAATATTATATTTTGTAAATAAAGTAATTATGACATTGCTTATTAGTTCAGACCCAGGAAGACAAGGTTAGGCCTGACCAGATGCACTCACCATTATTCTCCCACCTCCTATCCGTGTATATATGTATATACAAGAGCAGATCCAGGATTTTTTTCTGGGGGGGGGGCACAAAGGGCAGGCAGGCAAGAAAATCAACAACAACTTGAAATAAACTTGTAGTATTTCTAGAAAGGTTTAAAAGGTTTATTAAAATATCTAAACAATAGTTTCAGTCATGTTATTTCTGTATATTATTTTAACAACTATATATTAATAACTATCATCACATGATTTGCCTAAAAGTATGTACTGTAATAGATTCTTCACAGTACACAAATAACCGTCTGGGGGGCACGTGCCCCCGTGCCCCCTGGATCCGCCTATGTGTATATATATAAAATAGATATGTATATGATTCGTTTGTAATTAATTGGGAGTTTAAAATAAATAATTTAAACGTTTTTTTTTTTGTCAGATTAAATTTGGTTTGAGGAATGAGTTCAGGCATGTGAGGACTATATATGTATGCGAGACCTCACACTGGGAAAGATTTCCTATCCGGAAAACAATCGAATAAAGTTTATTGGAGTCGTAAAACGTCAATTTGTGTTCACTAATTAAAAGCAACTACAGTGGCTGTTGCGGGCTACGAGGGAGTTTGGAAACAGTTTGTTCCCAGAACGTGATCCCTTCGGAAGCATCACAACTTCCTCCGGGGCAGATGTTGCCTCCATGCTTTTTCCTTCCTAACTACACTTGTACGAGTTGGGTATCTGTTGAGACCATTTGTATGGAAATTGGCGATATCATCCTGACCCGAAGCCGAACTTCCGAAGCGATACTGCCCTATCATCATGTGATAAACTGCTTTGCAAGGGGACTTATAGATGTAATAAAATAAAAATAAATTAAATTGAAATTTAGTGTAAGAAATTATATTGTTAAGATTCTCATCTGTAGTATGTGCTTACAAATCATTTCCCTCGCCCAGTTCTGTAAAAGTGGCCGGAAATGTGTCATGGATTTCTAAGCTCTTCCCGCGGGAGCAAAAGAAATTAGCCAAATCTGCTCGCAATGCATTACGGAAAAAATGACAATATTTACGCTAGCAGTAATGAGCCTGTCCCCCTCCCCCCCTATAAGTCAGAGTCCGAAGATTGGTAATCCTGGCAAGAAGGGTCTTGATTGTAGGTGAGGAAGGAAGAAAAGGCTTGAAGGTAGGAATCTCTGTTTTTCTGTGGTGTAGTAGATTTTAGAGCTAATAAAGTATGACAATTAAATATTTTCTTTTTCTTTTTGGCTTGTAACGCATGGATCACTACAATAGATGATATATGAGAGGATAAATCCTTCTTGAATTTGCAATTATTATTTTTATTAGTGTCTTTGGTTTTATGGCTATTGATGATGAATCTTGTTTTATGTTGTAATTATTATTTTTATTAGTGTCTGTTCGATTATGATTATTGATTACAAGTCTTGTTTTAAATTGTAATTATTATTTTTATTAATGCCTTTATTATTATCCTCATTGTTAGTAGTTGAGTGTAATTTTATTTTATCTTGGTTTTAATATAGTAGAGCGTTATTTTTTATATAAGGACGTTTTTGGTTAATTTCATTACCAAATTTTCATTATACCTTCCCTATTCCCTCGATAATACCTTCTCCAAACCCTTTCTGGTGTCCACGAAGCCTAAGAGAGGAGCCGCAGGTAACATACACACACACACACACACACACACACACACACACACACATATATATATATATATACGATGCAAGTATATAAAAGTATATATGGACAAATTAATTTGATTAATTATTTATATACAGTGCTGAGATCCGGACCACACTTGCACCACTATTTTTACCTTCGATGATGGTACAGTCATTATTTCGTACTCAAATCTCGTAAAATAACCTCTATAGCTCTCCAAAATAACATATTTCATTTAGAAAATCGGTTCAACAAATCGCTCTTTTATGAGAACTTAAGTCGAAATTTGGCACATTCGTGTTAAGCTGTGAGCAAATTACTTCTAAATTAAATTCTAGTCTCTACATTTCTTAATTTGGAACGACTAACCTAAGCAAAACATAGAAATATAGATTATGTCTTCAACATTTTGGACAGGATTATGTTTGGTTTGACATAACATATGAGACCTTGAGGTTAATATTAAATAAATAATAATAAATAAATTAATAATAAAAAATACTCCTCCCCCTCTCTCTCTTTATCTCACGAATTATAATTCAGATGAAATTTCAGTAACTAAATCCTTCTTTATAAACTCAATAACCTCTCCTTACCCAGGGATCCTCTTTTTGACTTTTCGCTTTCAAAAAGTTATTAATTCCTGATTTCTCTTCTTTCCCGAGGTGTCCTTCAGGGATTCTTGTTTTCCTCAGTCTTATATTTCTTTCGTCATTAATTATATATCTGATACTGTTTTACAGACAGGTCATAATTAAAATGCAGACAATGCCAACTGATTATTTCTAGGTAATCAATACCTCGAAAAATCAATACCCGTACTCGAATCCCTTAGATCACCTTTAACGCAATTCTACCATCTCATCTCGGTCTACCACCCCGGACGTTTACTTGTTGGCTCAGCAGTTCCTTGAGATTCCTCAGTTAAAAGCAGATAAGTGCTAAAAATAAAATGAGAAGAGAAGATTGTAAAAATAACAATAAATACTAAAACGAAAACAAATTTTAATATTCATCGGTTCATTATCTCATCTGTGCATCAATCACTGACAATGAAATGCTGCCTGTGAACCTGCACGTACTTGTAGCATCTAATGTTCAAACAAAATAAAATAGCTATTTAGAACATTTTTTAATTGAAAAATACATATAAATTCATTTATATTCATATTACATATTTAAAAAGAGTTATGAACAATTATATATGTTCTGTTGCATAGCAAAAGAAACATAAGAAGTGAATTATACTGTCATTTCTTTTCCGAATATTGGCGTGATTTCTTCAATTGCTATCTATAATGTGTAAATATTCCGTAGGCTGTCGCTTCGTGTTGTGGCCTAACAAGTTTTAACTTTTCATTTTTAATATTTTCCAAAAATACAAAACTAACTTAAACTTACTTGTTATTATCATTGTTCATACACACACAAATATATATATATATATATATATATATACACATTTTTTTTTTATTCTTTCTTTCTGTGACTTTTAATATGCTTTCTGATTTGTATTATTATGTAGCCTTTTCGACAGATATATGTTATGTTTCTTTTTCTGTTCATGTTGGTTATTCTAAAGGGACGTAGTCCCTGAGTAAAGTTACTTTTCTATTTCTATTCTATATTAATGGCTTAAGCAATCTAATGTGCATTACTTAATGGAATTATTTGATTGTTTCAGGAGCGTTAGATGGAGGTAAAGACAGGACAAGAGGCGGCGTTGTATTGATTCTAATTGCACAAGAAGAGTCAACAAAGGACGTCAACGGGAACAAAGAGCGCTCATTGTGTTCTGTCGAGTGTGATCTTCCACCCCCGGCCACCCCACCGCAATATCTGGAGCTCACACTAGGATGGCCACCGCCCGTGCCGTCCCCGGGGGCGGCGATCGTCCGCAGGCATTCCTCTCTAATAGCTGACATTACCGGGCCATGTCTTTGTTCGCCGTCCGGGGTGGTTAGTAGCCATTGTCGCCTAACTGGCTGACCGATCAGAAGCGGAGTTCTCGGCCAATGAACGGTTTAATGAATCAATAAGCGGATTAAACGAGTACGGTATAACTTAAACAATGACAATAAGTTATTACGGATGTTAAATGACATTAATGGTACCTATATTGAAAAGTAAAAAGAGACCTCACATAAATCCATTTGCATTTGAACCTTTGAGGTGGTGGGATGTTTCTTGGGTGCATTATTCATTTTTTGTTTTGTTGTTATTCTCTTTTTACCCTGAGGATGCCTGAATATGGGAAATATCTCGGACAGATAATTTCAATTTCTGTTTTATTTTGGAGATTTAAGGGCTTTTCGTTGGAATTTGTCCACGGTCTTAACATTAATTGTATCATTTCAGATATAGCTTCAAGTCAACTCAAACTTTTTCAATCGTTTATTTTTTTAATATTTTCGAAAATAAAAATAATTGTATTAATGACTGTATATTGATTGAAGAACCGACTTGCACATTCTGTTAGGTTGTATTATTATCTATAATTCGCAGCGTTTGTTAAAACGTTCATTTCTTGAAGATACTATTACAGAAATGTACACCTCTCCCATAATTACTCTCTTTTTTCGAACTAATACTCATAATTATTTTTCTTTTCGTAAATATTAAAAAAGAAACGAATGAAACATTAAAACTAAACTCGAAGCGACAATCTGGGGAACTGTTACCAATTATTTATTTGGTTAACAGCCGTAAATCGACCCTGCGGGTTCTGGAGACCTTCCCGAGGCATATTCAGTCTCTATAATGTGGGTACCCATAATTAGGGGAAAACTGATAACAAATTAATTAATAGGATAGAATAAAAAAAGTAATTTTTTTCTGGTACTATTATGGTACCGCTTTAGAATAAAAAACTTGAACATAATAAGGAACATTATATATATATATATATATATATATATATATATATATATGGCCAAAAAGCTACATTATACAAATCGTAAAGTATTTAAAAAGTGCCAAAAGAAGTAAATAAAAATAAAAAAAAATATAAAGAGTGAATTTAGTGAAAAATAATTAGCTACTAAAGAGAATAAACCAATAAATGGCAGCAAATGAATATGAGGTAGTATGTAATATATTCTTTACATAATGTATACTTTGTTTAGAGAAAAAAGAGTAAACAACAAAAGCCATTTTTTAATACTTATTCGTTTAAAACAAATAACTAATCTACTTAGAGACCATCCTCTTGCGAAGTGAGGAGATGTTAGAAATGCAAGAGAATAGGAAATTTTTAATGAGGATAGCGAAGAAGCATGGAGGATATTAGGAGGGATTGGGCTCCAGATGATGGAAGTACAGGCAAGGCATCTTAGAATGTTTTGGTTCTGTGGGAACGAGTATGGAGATCGGAAAGGAAAGATCTTGTTTGTTGGTGCTGAACTGTGGATTTAAATTGGAGGGATAACAGAATGTAAAATAAATTTGATAGAATATGATATATTTAATAAAACAACCTTAACTACCAAAGAATCTCTAAACAACCTTAACCAGACAATCGACATTTATCTTTTTCTTCATCAATCGATTGTAGACTAGGCCTATTTATTAGTGATACCTCATTACAAAAAAAAAATAAAAAATAAAATCGCGTCACTCACTCTATTTCTTCGGTGGTGTGGAAAGGAGTGCAATAATTACTGTGATGCAACTTTTGGTTCCCTCAAAATAATGCTAAGAACTGTAGAAAAATTTGCACAATGTTATTAGGACTCGAATTTCCATCAACTATCAAACCTACGACTAGTTAAATTAGAAAAAAATTCTATAACATCATTTGATTAAAGAATAAGAACCATTAAATTGTAAATTACATTATTATAACTAGGTCTAACTACTTTTTATCTCTATTAATTAATTAAAGAATATAAACTATACGGTTTTTATTACAAAGCTATTTTTAGTTTGATTTCTTCTAGCCAAGGATAATGATTTTCCTTTTCTGTGAAAAATGTTGAATACACTTTACATTTTTCTTTATAATATTCTTTTTGTTAATCTGTTTTCATACTAATGATCTCTTTTTTCTCCTCAATATTTTTGAAGGAATTCACTTTGTCAACCAAATTCCCTTGTGCTGCTGATTTTCCATTTATATATTTTGGATTTATCATTTTTCCTTTTTGATTAATCTATTTTTGCGACTTTATTAGAAGCTAGACATTCTGAGGCATACATCTTTACCTAGTGGACACAATGACAATTTGAATAGAGAGAAAAATTCAAACGTTGTTGGGTGATAATGACACAAATTTTCAAACAATAATTGAATTCTTTTCCTCAAAAAAGAAGGTATATTTCATAAAATCTAATAGACCAAAAATGATAGAATAAGGACACTGAAGACCTTAGACGTTAAGTGTCCATAAATAATCAACCTAACCTAACCTAGTGGACTAATTTCTCAGAAGTCTAGACCTATGTTAGGGATCTTTAGGACTCAAGCACAATGGGCCTTTTTAGGCCGAAGTGCATAGTAATAAGAGTCACACATAAATAATAATTTTAATTCTTATCTAATATACTGGACTCAATTTCTATGTAAATTTCATCTTCGAAAAAAACTAGCTTCCAGTCAATTTACCTTGATAATGGACATTACCTTACTTATCAAAGTCCAAGCCAGTAGTGGACAATTGACCATGGGAGGATAGTGAATTCCCAGGAAAATGAGGAAAAAAATTTTTTTAAATATTTCTTTATATGAGAATTTTTGACTTATAATTTTTTTAAAGTTAATTTTTAGAATGTTGATGTATTTTAATATTGAAAATGGCATTACATTTGCCGAAACGTCTTGTTTATGAAAGAATAAAATAAATTGACTGGAAGCTGGTTTTTTTCGAAGATGAAATTTACACAAATAATAATAAAAACCTAGTGGACACTTTATATATATGTATATAATATACTATATATATATATATATATATATATATATATATATATATATATATATATATATATATATATATATATGTATATATATATATATATATATATATAAATATAGATAATATACTATATATATAGTAACTGGTATATATGTTATAAAATGTTTGGATAGTTGAAATCTACTTAAGGTTAGTTGTTTCATTGTCCAATCCATTTGGTTGGATTTAGGGTTCACTTTTTTAGTAAACTAATATTTTCTGTTTGAATATTCTTCTTTTTATAGACACTAAATCATGTATAATGAGTTTTAACATTGTTTAAATGAGTGATATAAGCTTAAATGATTCCCTTAAGTGTAGTTTTTAAATTCAAAAATGTTCTAGGTTAGTATCCAGTACTTATTTATTAGTGTAGGTAATAATTTTATATTTATTGCTAATATATCGAGTTTATTTAATCCCATGGACTAATTAATAATTTTATTATTACATATAACTACTTAACATATTAATTCAGCATTCATCTTCGAAGAGTAAATGAGGTAAGATCTCACTTTTTCAATAGACATTATTTCCTGTTTAAATTGTAGATATTTTATTAACGCTAGAGCATGCATAATGAGCATATACAGATTTTTAATGGGTAATGTAAATTGAAATGGTCCCATTAAGTGTTATTTTAGGTAATTATTCCACCCGTTGTCGCTTCGAGTTGAGTCACTTAAACAAGTTTTAGCTGTTTATTCGTTTCATTTTTAATATTTCCAAAAATGGACGTCATCGTGAGCGTGAAAAGAGAATTTAATCATGGGTAATGTGCTTATTTCGGTAATTATTCCATTAAGCAATGGACGTTTCAACAAGCATATATCATCTATACTTTATTATGTTAGTCGTAACGTAAAATCTTGATGAATTGATTACCGAAATATCCTACACTCTTTTTTTCATACTAAACCTCACATTTATTTTTACTTTCCATAACACGAAATGAATAAAATGTTAAAACTTGTGACTCAACTTGAAGTTACATCGTATGGAATAATTGCATATATATATATTGAGTTAATTTAATACAAGATTTTATCATTACATTTAACTATGCGAGAAATGAATACAGTGTTTATCTTCGAAATCATGATGACTTTTTCAATATTTATTATTTTTGGATGAGTTAACTATCTTATATAAGTACTTGAGCATAATTATTTAATATGCTTTTTTAATAGGTAAAATGGTTCCATTAAGTGTAATTTTAAATTAAAATATATTCTAAGCAATTAATATTTTTAAATTATTAGTTTATCTACTACATTGTACCCTACAAGTCTATGAAGGTTCGTGCCAGTCTAGTTCGAGCTGTGAACCGATGAACTTATGTAGGAGTGATTTTATAGTTAATATAAATAATAAATATAATCATAGAAATCCAGGATTTTATTATTACATTTAACTACATAAGAAGTTAATGCAGTTTTTATCTTCGATATACGTATGAAAAAATAAGGTAATAATTCACTTTTACAATAACTATTATTTTCTTTTTAAATTATCGATCATGTATGGGTTTGCATGTATAAATGAATAACGTAAATGTAATTAATTCTATTAAGTGTAAATTTAAATTAGAATACATTCTACTTTGAACATTGTACCCTTTGTACAGGTCTGTATTCTTATCTACATTTCAGTGTAGTTGGAACAGTGTACCGATGAACATCGGTGTGATATTAAAGTTATTTCTAATATATGGAGTTTATTCAATCCGCGATTTTATTATTATATTTAACTATGTAAGATCAATTCACTTTTTTCAGTATTTAATATTTTTCTGGTTATTTATTTCATACGTTTTTAAAAATTAGATAATATAAATTAAAAACGCTCCTTTAAGTGTAATTTTAAATTAGAATATATTCTACGCAGTAATCCCCCCACTTTGAACATTGTACCCGACAGGTCGGTACAGGTTCGTGCCGGCACTTGCATCGCAGTATAGTTCGAGCTGTGAAACGATGAACATCTGAGAAATTTATTGGATAGTTATTTCAATATATCGACTTTATTCAATCCATGAATTTATTATTGCATTTATGTATAAAAGTAATCAATAAAGTTTTCATCTTAGAAATATAAATGAGGTAATTTTCACTTTTTCAGTATTTTATATTTTTTTGGATGAATTAACTATGTTTTTTAGGGACTGAAGCATGTATAATTATTTAATACGTTTTTTAAAAATAGATAATATAGATTAAAAATGCTCCTTTAAGTGTAATTTTAAATTACTTGCATCGCAGTATAGTTCGAGCTGTGAAACGATGAATATCGAAGTATCTTTATATATAGTTATTTCAATATATCGATTTTATTCAATCCATGAATTTATTATTGCATTTATCTTTTAAAGTAATCAATAAAGTTTTCATCTTCGAAATATAAATGATGTAATATTCACTTTTTCAGTATTTTATATTTTTCTGGGTGAATTAACTATGTTTTTAGGCACTGAAGCATGTAAAATTATTTAAAACGTTTTTAAAAAAATATATTATAAATTAGAAACGTTCCTTTAAGTGTAATTTTAAATAAGAATATATTCTACGCAGTAACCACCCTCTACTTTGAACACATGTCTGTGCAGGTACGGACTGGTTCGTACCGGAACTTTCATTGCAGTATAGTTCGAGCTATGAAACGATGAACATCGGAGTAATTTTATCGATAGTTATTTCTAATATATCGCATTTATTCAATCCATGAATTTATTATTGCACTTATCTATGAAAGTAATCAATAAAGTTTTCATCTTCGAAATATTAATGAGGTAATATTCACTTTTTCAGTATTTTATATTTTTTGGATGAATTAACTATGTTTTTTAGGGACTGAAGCATGCATAATTATTTAATACGTTTTTTAAAAATAGATAATATATGTAAATTGAAAACGCTCCTTTAAGTGTAATTTTAAATTAGAATATATTCTAAGCAGCAATGTAGCGATACTTGCATCGTAGTATAGTTCGAGCTGTGAAACGATGAACATTGGAGTAACTTTATATATAGTTATTTCTAATATATCAAGTTTATTTAATCCATGATTTTATTATTGCGTTTATCTATGAAAGAAATCAAATTTTCAATTTCGAATTATAAATGAGGTTATATTCACTTTTTGAGTATTTAATAGATTTATGGGTGAATTAACTGCTTTTTAGGCACTGAAGCATGTATAATTATTTAAAACGTTTTAAAAAAAAAAATATTATAAATTAGAAACGCTCCTTTAAGTGTAATTTTAAATTAGAATATATTCTACGCAGTAATCCCCCCTCTCCTACTTTGAACATTGTACCCGACATGTCTGTGCAGGTTCGTATTGGTACTTGCATCCCAGTATATTTCGAGCTGTGAAACGATGAACACCTGAGTAATTTTATCGATGGTTATTTCTAATATATCGAGTTTATTCAATCCATGATTTTATTATTGCGTTTATCTATAAAAGAAATCAATAAAGTTTTTAGCTTCGAAATATAAATGAGGTAATATTCACTTTTTCAGTATTTTATATTTTTCTGGTTGAATTAACTATGTTTTTTAGGCACTGAAACATGTATAATTATTTAATATGTTTTTAAAAATATATATTATAAATTAGAAACGCTTCTTTAAGTGTAATTTTAAATTAGAATATATTCTACGCAGTCATCTCCCCTCTCCTACTTTGAACATTGTACCCGACATGTCCGTGCAGGTTCATCCTTGGTACCTCGTGCTCAGTATAGTTCGAGCTGTGAAATGATGAATTACGCAGTAATTTTATAGTTATTTCTAATATATGGAGTTTATTCTATTCTAGGATTATACAATAATGGATTGTATTATTAAATTTAACTCTGTAAAAAATTGATGCAGTTTTCATCTACGAAATATAAATGAGGTAATGATTAAATTTATAGCAAGTAGCTTATTATTTTCTGTTTGAATATTCAACTATTAATATACTCTAGATCATTTGTAACAAAATTTATCGTTTTTTAAATACGTAATAAAGATTTAAATGATTCCATTAACTGTACATTTTAAATAAAATCATACTAGCGGCCATTATATTTTCTCAATTTAATATTTCATTATTATGACTCAAAATTAAGGAACTATAAAATAAAATTATAGTTTTAGTGTATTTTATAACGTACTGTATTGTCTTCAGGTGAAATTCAATAATGAGGAACTGTTTAATATATGTATCCATTTTATTGCATGTTAAATCAAATTATTTATAAATTATATATTATAAACTAAGCAAAGACATTGTTACAATGATAATATAGAGTTAAAAATTACATAAATTTAATAATTTTCATATCTTATCTATTCGGTGAACATTGAACCTGCACTTCGTACCCTAGCCTTTAGTCAAGTCCCAGCTCCGAAACTGTTCACTTCACTGGATTTATAAGTTCATTATTAGGCTAATAATAACGATATATAGAATTCTATTACAGTTTAAGAGTATTTTATAACGTACTTCAACGTCTTGAAGTGAAAGTATGTAGTAAGGTAATTTTTAAAGTATATATTTTTTAATTTGCATGTTAAATTATATATTTTATTAATTATACATTTTAAACTATTCATAGACATTTTCAAAAAGATAAAATTCCCTCAAAAAAGTACGTTAATTTTAATAATTTTCCTATTCTATCTTATCGGTGAACATTGAACCTGTACTTCGTACCCTAGCCTCTAGTCGGGTCCCAGCTCGGGAAGTGCGCAGTTAGCTTTGATTTATAATTTCACTATTTCCTCTAATAATAACGAAATATATAATTCAATTACAGCTTTATACTATTTTACAATGTAAAGTAACGTGTTCTCCTGAAAGTACGTAATGAGGAACTGTTTAAAGTAAATTTTTTTTAATTTGCATGTTAAATTATATATTTTATTAATTATACATTTTAAACTATTCATAAACATTTTAAAAAAGATAAAATTCCCTTAAAAAAGTACGTTAATTTTAATAATTTTCCTATTCTATCTACTCGGTGAACATTGAACCTGTACTTCGTACCCTAGCCTCTAATCGGGTCCCAGCTCGGGAAGTGCGCAGTTAGCTTCGATTTAATATTTCACTATTACGCCTAATAATAACGAAATATAGAATTCAATTGCAATTTTAAACTATTTTACAAAGTAAAGTAACGTGTTCTACTGAAAATACGTAATGAGGAACTGTTTAAAGTAAATTTTTTTTATTTTCATGTTAAATTATATATTTTATTAATTATACATTTATACTATTCATATACATTTTAAAAAAGATAAAATTCCCTTAAAAAAGTACGTTAATTTTAATAATTTTCCTATTCTATCTTATCGGTGAACATTGAACCTGTACTTCGTACCCTAGTCTCTAGTCGGGTCCCAGCTCGGGAAGTGCGCAGTTAGCTTCGATTTAATATTTCACTATTACGCCTAATAATAACCTAATATAGAATTCAATTGCAGTTTTAAACTATTTTGCAAAGTAAAGTAACGTGTTCTACTGAAAATACGTAAAGAGGAACTGTTTAAAGTAATTTTTTTTTAATTTGCATGCTAAATTATATATTTTATTAATTAAACTATTCATAGACATTTTCAAAAAGATAAAATCGCGTTAAAAAATTACCTGCACTTCGTACCCTAGCCTCTGGTCGGGTCCCAGCTCGGGAAGTGCGCAGTTAGCTTGGATTTAATATTTCACTATTATGCCTAATAATAACGAAATATATAATTCAATTACAGTTTTAAACTATTTTACAAAGTAAAAAAGTAACGTGTTCTCCTGAAAGTACGTAATGAGGAACAGTTAAAAGTAAATTTTTTTTAATTTGCATGTTAAATCATATATTTTATTATTTATACATTTTAAACTATTCGTAGATATTTTCAAAAAGATAAAATTCCCTTATAAAAGTACGTTAATTTTAATAATTTTCCTATTCTATCTACTCGGTGAACATTAAACCTGCACTTCGTACCCTAGCCTCTAGTCGGGTCCCAGCTCGGGAAATGCGCAGTTAGCTTCGATTTAATATTTCACTATTACGCCTAATAATAACGAAATATAGAATTCAATTACAGTTTTAAACAATTTTACAATGTAAAGTAACGTGTTCTCCTGAAAATACATAATGAGGAACTGTTTAAAGTAAATTTTTTTTAATTTGCATGCTAAATTATATATTTTATTAATTATACACTTTAAACTATTCATAGACATTTTAAAAAAGATAAAATCGCGTTAAAAAATTACCTGTACTTCGTACCCTAGTTTTTAGTCAGGTCCCAGCTCGGAAAGTGCGCAGTTAGCTTCGATTTAATATTTCACTATTACGCCTAATAACTACGAAATGTAGAATTCAATTACAGTTATAGATTATTTTAGAACAAAATCAGTATTAGAACATTTGAAACTTTTAATTTAATCATGAATTTTATTAATATCTAATATTTTGTAGTTACAATATTCATACATTATTCATTATTCATTATTCATCATTATTCATACAATACATTTGGTATTAATTATTATAGTCTAGTATATAGGCATTTGACTCTGAGATTAGTACTTTTTGCTTTTGGTGATATTTTTTCTGTAATTTAAAGAATATTTGTAGCAATATTTTATTAAGATTATTACAAGTTATTTCTTAAGTGCTCTTTATTTTTTTCAGATAGGAGACCTCAACGGGCTGCTACTACTGTGCAGGCTGAATGCACCCTTCGAATGAACTGAAGTATCTACAAAGCCTAACGCAAAGATTGGCAAGAAACGACCTGAAACTTCTCACCTATATAATGTAATTGAAGTAAGTTTTTTTTTACATACTCATAGAATTATAATAAATAAATATTTATTACATATATATATATTTCGGTTCTGTTCCGCAGGTTGTCGCTTCTAATTGAGTTTCAATAAGTTTTAGTATTTTCCAAAAATACAATTTATATTGAGCTCTAGTATGGTAAAGGGACTGTAATTATGGTTAATGAACAGATTTCAGAAATCATTTCATCAAAAAATAAATGTTTTGAAGTGTAGATGATAAATCTTTATTGAAACGTTCATTCCTATATGACATGATTACCGAAGCATACAAACTTCCCATTATTACATTATCTATTCCATACTAAAGCTTAGGTTACCTTGTATTTTAGGATAATATTAAAAGGGGAACGAATGAAAAGTGAAAACTTGTTGTAACTTAACTTGAAGCGACCATCTGCCAAATAATTACTAATTTTTCTAATAAGTATATAAGCCTATATCATTTAATCTTAGTTCCTTAATTTATTTATAACTATTTATTTTAAAATTGAATATCATCAGATCTTTGAAATTAAGTAAAAATTTATTATTTATGATATAAAATAATATTTAAACTGTTTTCTCTTTTGCAGTTGCTTGGCAGATGTTCCTGAGAGCTCACTCGCAGTGCTGGACTAGAAGGCAGGAAGCAGGTTCTGAAGATTACACCTGGAAGTTAGAGACCTGCAGGTAACCTGTACCGCCGAGAGTACGATGTTCCGCAAAGGACCTGCGAAGAGGTTTCATGACTCATCCGACGACGGAAGACTCCTCCCAGGAGGCCAAACGATTCGCTCTGGCGAGGACCCGGCAGGCCATCTTCTGGAGGTCAGCTCTTTTCCTCGCCAGTAGAGAGCCGTTCTTGGTCT
The DNA here is from genome assembly GCA_037127475.1 of Arma custos. Taxonomy (NCBI): domain Eukaryota; kingdom Metazoa; phylum Arthropoda; class Insecta; order Hemiptera; family Pentatomidae; genus Arma; species Arma custos. The sequence continues at coordinate 56,069,291 of CM073765.1, forward strand.
CGCAGGATGGTCGGAAGGATACGAACCCAACCCCTTAGTGTTCGGCATGTCCTGGAGAGGGATCTACGGCTATCGGGATCCTCCAAGCTCTCAACCTTCAGCGGGCATTTCCCTCCGGCACTCTTCTCCTTTTCCCAGACTTTCCTGTCTTCTAACTGAACCTATCGGCCGAGGTTACTCTCACTCGATGAGATATCAAGTTCTAGTGAGAGATTCGAAGGAAATGGAGGTCAAGGATTTCGCGGTTCGTTGTGTTTGGGAAATCGAATCGCGGCATCGAAGCGACTTCGCGACTGAGCAGTCTTCGTGTCACAGTTGCTCAGGAAGAGGAGCATCGCACAACTTGCCGAAGTTGGTAACTGAAATGACTGTTTTGGTGGTTGGATTTTTTTTTTTACTATTATTCTAGGAATATACAATTTTAGGTCTAGATATATTTCAGATATTCCCGTCTGGGTCTATCGTAACCTGCATACCCCTAGTAATTTGACAATTTTTATATAAAATTTCTCACCAACCACCATTTTAAATCCACTTGAAATTAAGCAGCATCTGTCCTGTTTTAATTTTAAACTTTATGAATTATCAGATGCTTTAAAATATTTTGAAAAACAATTAATATTATTAAATCCCAAATCCTTTAGAGCTGATGAAAGCTCTGAACCCAGCCCAACATTGGCTTTTATTAGTTGCGGTTCACAGCCTCATTTTTTCAGGAGCCAAAGGAAGTCAAACCAGGTTAGATATAGTAGAGAGATATTAAATTTGAGGGATAATTTGGTTTGATATTTTGCTGGCACCTGAGGATGGAGCTTTGTCCTATACACTAATAGTTAAAAAGCCAATGATTTTATAAATATCATTAATAATTTGTTTTTGAAACCTACCTATGTAGTAGGTATTAGGTTCTTTGGACGATAAATTTTAAAATCGCGATCACATGGTAAAATTTATTTATTTGAACAAGAAGCTAAGAATCAAGGAATTTCTGTCGGTACCGTTTTAAAAACCGAAACTTTGCAGAAAATAAAATCTAAATTCATTTCATTTCAGTTACCAACTTCGGCAAGTTGTGCGATGCTCCTCTTCCTGAGCAACTGCGACACGAAGACTGCTCAGTTGCGAAATCGCTTCGATGAGGCGATTCGATTTCCCAAACACAACGAACCGCGAAATCCTTGATCTCCATTTCCTTCGAATCTCTCACTAGAACTTGATATCTCATCGAGTAAGAGTAACCTCGACCGATAGGTTCAGTTAGAAGACAGGAAAGTCTGGGAAAAGGAGAAGAGTGCCGGAGGGAAGTGCCCGCTGAAGGTTGAGAGCTTGGAGGATCCCGATAGCCGTGGATCCCTCTCCAGGACATGCCGAACACTCAGGGGTTGGGTTCGTATCCTTCCGACCATCCTGCGAGACCAAGAACGGCTCTCTACTGGCGAGGGAAAGAGCTGACCTCCAGAAGATGGCCTGCCGGGTCATCGACAGAGCGAATCGTTTGGCCTCCTGGGAGGAGTCTTCCGTCGTCGGATGAGTCGTGAAACCTCTTCGCAGGTCCTTTGCGGAACATCGTACTTTCGGCAGTACAGGTTATCTGCAGGTCTCTAACTTCCGATTTCATGAACAAGAAGACGGAAGTTTTGCAAGAAGCCATGAAAACGGATGTAGCATAATTCAAGTAAGTTATATACTCTACACTTATACAATTAACTTAATGATAATTATTAAATGTTTTTGTTTACATGTTGCAGTAAACTTCTGATGGACTAGCTTCCTACGTATTGCAATTAAGATAAAATCTTCGTCAATTTTTTTATTAGATGTTAATATGAACTAGCTACTAACTACACAGGGCTACTATCTTCATCTTCATGGAACTTATAGCTCAATGGTCAAATTAAAAAAAAATAACATATCCTTTAGTTCACACATAAGGTATGTGTTCTGCAGTTTGTCACTTCAAGTTGAGTTACAACAAGTTTCATTAGTTTTCTTTTCAATATTCTCCAATATTACTAGTTATCGTGAGCTTTTTTAGCGTGGAAAGAGAATATGATTGTGTGAAATGTTCAGATTTCGGTCACCATTTCATCGAAAAATAACAATTTCATCTATCATTTCGAAGTATAGATTAATATATGTTTGTTAAAACGTTTATTTCTTGATGAAATGATAACCACAATGTATACATTACCCATAATTACATCCTCTTTTCTACTAAAGCTCACGAATATTTTTATTTTTGCAGAACATTAAAAAGGAAACGTATGAGAAGTTAAAACTTTTTGAGACTCAACTCAAAGCGACAACCCATAATAATTGAAGCCTATTAAAAAAAATGCATCATCATCACAACACATAAAAACTTATAATAAAGAAAATGTGATTTATTCTTTTTCCTTTTAATCTTCCTTTTATAATACTTTGTAATTCATACTTCTTAGAATAAATGGAATAAAAAATTTAGAGGTATACGATGTCATTATATCTAGCGATAGATCAATAAGACTTCAATGCAATAACCTTCAAATGGTGCATAATAAAAAAAATTAAAGATTGTTTAATTTATTTCTTCACAAGAAAGCTAGCTTAAACCTTTTAAAGTTAACTTATAATTATGAAACGCCGCTGAGAATTTTTTCTTACATAATATTAAATTGTTTTTTGGCGTTTTTAATTTGGTATGTATTTAGGATTTATATTTAATAATAAATATTAGTTATTAGCTGATTTTTATGGGTATACATTTTCCAGTAGATATATATATATATTGCATGTATTTTAAAAACATAAATAACAATGCTTATTTAATGATGGGTAGTACCAAACATAATGTCTAGAATTCATAAACTTGACAAAAGTCAACTATTATTATTATCAACTAAACTATTATTATTGTTAACATGAGATAGGATCAGAATAGTAGGAGACGAAAGGAAAAAGCAAACATAGCAAGAATAAAATTAAGCAAATCTCTCACTTTCTTCAAAAAGACAGGAATTGCAACCCACCTTAAGATGTTGCTACCCATTGAAATAATTTAAGTTTAAACAAAAAGTTATATTTTAAATGATTTGTCATGGGTTCAGAACAAGTTACCGTTTCTAGGACAACGATTTCGAAAGGAAATGATTTGTCCGAGATACCAACCGCCAGGTTTTTCCCGAATTTAGGGTACTCACTTTATAGAGGCTGGGTGAGCCCCAGGAGTGTTTGTAAAATCCAAAAGTTTCCTGTTAACAGATCTACGTCAACCGGGTTTGAATCCGGATTCTCTGCATATCTACTCATCACTCTACGAAATGAGGTACCACTCAACCAAAAATAAAATAAATCTAATAAAGTAAAAATAAAAGGGAAGAGGAAATATGCAGGAGTGTGCATGGAGAAAACCGTGATTACACGAGCGTTTCACCATGACTACAGTATAATAGTTTAGAAGAACAAAAGTTAAACAAGATATATTAAATAATGGAGATTATTAAATTTTACAATAATACCAAATACAAAGCCAAGAGTTATATCTGAACAATTATTTTAGGACTCTTTTTGATATTTTGCTCGTCTGTTTCAAGATAAGCTCATTTTGAATAGGAAACCATCATAAAAGCTCATTCGTATCTGTAATAAGTTGCTCAGTTGATAGCAAATATTTAACCCACAAAAGGTACGGTGGGGTTAGGGCCGACCCCAGGATGCTTTGAAATGCACTCGCATGCCCCAAAATTATCTCCAACGGTTAAGACTTTGAGTACCTGTACTGCGAGAGGGTTTCACTACACAAGGTGAGTCAATTGTCTTTGTTACTCCAATTCCGCGAAAATTCATGTTTGGGGTTGACGAAAACCCCAAAGTATTATTCATGTACTCCACCGTGTTTCGTAATAGAAATTCCTTTATTCAGCAATTCTCTCGTCTATTAGTATTAATTCGACTATAAATTTCCATCAGGTTATATAGGGAAAATTACTAGTTATGAACACCCCCGCCAGTAATGAAAACCATTAATTTAAAATGCCAACAATAAGAAACACATGGACCTGGAACAGAAGTTTCTGGTTGATTGTTGTCCCCTGCCATAACCACCTGCTCTCATTTGCTTACTTCCAGTCAGGGCAATATTTGCCCTCGTAGAGCAGATAAGAAAACGAAAAATCTATTTGCTGGAGTCATTTGAAAGCTGTTCACTATTGCATATCTTCCTATGATTATTGAGAATGTTTTATTCATTTTATTATTCATGAGACTGGTTTTCAACTACATTTTGCTTAGAAAATTTTAGAGTTTTACTTTTGTTTATTTTTGTTTCTTATTGTGAAAGTTATTTACTTTTACTGCATATGTTGTATTGGACATTTTTCATTAACTTGAAGTTACATTGCGTTTTAATGAAAAGTTCGATTTGAAAATGTATTTTTATGAAGAATAAAGTCATGTTACAGTATTAGAATTATGTTCTTATTGATGAGTAGAGAGGCACTGATGCCATAGCACCTCAAACCTTAAAAAAAAAGTTGGGGTATGTGATGGCCCCGACAATAAGAAACACATGCCCCTGGAACAGAAGTTTCTGGTAGATTTTTGTCCCTCATTCTGAACCACCTCAAAAGACGATATTTGCCCTCGTAGTGCAGATAAGAAAACGAAAAATGTTTGTACTATAATAAAAATGCAAAAAATCTATTTGTTCTAATCATTTGAAAGCTGTTCACGATTGCATATCTTGCTATGAATATTCATAATGTTTTATTCATTTTATTACTCATGAGACTGGTTTTCGACTACATTTTGCTTAGAAAATTTAATGTATGTTTTATTTTTTGTTTTTATTATTTTATTGTGAACGTTTCCCACTTTTACTGCCTATGTTTTATTGGACACTTCATTTATTTGAAGTTATATTGCGTTTTATATTTGCTAATGAAAAGTTAGATTTGAAAAAATATTTTTATGAAGAATAAAGTCATGTTACAGTATTAGTATTATGTTCTTATTATGAGAGGCACTGATACAAAAAAAAAAAAAAACCGTGAACGAGCCTGGGGTTCAGTACATGGTAGAGACTGTACTGTTTCATGAATAACAATTCTGCAAGGAGGTGACTTGTCCTAGGTCACGCTCAACCGCCAGGTTGTCCCCCCTTATTTTGGATACCCTATTTTTATAGTATTTTATAGAGGCTGGGTGAAGCCCAGGAGCCATCTCCCGCCGCAAACAGACTAAATAAAATTAACTGCCTGCAGCGGGATTTGAACCAGGATTTCCGGCATCCATTCCGCTCCCGAGGCACTGCTACCACAGCATCTCAAACCTTAAAAAAAAGTTTGGGAATGTGAGGACCCCCCCCGTACCATTTATGTCCTCCCAGCTCACCGTACCATTGGAGGGTTAAGACATAATTTTGATATTTTCATAAGATGTGGAAAAAAGAATCAGAATAATGAAGAAGTTCCCCATATTTTTTATAACAAGCGATTTATTTTATGTGTTATTGTTTTTAAAACAGACTGTTCGAGGCCTACAGGCTGTGAGCGATAGGAAGGGGAACATCCCAAAGGCTTAATGACTTCCGAAGGTCCCTAATTGTTGAATAAAAAAAAAGAAATAATGTCTTTAATTAAATTATTTATACAATAAAAAATATTACTTACTTACTATACCTAGTAGATGCAATGCCTTGCGAACCTAAGGAATGGTGAGTAGTAATAATTTTCGGTAAACAGCATTCATTCTGTTTTATTATGACAGGCTGATGTTACAACACACTGTTACATATTAGAATCTATATCGTGTATTGACTCTGAATTATGTTATTGAATGAATTAATGTTTTTAAACAGTTTTTTGTGGGAGGGGGGATTGCTGAATGTGTAGAGAGTTCTGAAGGTCCCAGATTTAAATCCGGCTTCGACAGATCAATTATTTAATATATTAACAGACTTAATTGGAATCTTTGAGGTCTGCAGACCCTAGTGGGGCTCACTCTTGCTCTATAAATTTCTATAAAAGTGTGTCTCACTTGAATTAGGAGCGGTTCATCATTACATCAGTTTAGAACCTTTGGCATAGAGACAGTAGATCCTATCATGTACTGAGCTCATTTAAAACAATTCTGGACGTGATATACAAATATTGATTAGCATAACAACCTACTGGCAGATGGACCTAGGATTTTTATAAGTTATAAAAGCCTTGGTTATGCCGTGCTTCGAAAAATACGTAAAACGGGGGTGCGAGCCAGTGCGATATAGATAGTTAAAATTTATGCACGATATAGATAGTTTAAACTGGATAGTTAAAATTTAGGATTCCCGCTGTAGGCAGCATCGTCCGATAAACTACAACAGCATGAGTTTAAGTTAACACATTGACGCCATGGAACGGGATTTCTCGTTTTGGTGATAAGCTCCGGTCACATAGTAAATCGATATTATAATATATATGATAACAATTATATTTATGTATGGTAAAATTACCGGTCTTATAGTATATTTCAGCAAAACATTAGCGGGTGGCAATGTGTTAAATGATGTAATAATAAAATACAATTATCAAATAGTTATAATTCGAGCGTGGAAAGCTAGTAGAGAAGTTTTATTGATCGCTCTTCATTGGTAGTTCGAATTTTCAATTCCTTATGGTGTTAGAGGTACTAAATAAACTGCAACATGTAATTTTACTGAATTTTAAAAAGTTTTAAAAACACTTTGCGCTAATTTAAACTTAAGCATTATGTGAGAATTTCCTTACACGTTTTTCTATATTTATTTTTAATAATTTCTTTTACTCCAGGTATATGAAGAGGTCAAGTCTACTACGAACTTCAGGAAACTTGGATAGTCTTCTTGTTCCATCGAAGGTCTCCTAGAGGTTTATATTGTCTTATGCCGTAGCAATTCACTTCAATTCAGGTCGTCCGATTCTACGCAGGTCATCAGATTCTTCGCAGATCATCCGATTCTACGCAGGTCATCCGATTCTACGAAGGTCATCCGATTCTTCGCAGGTCATCCGATTCTACGCAGGTCGCTGGAAGGATTCAGGAGAGAATGGCTGCGAGCGAGGTAATCAACTACTTAGTAAAGTTAATAACAATAGTTAGCAATATTTTGTAAGATCTTTCAAAATGATACAGTATTTATTCTTTTTTTTTTCTCGGTTCTTCCGATCATGAGAAAAAAGAGAGAAATCAATGGTCCTCCAGATGCCTATAGAATTTAATTTCTTGAAGTTTCGACTTGGCCCGAGCATGTCTTATAGCATCCACTAGATGTGCTCCACCACATTTACTCCTGCCCCTATTCTGAATTTGGGTGCATATATTCTGTTATGGTTATGTTCAGTTTGCAGTTCATACTTCGTAACATGATCTTTAATGTTTAGTGTTTTTGGAGTTGCCATGAGGATGCTTAATATTCCATCATTGTCCTATTACAACTTTGTCCATTGATTTGTCATCATCTAATGGATGGTGAGAATCCATTTGTCGTTGAAGAATTACGTTGTCAGCCATACCGTCAAAATTATTTTTTGGCTGATTTTTTTTTCAGTTTTTCGAGAACTGATCATTCAGGAATATACAAGTATTACGTTTCTTGAATTATTGTTGGTCAATAAATTTATTTCGTTTACTTAATAAATAGTTGTAATTTTATAATTGCTAATTTTTATTCTTTTAAAGGCTCTTTAATCATATATATTTTGGGATCTTATGCGTTAATATTGTCTTCAATATTAATTACATAACTTATTACTTATTTTCTTGAATGCTTCATTTTCTGAACAATCACTGTTTATTCGAATATAATCATGCCTTGGGTGATTAAAATGCGTAGAGAAGTGGAGATAGTGTGGGGTTTATGATTTAATGATATATTTCAATTTTGACTAAAACGTATAAAATAAGTTACATTATGTTCATTATGGATTATTTTTTTTTTGTAACTGTAGATTCGAGTGCTTAAAGGAACAAGTAGAGATTGTAAGATTGGCTTCTGGAGGCAAACAAAATACATTCAAAATATAACCTATAACCTATTATTTATGACAAAATTCTTATAATTTGGTTTTATTATTTGATATTAATATGTTTTTTTGTTTCAGGGCTGAGACAACCCACGCAGATCTTCAAGACTTCAAAGAAGCCGACACACCTCGTAGGGTGCCAAGTCAGTGGAGTGTGCCAAGTACTAAGCATGCACTGTGGTCCTTCACTCTAAACAGTAGCTTTGCAATCAATAGTCTTTTAAAGAAATTAAGTTAATTATTTATTAGAATTGTTTTATTTCTTCAACTTTAAACAAATCACAACTTTATTATTATGAATTAATTATTCATTATTAAAAATTATATACGATACAGAGCCACAGTTCTGCCCACTTTGGATATTGCATGCGTGTGTTGTTTTCTTCATACAAATACACTACCAAGGAACATAACAACATGTTACACTATATTTGCTTTTATTATTTAAAAATTTTTGTGAAATTATTTAAATATTTAATTGGAAACAAATATACATTTTTTCTAAAAATTTTAATTTCTTTACATTTTAATAGTACAGAAGATAGATTAAAAAAGTTCATTATTTATAAAATCAATTCGTTATTTGTTTATTATTCATTATTTATTAAATTAATAAAATATTTAAAAGTACTAAATTTATTATATTATTATCTCTATAAATAGATAGTTAATTTTTCAGATTGTATATTTTTATGATAAATTAGGTAGGATAGGGTAAATCCTTAGTGGGCAGATTTAACAGTAGATGACGCATGCGCGCGAAATTAATATTCTTTTTTTTGCATGGCAGCGACCTCCTCTCACAAATTGTTAGGTTAATATTTATTTATTTAGAGCTAATAGGCTTAAAGTTATTTAAACATTTTCTGATTATTAAATTTTTTTTACATTTCATAAAAATTCAATTTAAATTTTGTTTCAATCTTTAAGATTCATAAAATCATTAAATTCAATCATTATATTATAAATTTGATATAGATACAATTTTCAATAAATTATATAAGTTTAACTAGAATCAAATATATCATACTTAATTAAATTTAAAGCTTTCATTCATTATTATTGAAGTAATAAAATCATTAGTTAATAATTCAAATTTAATTATTGTTATTAGTAATCAAAATTTATTATTTTAATGTGAGAGTTGAGGATCTTCAGGACCTTCCAGACTGCAGCTGCGGTCTCCTCTCTCATTACACACACAACACTTTTTATTCAACATTAGTGAATTTTATGTTAGATCTTTAATATAATTTAGAACTTTAAAGTTTATTGAATTTTGAATAAAATTAATTTTAAAAGTAATGTAATTTTTAAGTTATTTTTAGATAGATAAATTTTTTAGTGATAAATATTAAAAGTTAATTTTCTTATTCATTTCACATAAGTATAAATATTTTTTTAATAATATAAATTACAGTAAATTCAAGTTAAAATTGCATATTGACTAGGATAATATTATTTTCATTGCTATATTTTTTATAATTAAGTAAATAGTATAATTTGACACATTAGGTACACATGAGAGATGTGAGCAAGATCTTCGAAAATGTGAGTACAAATATTGCATGAGTTTTGTTTTGTTTTTATTATTATATTTAATATTTTGTAATATCCCCAGACTCCCTTCAAAGTTGAAGGGTCTCTGAGGCTTCTTTTTAAACCTACTTAAATTTAATATCTGTGATTTTACATTTAGTATACACTTGAAATAATTTTATCATTATTTTTCGGGACATTAGGCCATCATCACATGTCGAACGAACACCAAGCTGAGTTATCCCTCAAAAAAATATCTCTCTACTATATCTAACTTAAGCTTGCGATTCAGCAGACAATGTGACCTTGAAATGATTTTCCGAAAATTCTTATAATTAGTAAATTAAGTTTATTACTAAGTAGGTTTAGAAAACATATATGCTAGGTTAATTTATAATATGTAATTTAGGTTATTCGTCGAAATTAGGTTTACTCTTCGAATTTAGGTTAATCGTCGAATTTAGGTTTATTCGTCGAATTTAGTTTTACTCGTCGAATTTAGGTTTATTCGTCCCATTACCCAAATTGTCTTCGTACCAAATTCTTCAGGATTTTATATCTTGAAGATCTTAGGTGATTGTGGACTAGGCCTATAGGGGATACCACATTAAAAAAAACGCACCTCAGGCACTCTACCTCTGCGGTGGTGTGGAAATGAGTGCATTAATAATTTTATTGCAGCTTTTAGTCACTTCAAATTAATAATAATTTAAAAGTGTAGTACAATTTTATCCCATTTTGTCAAGACGATCGGATTTCAGAGTTATATTTTGCAGTAACTATTAACACTATTATGACAAGAGAAATCAGAAAAATTCTGTTTTATATGATTAAAGAATATGAATCACTCCATAAATGAGAAACAGTAAATTAAATTGTTATAACAAGATATAACTATTTTTTTTTCATCTCTATTAACTAATTTAAGAAATTAGTACTGAATTTTTATTCGAAGCTATTTTTTCCTTGATTTTTTGTTGCAAAGAACCAAATGAAATAACATTAATGATTTAAATTTCTCCTTTCTATCCTCCCAATTCTGTTTTTTTCTTTCCCAATGGCTTTCTTTTATTTATTCTGTATATTTACTGCCTGTTTTCTTCTTTGATCTCTCCACAAAAAATCTTTAAAAAATTTAACTTTTTTCATGGGAAAATCTATAATTTGTATTTGTTTAGTATTTATACCCATTTCTCTCATGCCTGCGTTGGCTTCTATTAATCATATATTTTTCAATTTCTGTCAAAAATGTTGAAAATCCCTTTTTTTAATCCATTGTTCGGTCAAATGGAATGGAAGGAATTCTTATGATGTTTCTAAAATGTCATTCTTCTTCCTCTCAATCTTGTGAAAGCAATTAGCTCTTTTTGACTAAAATTTCTCTATTGCTTCAGAGTTTTAATACCCCATTTTCAAATTTCGGACTTCTAATTTTTCTTAGGATTTTTATTTCCTTCTTTATTATCAAATATAATTTTTCGGCTGCTAGATAGAAATTACACTTGGAAAGCATATAGGGTTCCAAAAAATAATAATAATTCTGTGTACCATTATAGATGTATCTGGAAATTATAAAACAGTATATCTTGTAGGTCTGTCCCGAAAAATGGAGTTCGAAATTGACCATCAACGAAATGAAGCGAGAACCAACCTCCCGTATATTTGATTGAAGCGAATTAAAGAAGATTTAGGGTTTATTTGAATTCAATTTATTCGGCATTATAAATGACAACACTGGACGTGTCACATATACAGACTTTGTCAGGATCGAATGACGATTACACGAATCTGGACCGAAAGAGATAGCACGTCTCTCATCATCCGCCCAAAACAGACTAAGGGTATATTGCTAATGGATTATCGAAGCTTTAGTATTGGATTAGCTCTTCACGATTTTTTTTTTAGAGCTTATAGTTCACAGTTTATTTCTGAAGTAGATAACAATAATAATATTTAATATAAATAAAATAAACAAAATCACTGGACTCATTTTTTTTTTTTAATTTGACAGTTCACAGTCCATTTCTGGATAATCCTAGTCTTTGGTATCTGTTTCACAGGTTTTCGCTTCAAGTTGAGATACATGTTTTAACTATTTATTCGTTTCATTTTTAACATTTTTCAAAAAGTTATCGTGAGCCGGGAGCGGAGTGGCACAGTGGTAGAGCACTGTGTTGCCATGCCGGAAATCCTGGTTCAAATCCCGCTGCAGGCAGTACTTTTGTTTAGTCTGTTTGCAGCCGGAGATGGATCATATAGGTTCTTGGACCCTCCTGGGGCTCACCCAGCCTCTATAAAATGTTATAAAAATAGGGTACCCAAAATAAGGGGGAACAATCTGGTGGTTGAGCGTGACCTAGGGCAAGTCACCTCCTTGCCAGAACCGTTGTCCTTGAAGCAGTGTAGTATCTACCTTGTACTAAACCCCAGACCCTGCACGGGTTGTAGTGGTACAGGCCTTTTTTTTATCATGAGCTTTAGAATGGAAATGAGAATATAATAATGTGTAATGAGTAGATTTCATATCATCAAGAAATAAGAGTTTCAATTGACATTTTGAAGTATAGATAATATATGTTTGTTGGACCGTTCATTTTAATAGATGAAATGAATACCGAAGTGTACAAATTTCTCATAATTAACTTCTCTTTTCTATACTGAAGCTCATGATAACTTTGGAGAAAAAACCCTGTACCTATACAACCCTTTAGGCTCACTGCATACACAACGGTTGTGCAGGGAAATGATTTGTCCGAGACTACTCTCAACCGCCAGGATTTTTTTTTCCAAACAAAGAATACTCACTTTATTAAATATGGGCGAGCAAAGGAGCAATTCTAAATCCTATACGGTCCATCTGTGGACAAAATAATTTATCTGTGAAAGTCGGATTTGAACCCGCACCTCGGTACAGCAACTTGAGCATTTAATTTATGTCATATATTATCCCAGATTACGTTTTAAAATGTACATAACCACGAGTATACATGGTAATAAGATGACATGGTAGATTCTGTACTATATGTAGGATAACGTTTGTACAATTATAGTACTTTAATAAGTATAATATATATATATATATATATATATATATATATATATATATATATATATATATATTAACCTGTACCACTATAATCCGAAAAGGGTCTTGGGATCACACAGTACATGGTAGAGACTGTACTGTTTCAATGACAACGGTTGTGCAGAGAGGTGATTTAACCGAGATCACTCTCAGGCTTTTTTTTTTACCAAACTATGAGTACTCATTTTATTGAGCATGGAAAGACCAAGGAATGTTTCCAAAATCTTGTAGGAACCATTTGAGGCTATTAAAAGATTAAATAACTTATCTGTGATAGTCGGATTTGAACCCGAGGTTCGGCACAGCAACTCGAGTTCAATTGATGTCACCTGGGATTAAACGTTTTATAATGTACCTTAACCACGAGAGTACCTTGTTACAACGATTATTCATTTTGAATAATATAATCTGCATCCATTTTGAAATATGTTGGAAGCTTCCCAATTCGTGGTTCCGATCTCATTACATGAACTAGAGCTTTCAGGACGACGGCAATTCTAGAATACGACTACCGGCAACAATAAACTGTGGTCAGTCGGCTACGGCCGGAACTTTAGTAGTTTGACTCACCCGTAACCAATTTATTAATAACCAATTCGATATCAAAACTTTATATCTGAAATTCTATATATATCTGAAATTCAAACATAATAATGATCTTCACTAAACGTAACAAAATCCTTGTTTAAATAAAGGAGAGGTTATTTATTAAAACAACTTTATGAAATAAATTATTATTTAAAATCATTTTCTATAATTCCCAACGTGTTATGAACTTTTCAATACCAGAGCTGAAAATGTCTGTATTTTGTGATGAAATAAAGCTTGAAAATGCGTTTTTTAATTGAGAATATTTTAAAAACATTTTACCATAAAGGAAGTTGGTCCAAATTTCTGAACATATTGAAATATTTTGGAGATAATTCTGGTTAATAAGTTGGGTGTGGAAGGACAAAGCAACCCAGCTTGTTTATTTTCTCCACTATCTGTCGTGAAACATGAGGTCTGGCAGTGTCATGTAAGAGTATTGGTCCCTTCCGATTCACCAATGCAGGTTTTTATTTAGAAGTACTTGTAGCATTATGTCAATGCCTCTGCAGTGCGATGTGTGATGTTTTTATCGCTGGCCAGAAAAGAGAAATAAATTATATGAATAAATTATTCCTGGGCATGACCATCAAACAGTCCACAATTTTTTTTTGGATGATAATTTTGCTCTGTCCAACATCGAATGCTCCGTTCGTTACAAGACTCTTCCCCGAACGTGATGGTTATGTTTCTTCTAACTTGGACTGCTGAGTGTTCAAGTTTAAACTCATTTAAAAATTACATAATCGCGTTTTTCCATAGTCATCTTTGATGGCATACTAAATAACGTTCGTTCAATCACAGTGATGGTAAATATTATATAAGGTTCTTATATGGAGCTGGGCCGCTGAGTGGTAGAGCGCTGTGTTGCCTTGTCAAACGTCCCGGGTTCAAATGCAGCTGTGGAAGATAATTTATTTGATCTGTTTACAGCCGAAAGGATCCTGTGTGATCGGAAAACCCTTCAGTGGCCTCACTCAGCTCTATAAAGTGGGTACCCTTAATTGGAGGAATACCTGGCGGATTGAGCGTGATCCAGAACAATTCAATACCTTGCACATCCAGTGTACTAGAAACAATTCAATCTCTACTACATACTAAGCCTAAGACCCTTCATGGGGTGTGTTGTTAAAAGTTTTTTTTTTTTTACTATTTGTTTCTGGTTTGGAAGAACCTAATTCAATTTTTTTTTCCGAAAAATAGCTGTTACGTTTTGGGTGAAGCCTTGGCTAAAATCTTCTCCTTCAACTGATGAAAGACATTTTCATACACGTAGTTCATGATCGAAAAAATGCAATTTAAAGCCGAATAAATGTTGATTTTAAGATTAAAAAAATTCTAATGGTTATCATTGCCCTTATAACTGTACAATAACTATTTAAAATTTATATACATATATATACAAATATATAGGCATAATTTAAACATACTTTATATTAAATATATTTATAGAAATTAATACCTATATAAACTTCATAATAAGTAAAATTTTATTGCATAATAAAATATTAAACATAAATAAACTCAAAAAATAATTACTTACATAAACTTATTTATATTCTATTAAAAAGTTGCATATTAATTAATAGGTACATGTAAATTTAATTAATTTTATACTTAGAGATTATATTCATATATACATAGTTATACTTATTTTTTAGCTATTTATTATTTTATCCAATTTTTTATACTTATAACAATTAATTCACATAGGTAACTAGATATGAATATGTCAAATTAACAGGAATATCTTGATAATTTTTAATAAACATTTTAAGCCATTATTGATACATTTTTCATTATTACCCAATGCCTCATGAATCTGTCGAGGCAAGCAACATCTTCCATCTCATTACTGTACTCACAACAGTCCTTAAATATATGATATTAGAATGAAATATTACATCACGTTTTATTGAGTAAGTTCACTACATTTGATATAGAGTGACATATCTTTCTCAGGTGTCCTCACCTGAATAACTCCCTGCCAGCATACTTCTCAAACCTCCCTGCCCTAACGACTAACAAATGATGTACTCAAGGAGGGACGATAGGAAGAATACATCAAGAATTCCGAGTGAGCCTTCCCAGATCTTTCCTCATTCATATTCGGTGAAGGCTCTTGTATTAGGAAAGTTATGACTTGTCATCTAGCAGGTCCACTCCGTCCGAAAACATCGCCCCACTGCTCTCAACTAAGCTCCGCGTCGTGTAAGGTCTATTTCTCATCTTAGGAAGTTCCAGCTCTTAAGTTATTAATTCTCAAGTCGTCGTAAATGAGGTTATTTTCTTATTTAAAGAACTACGTCTTCATGGAATCAGTTATTGGTGTTAGTCGGTCGACTGTGAGCTGATGATCGGAGGCAGTAAAAAAAAAAATTAACCTGTACCACTAGAGACCATGAAGGTCTTCGGTTCAGAACGTTGTAAATGCAGTACTGTAGGACATGATGATTTTGTGGCAAGGGAGATGATTTGTTCGAAAGCTCTACCACCTAGTCCCCCTTATTTTACAGAGGCTGGGCGATTCCCTTGGTGGTCTTCAGTTCTTAAAGGGCCTATTCTCGCCTGTAGTAGATAAAATAAAATAACCTACCATCCTTGCATCCTTCCTCTATCAGTATGAGCTCCTCAAATTTAAATCCTCCATCCATTCCCGTAATATCCGTTCCCTACCTTCCGATTTGTATATAGAGGCCCATCGAACCGCTGCTTTCGACAGATCGTTCCTGATTCGGTCCTGTTCCCTGTGGAATTCTATCCCTTCTTCCATTTGCTGTTCCAAGACCCTTCCTACCTTCAAATCCTGCTTATTTGATTACTTTCTATCCCTCCAGTTTCCCGAAGAGCATACATAAAATTATCGATAGGGTATTATTTATTTTTTTTATTCATTTTTATTTTTATTTTTAATGTGAAGTAATGTGAAATTTTCTTTTTTTCATTATCATAAGAAGCTATTTTTTTTATTTATTATTATTAAATCAGCTTTAAGTATAGATTGATTTTTGTACTTGTTTTTTTTTTTTTTTTTCTTAGACTCTAAAACCCACAACAATGTACGGTTATGTTATTCTAATAAGACGCCCCAGAATAAATAAAGGATTTATTATTATTATTATTTTGGATTTCTCGGCTTGTGCCGGATAAATTCACCAACCCGGACCATGTTCAAGGGTATGGCTCATTTTATGGTTAATTCGGAATATTTAAGAATTTCCTAACGATGCTGGCAGTTTCCAGCATTACCGCTTTCTGGACTTCTTCCAGTCCCTTAATTATTTCCAGCGTCTTCATTGATTTAATAGTTTCCTGAGGAATTAAACCATTGCTGGATACAATGATTGGCAGTACTTTTACATCCACCAGTCGGTAGAGGTGCCTTAATTCCTCGCAGAGCTCTTGGTACTTCCGAATTTTTTCGCTCAATGTTTTAGAAACGTTGTCATCAGCAGGAACCCCAACTTGGATGATGATGGCCTTTTTAATTTTCTTATCTAAGAGCAGTATGTCTGGTCTATTGTGGGGTATATTATGGTCAGTGATAACAGTTTGATCCCAATATAGTTTGATGCCATTTTTTTCTAATATTGGCTGTGGCTGGTATTTGTAAAATGGGTGATGACTGTTTATTAAATTATATTTTTGAGCCAGTGCCTGATGTACGATCTTTGCAGCATTATTGTGCCTAGTTAGATTTTCTTTACCTGCTAATGCTTGGCAGCCAGAGGTGACGTGTTGAATTGATTCGTACGTTGCTTTGCATAGGCGACACCTGTCTTCGATTGCTTGGTGCAGAATGTGTTTTCTGTAGGAGTTTGTTGCCATGACCTGTTCCTGTATTGCCAGAAGGAATCCTTCAGTCTCGGGGAACATTTTTCCTGTGGTAAACCTACGGACAGACGCTTCTAAATTGATACCCGGAATATTTAAAGAACTTTATTATTATTATTATTATTACCACAACCAGGTTTGAACCCGACACCATCGGCATGTCAACGTAGTGCTCTACTAATACTGTCAAGACTGTTTCGGAGTGGCTGAGTGGTAGATCGCTGAATTGCCATGCCGAAGGTCCTGCGTTCAAATCCCGCTCTCTGTCAGAATTTAATTTTAATCCGTTAGCGGTCGGTGATGGATCCTGTGAGACCTAGGACCCTCCTCCTGCTTACCCAGCCTCTATGAAGTTGGTAACAAAAAGGAGGGGAAACAATCCCGTTGTCCAAGAAAGAGTAGTCAAAGTGTCTACTGGTATGTACTCATCCCCAGACCCTTTCTGGGTTGTAATGGTACACATTTTTGTTACTTTGACAGGATTATTTTTTTAGAGAGTATAGACAGTTTTATAATATCTTATTTCGGCATTTCAGAAGATGCACTTCTTTTTGTAGATATTTTTGTTAATCTATAAGCCTTAGTATGAAGTTATTATTATAAAAATTAATAATAAGTAAATCGGATAACAGGGGGTAACCATGAGACAGGAAATTAAATAAAAGATTCCCTTTGGGAGTGTGGGAGGGAGGACTAAAGAGGGAAAAATGACAATTGGTTCATTTCGTCCATATTCCGACCTCATTTCCCCACACCCCTCTCACCTCGAAGCTAAAATGAATTTTCCCATATAGACTCTTTTCCCTTCTCATTTTCAACCTGTCTTGTTTTATTAGTACATTTATTCTTTATACATAGTTTCATTTAATACTCTTGGTTTTTCCCTGTTCTTCGCCCAGTATATTAAAATCCTTTATATATGAAAAACGTAGACACTTTATATATATTTTTTTATGATAAGTTAAAACCTCTAGAATTATAAAAGCCTCTTAAACGTACCCTGTGGCTCTTAGATGTCCGTATTTTTATAAAGCATTTTTAAGCTTTTCCAAAAATTAAAGATAAAATGCTATAACACTGCAACTAAGGGCTCCCTTAAGGTAATGATATGATTTTAATTAATTTTTAATATTTAAAAATATATTGTTTCTAAATGATAATCGTTTATATGATTTATAAGTTCCTCAACATCACTGACTTTCAACTGAATCATTGAAATTTTAACCGATCTCACCTTTTTACATTGATAATTCTTTTCTGTAAATACGTCATTAATTTTTTTGTCTCTGACCATGATCAACTTTTGCTTTATTTTTAATTATGTTAAATTTGTTTCAACTGTTCGTTTCTTCTATTTCACCCGTTTCCTGTGGTTTTGTCCAATTTTCACACATTCTCCTTTTTGGTCTTCTATCTACAGAAGCCCTCAGCGTTCTGAAGTTCTTTCTCAAGTGAAGAATGTTTTTCAATGCTATCTCAGTTTTGTCCATGTTCTTACCCTTGAGTTCATTCACATTGTTGTCCATAGAACCATTTCCCACCCTTAATTATATCTGTATAATATTATTCGCATTTAATCTCTACATGGGGTATGCACAATTTATTATAAACTCCACTTCTGTAGGGTTTCCTACAGTGGAGAAATATAATTCTATAGGACTATATAATGTCTAAATGTCTACAGAAATGGATACAATCCTGTGGGAACTATAGACAGGGCTGAGTTATCCTCTATAATGTATGTACTATAAATTAGGAGAAATCTGATGCTATAGCTTGATCTTACCCAGATCCTGTTCGTGCACAACCGTTCGCTTAGATATAGTACAAACTCTACGACGTAATGAGCACATAATACTTAATGGGCTGTATTAGGCACCTTGGCTAAAAGAACTAAAAGCTATGGCGATGATCAATTTTAACTTCTTTTAATGTAAATTTTTAATAGATACAAATATTTTCATAGTCTTTTTAACTTTCTAGTAGGGGTTTCTCTTATGATCCATCCGCATCTGTTAACATATGAAGTAATTACTCTGCCGGATTTGAACCCTCAACACAGCAACCCACCGCTACACTGCTGAGCTACAGAGGTCCCACCTTTTTAAAATTAGGTAAAGAAATGATTTACTTCAGAGTTGGCAAACATTTATTTGTTTCTGAGATTTGTAAGTCTTTGCTCATAAATGTCAAGATATTTACTTTCTTTGGAAAGAATTACTATTGACATCCCTGCCATATCCCATTGTGGCAAATTCCCGAAATCGCTGACAAAGGCCGCTCAGATGTCCGAGTACCCCAGTGATACAGATTACTATTGGACAAGAAGTGGACTCCCTGCCTTATATGGTCTTCTTCACGAGCCAGGAAGGAGTAAACGACATCTCCTGAGGGACTCCCTGTAATCCAATATCGGATATGGTCCATTTTAGGGATAACATTTTATTCTTGCCATTTTGAGAGAGAGGAGTCTCGGAATGGCCCGGAGTTTGGCCGCAGGGTAGGAAGAGGGAGTAATAATTGCGTCGTTTAGGACAACGACCTGTAGCGGAGTCGACTCGTATCGCTATTAGTGATCTATACACACACTAAGACTGCAATGTTTAATCAATCTAATCTTTATTAAAATAATAAATTAAATTTTAATGAAATGCTTCGATCTCAATGATGGCCAACATAATCATTTATCAAGCAGAACACTCACTGGATGCTCATCATTTTAACATATAAATGATAATATTGGTGGTATAAATGTTTTTTTAATTTATATGTTGAAATTTACAACTGTATTATAACAATACAGTCGCAATGCGGAAGGACCTGGGTTTGAATCCCACTACTGGCAGAACTTTTATTTGATCTGCTAGCAGCCGGAGATGGATCCTGTGGGATGTAGGACCCTCCTGGGGTTCACCCCACTTCTATAAAGTGGGTACCCAAAATAAGGGTGATTTGGCGATTGAGCGTTATCTAGGATAAATCAGCTTCCTGCACAATCGTCCAAGATACAATACAGTCTCTACCATGTAATGAGCCCCAAACCCTTTCAAGGATTAGAGCGTTGCATTAGCCTGAATCGGCTGTCTTTTTAGTCTAGTGTAATGATTCTAATTTAAACGGCTGCCGAGATCTAATTCTAAGTATAAAATTTTAAAAGATCAAACAAAAAAATAATGTAAAGGAGATAGTTGGGGGGTGCAGTCAATAAGAACACAGAATAAGTAATGAAATAATATTATGTGCCGACGTTTCGACCTACAGTGTAGGTCATCTTCAGGGCGATTTTGGAGAGCGAGACCGTTAGATTTAACCAAATTACATTAGTTTACTTTACACCTTTACCTTACACTTTACATTAGATCATCCAGTCAACTATTTTCATCTCAAAAAAATAATGAATATTTATTTTATTTAATTGTTGTTTATTCATTGAACATTAATTTATACTGCTATGGTTGTCCGATTAACCATACTAAAGGGGGATTTCTAAATTTTTCTGTCCAGTTATAATCTTGATAGGGATCTTAAACATTTCGAGACCGCCATTTTACGTCCCATCCGAAGTACGGCATGACCAAGGATTTTGTATTCCCTTTAAAAAAATTGTAGAGCCTGCTAACCACGACCCCACGACCCCACCACCTTTGGCATAGAAGGTTGTTATGCTAACAACTCTACCAAAGGTGAACCCCATTTTGCATAGTTACTAATTTAAATTAATATAAAATATAAGATTGCCCGTTGATAAGTTACTATGTATCAATAGTGTTACGAATTTCATAAGAGAAATAAAAACCAAGAGACATTTTTTAAAAACTAAAACTTTTATTAATTTGAATAATTTTTAATACATCTATCAGGCACGCGATACAGTAACCGCTGAACATTATAGTATAGTAAACTAATCAACTGCCGTCTTTACTAAGAAACTGCATTGATTGTTATTTTTGCTTTTCAATATTCAAACAACTCATCATTGCTAGTCTTACATGATTTTTTATAAAGTTTAATTTATTATTATTACTATTTTGACTCTACGGTCCTGCAAGAACACCACACACCACAACACCACAGCCGACCAATATCCGCGATCCTGTGCTATTCTCCTCCAGTTTTGTATACCCAGCAGTTTCAGGTCCTCTTCGACATCATCCAGCCATCTGATTCGATCTTTGCTTCGTTTATCGTCCAAGTTTAATTTAATATTTCATATCCTATATAGAACAGGGATTTTCTTGAAATATTCAAGTATCGGGTAAATATAATATTAAAAATTTATGATGGTAAAGGGAGTGTTTGTGAATCGTAGGTAAATAAAATTTGTTTTTTGTTTAGTTCCTGTGATAGGTTATGTTCCACTATTCCCAATTATGTTTTTTTTTTAATTTACCTTACTTTCCTTATTACTTATTAGATAATACTCGCTATTATGTTCGTTCAGTTTCTCGTCATTATTTATACTACTCATACCCCAAAGTTGTAGCTCATATATTTCAAATAATTAGCTTTATTTCATTTTATAATTTAAATCATTCCTGTCTATATTATATAGGAGAACGTTATAATATATATATATATATATATATATATATATATATATATATATATATATATATATATATATTTATATACAAAGTTCCGCAATATTTTCAACGTGTCCGCACAAGAACATTCGTTCCGCAAACAAAATTTGACAAAGTTCTTTGCTCAACAAAATCACCCATTGTAAAAATCGAATAATTCACTTTTGGTTGATTACAAAAACACGTATAACTTGGGAATAATCAAACCTTTTGACAAACAAACGCTTGGCGAATGTTATAGACAGTCCCTCCAACCTAGGAAAAAAAAATTACCTACCTTCCTAATGCCCGGGAGTTTTAAATTACGATTTCACCTTACTTTTTTATCACAAAATTACGATTTCACCTTACTTTTTGATCATAGTAGTATGTATACAGTCCCTGGCTATATTAATGTGACCACCAAGAAAGATTATTTTCTTTTTGTTTTTCCCTAATTTTTTTTATCTACTTTCGACTGTCTTAATAAATTGCTGTTTTAAGTAATGGCAACACTGTTATAAGTTTTTAAAAGTATTTTTTCTTTTTTATGGCAGCATTGGTTTTAGTACAGCCATTTTGTTTTACGAGTGACAGCGTGCATAAAGTGTGTTTGAAATTTTTGTGGTTTTATTGTTCTTTTTTCATTAAATACAAGACGGATTCGGATAAGTTTATTATTGATTTATTATTCATATCATACATTTTAACTATTTTGATAGTCTTTTTTCATCAATATTTAAAAAAGGGTGTAAATAGGGTGACACCACAAAAAATAAAAAAAAAATAAAGATTTATTTTCGAAACTATTTTTTTCAATTTCATACTATTATCATATAACTAACTTACCCAGAAAACAAATATTTAAACTCGATTTACATCATTACGCATACAAAAAGATTATGAAAACATGTAACAAGAACGAATCTATCCAGTGGTCACATTAATATGGCCAGGTACTGTATATATTTTTTTTTTTAAGAGATAAGATTATTTCTATTCTATTATTATTATTCTATTACTATTTCTCTTCAAAATAAAACAATTGAAATAATTAAAAAAGAACAATAAACAGTATATATATATATATATATATATATATATATATATATATATATATAAATATCTTCGAGGGCTCGCAGAGAAATGATCAGATATTACTTCCGACAGCCAGTAAACCAAAATGAAAAATACGGTAAGAGCTGTATATTAGGACAAAAGTAGCCGTTGGGCAGTCGAGAGTTGACATCCACTTGGCCAGGCAGGCCAGATCCAAGATATATTGTATAAGTTCCCCCACACATTTCTCAACAAGTACTAAATTAACTTTAAGCTCCTCTAAACCGGGATCAACTCCATGCACGCGTTTCAACACACAATCCCGATATTTTTCTCTCGATTTTCTAAGGATTTATTCCTCTTATAATGTTCTCTGATCTTTAATTATTTTGAATACACGTATATTCATATTTTTTTATCACGTACCGGCCACTAAGGACAACGCGAATATCGTTGGTTAGGCTTCTTTGGTAGTCTTGATTATCTTTCTTCCCTTCTCCGTTTCATTATTTTCGACTGCATTTCTTTTCTTTCTTCGGACCACTTTGTACTCCCTCCTTTATCTCTTCCAATATTGGAGAGATTTTTCAGTGTTTTCCTGTATTTGTCTCTGTCTAGACATTCGGCATCCGACATTTTAAGGTTTTTTAATTCTTCTGTTATTTGACTCATGTATCCTCCCACGCTTTTGTAGCTGAAAAGTTTTGTTAAAGATCTTTTTGTTCAATCTTTCCTCCTTCATCCTTTTCAAGTTCCCTTAGAACATCAGCCTTCTGATTCTTATCTCGGTTTCCAGGTATTTGATTTCACTGTAGATCTCTTTGTTAGATCTTCGCCTGAAACCTTCCTGTGATTTCCTGGGCCCATAGATTTTTCTTAAGATCCTCCTTCCTATTCTTAGCAGCTTTTCCAAGTTGGATAGGCATGTGGTCTCCATCCCATATCTTTATCACAACGTTGTAATGCTTTAACTTTGCATTGGAGGAGAGGTTTATTCATAATTTTATAAAGAAATACTTTATTTATAAATATGTAATTTCAGAGATGTTATGACTGATCATATATATATATATATATATATATATATATATATATATATATTTGCATTTGTAGTTGAGGTTCTCGAGTGTATCAGTAAGTTTTTCAAACTTCTTTCTGGGGACGTTTCGAGACTAGGTTGGTCACATGTACCTACATATATAACTTTATCGGTATCTACTTTTCTAGAATTATAATTTTTCTTTTTCGTTCTTATGATTAAGAAATTAAAAGAATAGACTGAATCAGAACGAAAAGTAAAAATTAGAAACTTAAAAATTGACTAAAGTTGATTGAAAACTCTACTAAGAATTTCTAGTTAGTTTTTACTTCAGGAATAGACTTTGTGGTGGCTATAAATTCAATTAAATATGAATAAATATATTTACACATATATATATATATATATATATATATATATATATATATATATATATATATATATATATATATATAGAAGTATAGTAGCCAATATTAGGGTAAGGGGTTAGGGTATACTATTCTGCAGTACTGTAGTGCGATGCGGCTACTGTATCGTGCGCCTGATCAACGTATTAAAAAACTCCTCAATACTTATTCTAATTATAATGTTTTGTTTAAAAAAACATCTCTTGATTTTTTTCACTCTATAAATTTGTAACACTATTAATATATATTAACATATCAATAATAATCTTGAACTTTATATTAACGTAAATTATTAGGGAAACGAAATGGCGGTCACCTATGGTATAGTTGTTAGGGTAACTACCCCCGAGGTTGTGTTTCCTAGACTCTAGAATTTTTTAAAGCATAGTGAAAAAATCCATGGCCATCATGTACTTCGGAAGGGGCGTAAAATGGCGTTTTTGAGCCTGCGCGTTTCAGAACTCGTTTAAGATTCCTATCCTGATTATAACAGGATGACTAAAATTTATTACTTCTACTATAGTATCGTCCGATTAGCCATGGCAGCATAAATTGACGTTAAATTAATATACAACAACTAAATAAAATAATTGTATGAGATGAAAATAGTTGACTGGATGATCTAATGTAAAGGAGATAGTTGGGGGGTGCAGTCAAAAAGAACACTGAATAAGTAATAAATTTATGATTATGTGCCGACGTTTCGACCTACAGTGTAGGTCATCTTCAGGGCGATTTGGAGAGAGAAGTACCAGTCAGCCGTTACATCAAACGGCTTCTCTCTCCAAATCGCCCTGAAGATGACCTACACTGTAGGTCGAAACGTCGGCACATAATTATAAGTTAATTACTTATTCAGTGTTCTTTTTGACTGCACCCCCCAACTATCTCCTTTACAAATAAAATAATTAATCAAGATTATTTTTGGGTTTAAATTTTATACTTAGATTAGATTTTGACAACCGTTTAAATTGGAATCTTCATACTAGACTAAAAAGAGAAGAAACCTCTCGCCGTTAACAGAAAAAACAAAATCTCAAACAGATATTATTGAAATATTATTAAAAGTATTTAATTGAATGTCTTTGATTACGGCTGATGTTTCTGAGTGATGATTGAACTATTATAAGAAATAATTTGTGAACCATATATAAAACAATACACCTAAAGATGAACAAAATATTAAAATATTTTTATCTGATTACTGCATACCAGAATCTGTTATCTTACTATTCTCTGATTGCCTTACAAAGATATACATGTTTTTTTATTATCTTTCAACTTATCAGAGAGCATGAAATATAAAGCGTAAAGGCATAATCTTGAGAAATTATTCCACCTCAAGGGGAAGAAGTTATATTAAATCAGAAAATGGCTGAGTACTTCCAAGAGAGTCAATTAATTTAATGCCCCACTAATATAATTCTGAGTAACTTATTTTTCGTTTCTGATTTGACTAATGTTAGGCTCCGAGGGAAAGTAATCGGCTTTCTTAATTCTACTGAAAAGTTTAATTAATAGTTATTTTTTTTCTATAGAACTCTAGGATGTTTTACTAAACATTATGTTAGTTTTGTTAAAAATTATTAAAACGAAATATAATAAGATATATTCAATTTCGTTTAAATTAGTAATGGATAATTAATTTAAAGTATATATATATATATATATATATATATATATATATATATATATAAAGTAGTTTATAAATAGGTATGTAGGAGTAATAATAAATAGGTATGTTATGTATATAAATAGGTACATAATAAATAGGCATGTTATATAGGAGTAATAATGCAACCTTCACCTACTAATGAAGTACCTACTTTCTGTAACATATGTTTTATTTATATTTAGTCTTTTGTTTTATTTTTTCAATTGTCATTTCATTGCATTCCAAGATTCTAAACAAATAACGTTATTTCAGTTTATTCGGGGATTTCTTTTTCTAATTGAATGTTTGTATTAATTTCTGTTATTCACTACTGACTTTTTGTTTTGTTTAGTAAAAGTTCAGACATTGGGATGTTTAAACTAAGATTATTTCTTATTTACAAGGATAAGGTATAGAATATAGAATTACACATATATAATATATATTTTGGACATGCGTTAAATATTTATTTCATTTCTAATTCATAATTAGTTTGCTTTCTAATTTTTATGGGTATGGTTTTTTGAAATTAATATTTGAAATTTCTAATTCATAATTAGTTTGCTTTCTAATTTTTATGGATATGGTTTTTTGAAATTAATATTTGAAACATTTTCTACATACTGAAGAATTTTTTTTTACCTACATCGGGACAATTTGTGTCTCTATTTAACAATAAAGCTGTGTAGTCCTTAGTTTCCGTATTTTAGGCTAATATTTTCTTTATTTTCTTCTGAGAATGTTTTGCTAGGCAGTTCCAGCTTAAAATTTAATATTTTTTATAATATTCGGTCAACTGCTTTGATTTTTACGTATTTTTATTTTAAAGAGAAAAGGTATGCCCCGGCCGGATTCGAACCCGGATTCTCTGTCTGCCGGCTGGCGACTCCGGTGGCTCAAATGGTTAGAGCTCTGTCACAGAGAGACAGAGGATCCGGGTTCGAATCCCAGCCAGGGGCAAATATTTTCTCTTTAAAATTAAATTTTAATACATTCAAAACTTTGAAGTTTAGTTTTCGACTTTTTGGCATGTTTTAAATTTTTGTGGACTGTAGACTAGTGCAAAAAGATTTTTACATATTTCATTATTTCTATCATTAGGAAAAAATACCGTCTTTACGACATTCATCATATCTTTTATTTCTTTAATATGCCCAAATCGCGGTTTCGCTGCCTGGAAAATTTTTTAAAGGGAGAAGATTAAGTCTTTCAGAGCTATCGTAAAATTGAATAAATTAGGGTATAAAGGTAATTAAATAAATTATTATATATATTAATAAATAATAATAATAAATGTAAATTAATATTAACTTCGGAAGGGACGTGAGGTTTCAGCCACTCGTTAAAAATTCCTATTATTATATTACCAGCATAAGCAAAATATACGATTCCAACTGTAGCATCGCCCGATTAGCCATAATAGCATAAAAGAATGTTAAAAAAATAAACAAACATTTTTTTGAAGGGGGCCACATCAGAATCATGTATTGTGTTGTATTTTTTCCACCCACATCTGTTTGGACTGCTGTTTTTTTTTCCATCTCTACACTTTGAACAACACAGAAGCTGTCTGCATAAACAAGTAGGTGTTTTTGTTTGTTGTAGAATTTATCGGATTCCCTAAAGCGTTTTACCGTTTCGAAAATGGTTTGAAACACAACACAGTATCTCGTTGAAGTATAAACCTTGCAAAATAAAATACTATACCATTAAAGCTATAAATTACAATCGATTCTATTTTATGATGGATCCAATAAAATAAATGCTGTACAATACAGATTACGATATGACAGAAAAGAAAAAAAAAACTGAGAGTTTCGAATTTTCTGAGCAGTAGAAAAAACAACTGTGAGGCGGAAAATCTTGAAGACTTTATAATCTCATTCTGATCCCTGTTGCATTCGTGAACAAGACGAAATTTCATCTAAAATAGGATGACTTCTAGTTTCGTTCAGCTTGATCGTTTAGGTATCCAACAATTGGATCCAATACATGTTTTTCTATATTATGTACAATTGAAAAATGGACTAGTTTTGTTATTACTTTAGAGCTTTTATTTCCGCTTCGTTTTGCCCCACCCGGGAACTCTTACCAATTTCATTTCCTTCTCATTTGTTGCTTAGTTTTCATCCAATACTCTCTCATCTTTTCACTTAGTCTGTTCTTTCTTTCCTCCGACCACTACGTGCCTGTTCTTTTTTTTTCTAGTACTCTGGAATCCCAAGTTCACCTCTATCTTTCTGAAGGCATCTCTCTGTACTGCAGCTTCTGCTTTTATGTTGTGCATTTCTAAATCTTCTTAATTTCTCGGTTCCAGCCTTTAGTTGATTTTTTCCCAGAGAGACTTGAAGATCTGTTTCGACAACCTTTTGTCATCCGTTCTGTATAAATGTCCAAAAAACATCAGCCTCCTTTTCCTTATTGTTTCTGTTATTTTTTAATGCTTAGATATATTTCATCATTGCCTCCTATAGGACCTAAAATTTTCCTCATAATTCTTCTTTTTAATACTTCTAGTCTGCTTCTAGTCACTACTTTGGTGTGATTTGTTATTTTTGCATCCTTTCATGTGTTATTCCATGTGCTCTTTCCATTTTGTGAATCCTTTCATCTATGGCGAATTTTTCTTATTAGAACCTTTATTTTATAAACTTTTATATTTAATAAAAACTATCTTTGCAAAGATAAAACATCGTTCAAAAATTATATTTTTTTTATTAATTATTGATATTATATTTCTATTATCTGCGTTCGCTGGCAGAGTTTTATTTAGTCTATTAGCGGCCGAAGGTGGATCCTATGGGATCACCCAGTCTCTATAGAGTGGACACCCAAAATAAGGGGGAAGAATCTGGTTGAACACGATCTAGGACAGATCACCCCCTGCATAATCGTTGCCCCAGAAACAGTAGTCTACTATGAGCTGTCCCAAGATCCTCCATGGGTTATAGTGGTACAGGTTTTTCATTTTTTTTTTTTAATAATATAAAATGACAAATAAATGAACGAATAATGTGAAAATTATTTGCAGAAAGTGGTCGTTTACTAGTTACACTTTTGCTTCGCTTCCATTGTCTTTTCTTTTTCTTTTCCCAGCGAACCAATCTCTCTTGATATTATATTTTATACACCAGTAAGTTGACTTGGAGCTCCAATTCCAAGTCAAACCTCCTGAGAAAAGAAAGTCGGTAGTAACCAAACCAATCTCAACTTATAACGGTTAGAGAACCCCAGGGGATAGAGAAAAAAACGAAAAGAAAAGAGAAATGAAAAGAAAGCTGAATGCTGTAATGTAGATGAAAAGCATTCCAGTTTCGGGAAAGAATTATTGTGAGATTTTATTTAAATATTTGACTCACATAACAATAATGTAGGATATATAGCAATAATTATATATTTATATATATATATATGCTGCACACCCTTATATATATATATATATATATATATATATATATATATATATATATATATATATATATATATATATATTTATTATTTTGAAGAGAAAAGATTTGTCCTGGCCGGGATTCGAACACGGGTCCTCCGCATCTCTAGCGCGGTACTCTACCAACTAAGCTACCAGGCTCGTAGCCAGGCCAGGACAAATCTTTTCTCTTGAAAATAAAAATATTTAGATAATCACAATAAACTGGCCTGATAGCTTAGTTGGTAGAGTACAGTTTTATATTTATGTGTAAACTTACATGGCTAACTGATACACATGAAATAATCTATATTTAGGTTTTACAGTATTACAGTAATTTAATAATCCACGGAAATATTCGGTTTGATGCACCTTATCATATCCGATTAGTATAATCTGTTTCAGATATTATCGGTTTAAACATACATGACCGGTTTAGACATTTTTAGTTAACCGTAGATGGTTACTGGTCGAAATTATTGAATGGGTATTTGGATTAGAATCCTATGAAACGAGTAAATTCCCTGTATTTAGGGATAGATGGGTGAATACTGTATTCGAATTATTGTGAGTGGATTTATATTTAAATTAAAAAAAATAAATATTGAGCGACGCTACTTTGGTAGCAGTAGCAGGTTAGAGACCGACTATAGATTTGAAATATTTAGTTCAAAATGTAAAAGACATGCGAAATAGATTTATTTTTCGCTTAAGTAATAAAGCTGTAGTTGAAAACGATCTGACTATTTAAAAATATCGCTCTATTACATAAAAAAAAATTAATGGTATAATATTTTATTGGCTGCCGAGCAACGGATTCAGGAACAACATTTGTTTAGTCTTATGCCACTCCCCATGAGTTACAGTATAATAATTTTTAAAAATTGCTTAAGCCATTCGAGACCGATTGTACATTGTGTGTGCAATAACAGTAATGTGCAATTATCAATTATTCTGAGTGAACTAGTTGTCGAAATAAGATTTTTCTTGAACTAATGAAATCTGTAAAGGACAGGAAAACTAAATTTTGCGTTGGTTTTAACCGTGTACCAAAACATCTAAAAACTTATTTTTTATACTTTTTAAAAACTTTTTTGCATTATATTCTTTACTATTGAAAGTAAAATAACGATTTTATTTTATCTAACTATTTTTGAAATAAATTTAAATTTTTTTTATGTTTTATTTTCATTTTACCTTACATTGCACACCGGATGTACAATCCGCTCATCGCAATAAATATTTTCCGAGGAGCGAGCTTTTGATCATTGCACGTTCAATGATCTTATTTATGTGAATTCACTTACAAATTAGGCGATTTCCATAGTAAACATGTTTGTTTTATTAAAAAATTAAAAATACAAAGACAAAAAATGACGGTCCTGGTGACCGTGTTCGAAACAAATCGCCGCCTCGAATGGATTAATCCTAAACCCACAGTTCCTGACTTGTTTAATCATTTAAACATTAAATACAGCTCTGTTTTTTAATTCAATAAAAAAAGGGGTAGATTTAAGAAATTAAACAAGCTACATCCTATTTCAACATTATTTTAATCCAGAGATTGTTGTGAAATAAGATTAAGACATTTTTTATTTTAAAATATTTATCCATAAAAAAGACCTAAAACAAAAACAATTAATTTTTTTAGTTCAGGAAAAATTCTCAAACTATCTTTGGTTTGCGAGGAATGAAATTCCCTACGAGTTTTTAAAAATTCTATTTACATTCAAACAGTATTAGAACATAATATTTTTTGTTAATTTTAATTCTTTACATAAATAAATGATCGATATCAGTTCCACAGGTTGGCGCTTCGTGTTAAGTCAATACAAGGCTTAATTTATTATTCGTTTCCTTTACAATAATATTCTAGAAGATAAAAATAATCTTATTACTGATTATTATTATTATTATTACTGACTGTATATGCTATCTATTTTACTTATTATTATTATTAAATTATTATTATTATTATTACTGACTGTATATGCTATCTATTTTACTTATTATTACTGACTGTATATGCTATCTATTTTACTTATTATTATTATTATTATTATTACTGACTGTATATGCTATCTATTTTACTTATTATTATTATTATTATTATTACTGACTGTATATGCTATCTATTTTACTTATTATTATTATTATTATTACTGACTGTATATGCTATCTATTTTACTTATTATTATTATTATTACTGACTGTATATGCTATCTATTTTACTTATTATTATTATTATTACTGACTGTATATGCTATCTATTTTACTTATTATTATTAAATTATTATTATTATTATTATTATTACTGACTGTATATGCTATCTATTTTACTTATTATTATTATTAAATTATTATTATTATTATTACTGACTGTATATGCTATCTATTTTACTTATTATTATTATTATTATTATTATTACTGACTGTATATGCTATCTATTTTACTTATTATTATTATTATTATTATTACTGACTGTATATGCTATCTATTTTACTTATTATTATTATTATTATTACTGACTGTATATGCTATCTATTTTACTTATTATTATTATTATTATTATTACTGACTGTATATGCTATCTATTTTACTTATTATTATTATTATTATTATTACTGACTGTATATGCTATCTATTTTACTTATTATTATTATTATTACTGACTGTATATGCTATCTATTTTACTTATTATTATTAAATTATTATTATTATTATTATTATTATTACTGACTGTATATGATATCTATTTTACTTATTATTATTATTAAATTATTATTATTATTATTACTGACTGTATATGCTATCTATTTTACTTATTATTATTACTGACTGTATATGCTATCTATTTTACTTATTATTATTAAATTATTATTATTATTATTACTGACTGTATATGATATCTATTTTACTTATTATTATTATTAAATTATTATTATTATTATTATTACTGACTGTATATGCTATCTATTTTACTTATTATTATTATTAAATTATTATAATTATTACTGACTGTATATGCTATCTATTACTAACTTTATATCGATTAAAGAATCAACTTCCAAATGCTCTTTATGTTATATGTAACATCATCTATACTTTGAAAAGTTAGTTGAAACATTCATTTCCACATAAAATGATTACCGAGGTATTCAAATTTTCTATAACTACACTGTTTGTTTCATGCTAAAACACCATTTTTTTTTCTTGAATATTATAAAGGGGGTGATCGAAGTGAAAACATGTTGTTAATTAACTCGAAGCGACACCCTGCGGAATTGATACCGATTACTTATTTTGTTAGCAGCCGTAAGTCGACCCGACGGGATCTTGAAACCTTCCTGTGGCTTATACATTCTCTATAAAGTGTGTACCCATAATTGGGTAGAAAAATCACTTCCATGGACAACCGTTTTCGTAGAACCAGTAAACTCCTTAATATGTAATGATCCTAATAACATTCCAGAGTTGTTGTAGTGTTACATTTTTTTCTTTTTTAATAATAAAAATTGTGGTCTTGCTATTAATTTGGCATGAGGATATGTACTAAAACATAATTACTTTAATAAAAATAACTGAAGTCCGCCTTAGAGAGAAGTTCAGAAAGTATAATTTCACCGTCTACGTAGACTGGAAACACTTCGTTTAAGTCTTCAGAGACCTTTCAAAGTAACTAATTCAAGTCAGGAGAATGCTTTCAAAGAATCTGACACCAATATCTGGCAATTAACTATTTTTTAAAATTAATTGCATTTATTTAATGCCGCCTCCACTGCTTGGGCCCGTTTTAGTTATAATTTTATTTAAACTTAAAATTAATCTGTTCTGTAGGTTGTAGTTTCAAGTTAAGCTAAAACTTTTAACCTTTTATTCGTTACATTTTTTTTTGAAAATACAAGTTATTGTGAGCTTTAGTAAAGAAATGTAATTATGGGTAATGAGTAGAATTCTGTAATCATATTATATAGCATACTATACTATATATCTTTTATTAAACTTGTTTTTTTTGTTTATTATACAAAAAATTATTTTTGTGTTTGTCCTGATGGTAGGTACATGGCTTTGGGAAATGTTGTCTTGTTAGTTTTTTTCCAGTAATTTAGAAAATGTCAATGTTTTGTTTTTTCCAATTGTATTCTCGTAGATTGTATCTGTTCCGCAGGATGTAGCTTCGAGTTGAGTAACAGAAAGTTTTAACTGTTTATTCATTCCATTTTTAACATTTTACAAAAATGCAAATTATCATGGGCTTTAGTATGAAAAAAAAAATGTAATTATAGGTAAGGAGTGGATTTCGGTAACCATTCCATCAAGAAATGAAATTTTCAACTAACATTTCGAAGTATAGATGATTTATGTTTGTAGAAACGTTCCTTTCGAGATGAAATTATTGCCTAAGTAGACACATTTCCCATAATTAAATTCTCTTTTCCATACTAAAGCACATGCTAAGTTGTATTTTTGGTATATATTTAAAGGGAAACGAATGAAAAGTTAAAACTTGTGACTTCGCTCGTATAGACAACCTGCAGAATAACCAATATATTTTTTATTTTGTAAACAAACTTTATAATCATTTATTTCCTTTAATAAGAAAATAACTTAATTAAAGATTTATATTCACAGTTTAGTTTTTTTCTATTTCACTTGTTTTTTTCTATTTTTTGAAACTCATTACGTAGGCATACTTTGGCTTTTTAATTTTTAAATTGACCTAAATCAGTACTACGACTATCCTTGAAAAGGCTTGGGGTCAATACATGGTAGAGACTGTACTTTTTTTAGGACAAATGTTTTGGTGGGAGGTGATTTGCACGAGTTCACCGCAAGGTATTCCTCCCAATCAAGGTATTCACTATCCACTAGCTCCACGATAGTCTGCAGAGGCGGATAGTCATCCCACACTTTTCGCCTATAGCGGTTAACAGATTAAACAGTAACTACCATCGCAGAATTTGAACTTGTAACCTTCAGAATATCAACTCAGCACCCTATACAGTGAGCTACTTCCCTCCATCTTTAATTGGATTAGAATGAGATAATGAGAGAGTCTGAAAGTGGACGTGTAAGAAAACTCCGCGCCTTTACCTTCCTACTTCAGTTGCCAACATTATGCTCTCGACTTTTGAATAGTTAACTATATTTTATTAACTTAAGAAACCTTATCAAGTATGGAATTTTCACGCGAAGTTTGTTGAAGGTTAAAGAAATATCCTTTAAGTGTCACATTCTTGGGCAACGTTGCCAGAGTTGATAACTGAATACCATCAGTAATCAGGCGCATTAATTGCGAATGTTTGGCGAAGTGGTTTGTAGCGCAATCTGTTCCAATCAATTACAGCGGATGCCTGTCATTTGACTAGGACAACTATCGGAGTTGATAGCCTCCATAATCTCGGCTATCGATTTGGTTGAAGCAGTGCCTTGAACATTTGTAATAACTTATAGTCATAAATAGAAGTATACAGTGGCGTACCAAAGGGTGTAGGGATCAGTGCTTATAACCGTTCTCTTCTAACCGTAGAAAAACCTAGTAAAAACACTTACTACAAGTTAAGTAAAAAAATGGTTGAAACAAAAGAAAATTTAGAACTTTGAATGATTTAATCAGTAAAAACTCTGAGCTGCTTTTTGAAGTGATAAGTCAAAATGAGAAATGTCATAGAAAGAGAAAAAGGGAAATGATGTATTAAAAGGAACCAATAGAAACTAAGAGAGGGAGATATACCTGCAGAAAAGAGGGGTTTGCTTTCAGAGGCTAGATATTACCCTCAAATCAGGGGATGGAACCGATATATTTATATTTTTGCTGCTCTGAATGAAACCATTATTTAAGGTAAAAAAATAACGTTCTTTCCGAAAATGCTCTATTTCGAATCCTATCCAAAAAAAGATGCTTTATTCTTCTCCAAGTTTGATTCAATCCCGACCGGAGCGAAAATTTTCCATCCATTGAGGATTCGATCCGGGCCGGAACGATAAATATCGATCCTCCGTTTTTACTTTCTCATACTTCAGATAAAAAAAGTATTGAGATCGCCAAAAAATTCGACTTCGATATTGTAATGTTTCTTGACGTTTCATAGGGTGTAGAATCCAAAGAACAAAAAATCTCAGTGGTGTCGGTCCGTCCGCCCGGAAAAGTTTGTTCCAACCAATGCTCGGAAACTACGAATCGGATTTCAACCAGGTTTTTTCCTAAATGTTTGGTTTATGATCTTGTTGATCCTAAAGAAGACCCGATAAGGATTGGTTAAGTTTAAAGTAGTAAAAAAAAAAAAATTTTTAGTTCTCAGAATTATTATATATATTTTTTTTAAGGATGAGAAAGTACTATGCCTCTCTAGCCTCAATTTTTTTCATTCCGGTTTGGTATTTTCGTGTGTAGATAGGTAAATGAGGAGGCCAAAATCAAGGTTCAGAAAGAAACACGAGGGATCGATATTTTTTTGCTCCGCAGGATCAAAACCTAAAGGGATCCAAAAATATCGCTCCTGGCGGATTCTGTTCCGTTCGGGAGCGTTTGTTTTATAACCAGATCGGAACGATTTTCCTTATAAAATATTGCTCCTGCTCCGAACGATTTGAATGAGATCGATTAGGAACGATTCTTTGGGAACGAATCTTCGATCTCTGTCTCAAACCCACCTGATGAAGAACACTATATGTACTCCTTTTAAATACATATAAGTACTAATTTAAATATGTGGCAAGGCAATTATTAATAGTAATTTCTCAATGTATATCTGCAGCCCAAGATAAATAGGCACTGCCACAGCCTGATTTGAACTAAGTTTTTGACACGGGAATTCAGCGCACTACCACTGAGGCACTCTGCTTACATATTTTATAAAGAACTAGTCTAAATTTAACTGATTTTTTCAAGCGGTAAGCCCATTATTAATTTTAACAGTAATAATGAACTTAGCAAACCCGAAGGTTCATTGCCAACAACAAATGGATTACGATAAAATTCTTACTCTCAAAGTTAGTGTGATTAACTAAATTCCACTTTCATAAAGAAAACTTGGAAGGGAATTAATTTTAATCTTAATTTTTAATTTTCTGGACATAAGATTTTATTATCATTAATGAAAAAAAATTGTCATCTATCTTTTTTATTTTTTCGTTGAGTGATAAAGATAGTGAGGGGGTTTATGTACTTTTCATTAACCACACCATTTTTTTTTTTAGTTCCACAGGGAATCGATGAGACACCCTCGTGTTTACCTTCTTTCTATTTCCTCCCTAAAAAAAATATCAGGATGTTGTTGTGATCGAATGGGAGCTTCAACCTGTTTGTGACACTTGAATCCAAATACACAGCGACCAGTTTGAGTGTTCCTATTTCTATATTATATATATATTTTGTATTTATTTTTTCTCGACTGATAAGATAAGAAATGGAACTGTGCATCTCCGTTGGTTTGAAGTTCTACCGATATTTGAAATAAGAGCCAAAATAAATATGGGTCATTCTGTTCCTAATTTTTTGTTTAAATATTGTTAATTCTATAATTAAACTTTATTAGTTTTGAACGCATATTTTTACTCTATTTTATTGTAAAAATGAAAGTCCGAGAGAATTTCCCTTTATATTCGAAATATAGAGAATGTTAATAAAATTTTCCGTGCCACGGTATTCAATCATTCATCCACAGTGATGACAAAATATAAAATTGGTAGAGATTCTTCAGAAATTCTGTTTTCTCTTTATATTTTTATCCATACCTGTCAAATACAGAGTGAAATGCATGTAGGAGAACAGTACCCAGTGGTTCCTCTCCACTGGTTTGATTTAATTTCCTATGGTAATAGACCCCTCATCCATGTAGAAAAGTTTAATTATTAACCGAACATAAAGATTTATGGGCTAGTTATTTTGGATTATTTATGGTTACAAAAAAAAAAATTCATATGTAAATTCTAGAAATAACCATGACATAGTACTGATATTTAAGTGATAAACTGTACGTTTTATCTGTACTGGAAGTTACATTATACGAAAGAAGAGATGAAATATCCTCATGAGGATCATATTAATACAAAAAAATATTTAAATGGATTGTTAATTTATAAATAGATGACCAGTGAGAGCAAACATAACAGGAAATTAATAAACATTGTTAAAATGGAATCGCCCACATGCAAATTGAAAATATTTACAAGTTCTAGTCTTTGGGGACTATCATATCGGATCTACTAAATCCAGGCATGGAAATTAAATGCACGATTTGGTTGTTGCTGTGGAATGAATTGTAAGCTACCACAGCTAGATTTGAACGCTAAACCTTCAGGGTAGCAACAAAGGACTCTACACCACTCCCTTGTACTACCAGTTGCAGAGTCGAAAACTATTTTATTATAAAGTTCAAATCAGGAGACAGTCCCATCCTCTAGGATTAATCGGAATTGACTTGGAGTAACTTCGGGAGGTGTAGCTGAGAACTTTTCCTATCTGGACAGAATAAGGGCTAATTCTTTTAAGTCCTTAAACCTCAAGAAAGTTCCTTAACAAGAAAAGAGTATAGATAGAATGAGAGAGAGAGAGAGAGTGTGTGTGTGTGTGTGTGTGTGAGAGAGAGAGAGAGGGGGAGAGGGTGAGTGAGAGTTTGAGAGCGGGAAACAAAGTATCAGCCACAAAGAATTCCTTTTGCGGTTGTACCTTAGACCGTCAGGAATATCGAGTCTTAATTACTCATGTTTCTTGTTTTATTGTAAAATATATTTTAAAACTAGTTTTTTACATTACAAATAGGTCGTTCGAAAATTTTCAATTTTCACATATTAACATATATTTTTGGCGTATGGATGTGGTGACCCCATCGCTCGGTATTCTGATAAACCGCAGTTAGCCACTGGTTCTCCAGGTTGGGGGAACATTTACACACACACACACACATACTTAAATTTATATTTGTACTTATTTTCTTTAGTGTTTATACCTAATAAGAATGGAATTATCAGTTCTAATACCTACTGCTCTTGAGTATGGCGGTTCGATATTAAAAAAAATTAAAGCATATTTCCTCGAATATTTTTTAATAACAAATAGAGATATTACCTTCTTAACTTTGCAACATGGATAGATTTTCAGTTCGTTTGAAAAGACCTCAAGAATTTTACCTGTAAACATATAAGAATATATATTAGTAAACAAGAAGATTTATTATGTAAAAACTGTTTTATACAAAAATTAAATACAAATAAAAGGCTTAGCGACCCCGAAGGCTCGATACAGATATCACCAATCTCTGCTTACAGACCTCCTTCCACACACAACTACCCAAACCCAAATCCTTCAGATCACTCTTTAAGCAATCTTCCAACCTACGTCTCGGTCTACCCCTCAAGCACCGGTCTTTGTAGCATCTATTAACTTATTAGGAATTCGTTCGTTACTTAGCCCAGCAACTTTACAAGCCCATCTTAATCTTCGCGACGCTGTTCACTTGAAAAATATTAGCAGTGAGTATGCTACGCAATTCTGCGTTGTGTAATCTCCTGAATTCTCTCATTTATAGGACCGAATATTCTGTTTTACACAAATGAATAAAAATGTATGTCAATTAATGTATTCTCTATTAGCTATATTAAAAGAAAAGAGGTTTTTATTCCGTTGTAGGGGAGAAGATTCCTAAAAAAAAAATCTCTTTAGGTACGGTATAAGGTGTAAGGTATAAGCCACTCTACTAATTTAAAGGTTTTGGGTTCGTGAATAAATAATTAATTTCTAATGT
This sequence comes from Arma custos, assembly GCA_037127475.1. Lineage (NCBI taxonomy): Eukaryota > Metazoa > Arthropoda > Insecta > Hemiptera > Pentatomidae > Arma > Arma custos. Next base: position 56,108,253 of record CM073765.1, read on the forward strand.
TACTAACGGCCATGATTCGACTCTTTAAGATTCGCAGACGTTGTAGGACTAATCTATCAAAATAAAAGAAAAAAACTTTGATTTTAAGAGTCTGTTAAATGTAAAGGTCTCTTGACACTTGACAGGATCGTCTTAAAAAACTTTTATTAATCGATACAATTTACTTTTTGCCAGACCCTTGCAATTATTTTGTGAAATAGTATAGAATAATTGAAAAGTTTTTTGTGGTATCGTATTCGGTCCAATTAACAAGGTTTTATAAGGACGTAGGACAGTAAAAAAAACACGCATAAAAAGAAAAACCATGACGTGTGCCAAGGATAGAGTTACCGCTTTTAATTAATACAGTTTATATTTAATAAAAAAATATAATTATTTACTTAAAGGAAAAGTATATTAATTTAACTTTAAATGTGATATCAACAGGAAATCAAAATCAGGCAAAAAAAAATTACTTATTGAAATATTATGGAACTAATCCATTGTTTTAATTGGACGTGACTGCGAATTGCTGATGTTAAAATTATAACAATGTTTTTGCCTGTGCAACTGATAGTCAAAATAAGATACTGCTTTTTATTTATTTAACTTCACAATATGCTACAATAGCTAATCGGACTATGCCGTTGAGGGAGTCCTAAATTTTGCCTCCCAGGTAATGTCAGGATACGTATCTTTAAAGAGAACCTCTCACCGCACAGACTGGAGGCTAACATATTACGTTCGCTCCGAAGAACGGCATCATTAAGGATTTTTTACTGAATTTAAAAAATACTAAAGCCTCCTACCAAGTTGTGAACCTGCGATCATTGGCATTAAACATTGTTACGCCAACCATTACACCCAGATAATTTTAATTTTTCTTATATATAAATAATAAAATTTTAAATAAGACATACTGTGTACAGCTACAAGCACTAAAACTTTTGAGGAATTTCCTATCAAAATTCGAGAATATTTTATTTTTGAAGTTTTTTTAATTTTAACTAAGCATGTTGGAGTGAACTGAAATGGGGATGTCGAATTTATGTCGTAAAAGAATATTTATTTTTTAGAAGCCAATATGTTAAAATTAATAGAAAACTTTTAAATTTGACTATACCTTGGAATGATTAAGTTTTCTAAAAAAGTTTAGAAACTGGAATTTATTTCGGATAAAAATCTATTAATTATGAGTTCTTAGTGGTGATGCAAGTCTCTTTATTGATATCATATATCTAATTACATTAATAGTTTTTAAAAATTTTTTATTCATTTATTTAAAGCATATCATTTCACAAATAATTAGAACAATATCAATTGCTTACACGGTTATTTAATTAATTTTAAAAGTATGATTTTTTTTCTGAGCCAAAGAAATTGTTGGAAACAATATGAGCCATCAACAATATTCCTAACGACACTGTCCAATTTAGTATTGAAAGGCAGGCAGAATATCCGTTTCCCATCGGAATTGTTCATTAGACTTCTCTACATGACAGCAAATATAGTTTATTAAAAAATATATGTACGATATTAATAACTGTCCAACTTTTCATGACGGTGACATATTTCAACTAGATGAAATACGTTTGGTAAAGAAAATAATAAAACTGATGAAAACAGCAATAAAGCAAAGTCAAACAATATTGACACTCAAATCTAATACATAAAGGAGTAGTGAATATGTGGAGCATGCGATAATCGAATATTTCTAAATACAATAAGCTATTTAATGATATTTATACATAAATATTATTGCGCCTATAAATCGATCTTTCTTCTCATTCTATCTTACTCTTCGGAATCGCGGGTTCTCATCTCCAAGCACATGAATCAGATACGGGCAATGGAAATGAGGTACCTGCGAAAGGTAGAAACGAAAACCCGAGATAGGATACGGACCGCAACCATATGGGCTAATCTCGACGTCAAACCAGCTGAGACTTTCCTGGAGGAACACAAACTAAGGTGGTTCGGACATCTCTTTAGAATAGACCTAGAGAGAATCTCCAGGAAGACTTACGAGACCCGAACGGAAGGAAAAAGGCCAAGAGGAAGGCCTCGCATCTCCTGGGAAAACAGAGTAAGAGATTATTTCAGGAGGAGAGGAATGGACTGGAACCGAAGGAGAGACTTGGCTCAGGAAAGAGACATTTGATTCAGGCTCTATAAGAAGGATTCTCACACTGCACTGCGGTAGAAGATCGAAAGGTTATGACGATGATGGTGATAAATTTTAGTGTAGTTAGCAAACTGCATTATTAATATATGGAGCCGAGTAGTTCAGTCTTTAGAGCGCTGAGTTGCTGTGCCGAGGGTACCGAATTCGAAACCGGTTGTCGCAGACATACTATTCAATCTGCTTACGACCACGGATGGACCCTTTAAGACCTGCAGAGCGTCATGGGGCTTACCACTATAAAAAATCCTTAATTTGAGGAAAAAACCTGGTGGTTGCGCGCGATCATCGTAACTGGCAATCCGTGAAGGGCTCAAGGTAGAAAAGTTGGGAGAGGAACAAGGTCCAGGCACGGAAAATGATATAGATTTTTAATTCGTAGTACATAGCGGTTCAATAAGATGTAAAAAAATATTAATATCTTTATTCAGTTTTTTTTTACAATTAATGTATCCCGATACCCAAAATCTTTTCTCGCCAATTCTTCCTGTCACCCCATTATTCTTCCTCTCGCAGCCCTCTTGCTGCCATCCCTTCTCTCAAATACTCCATCCATGTCTTCCTTGGCCATCTATTGTCTCTCATTCTCATCAGACGGTCAAACCATTGCAGCCTCCTGGTCTCTATTTCATATAATATATTCTCCTCCTGCCCTATGGTTTCTCTTATAATACTATTGGGTAAGTATTGGAGCCTTGAGATGCCGCAGCTACGTCTTAAAAAGTCCATCTCAATTGCAAGCAATTTGTTTCTCAAGATGTAAAAAAAATGCACTATTAATTTTTTTAAGGAAAAAAAGCTGTATACTGTTTTCAGCTCGGGAAAAAATATTAAAAAAAATAAACATCTCCGATATCCGCCTCAAATCTACATATAAAACCAAGGTTCATAAATCTGGTTCATGAATTCTTTATAATATGGAATAAGTTCTGTCCCTTCGTTCCTCCATAATTTATACGATCGACCAAAATTTATTCAAGAAACTTCGGTTTTAAGTCCAAACCGTAAAAACAATACACGTAAAAAAAGTAATAATTTTCGTTTCATAACAGAACAACCGGGAGAGTATTGTAGTAAATAAAAGCGGAGAGTACATCTGGGATTGTGGTTGAGGAAAATGATTGATTCTGATGTAGGGGAGTTGCAACGAAGCTTTCAGCTGTCAGCTGCCCTCACAATCAATTACACTACAATGGCCTCAGTTATCTGCTTCCTCTCTCATAGCTGTCTTTCCATTTCGTTGTTTTTGTAGAGATAGGTCCCTTGTTCAAAACTCATTGACCTCAAAGAATTGGCCTATTCAGTAAGGAACATATCGACAATAAAAAAAAAACTTCCATCACTAAAAGCTATAATGGATCTGGGGTTCAGTACATGGTAGAGACTGTTAAGTTTCTAATAAAACAGTATAGGTGACGTCCAGGAAGGTGATTTCCGAGATTACGCTCGATCGACAGGTTTTCCTAATGAAGGCTTTATAGAGATTGGGTGAGCTCCAGGAAGATCTGCAGATAAAACAGGGTCTTTTCGTGGCTCTTAAAAGATTAACTAATTTATCTGTAACAGCCGGATTCGAACATGGAACCATCAGCATAGCAACTCAGCGCTCTACCGAAGCAGTACTTCACTCCAACAAAAAAGCTTATCCTTTGCATCTCCGACCCATGAAGGATCTTGGATTCAGTGCATGGAAGAGTCTTTACTGTTTAAGAGAACGGTTGCGCAGGGAAATGATTAGTCTGAGATCACGCTCAACCGCCATATCCCTCCTCCCCCTAATTAAGATTACTCTCTTTTTAGAGGTTGGGTGAGTCCCAGGAGGGTCTCTAGATCCGCCCATCCGTGGAAAAAAAATAAATAACTTATCCGAATTTGAACCGGGAATGCTAAGCATAACAACTCAACGCTCTACCACTGATTTACCCCGCTCCTTGAAGATAGCTTAACCTACTATACTACTACGTTGGTTTTAGTACATGGTAGAGACTGTACAGTTTTTAGGACAACGGTCGTGCAGGGTGGTGGCTTGTTTGAGACCACACTCAGCTGCCATGATTATCCCCAAAGTTGGGTACCCACATTAGAGGCTGGTAGCGCCACAGGAGAGTCTCCAATATAAGCATAAGGCTGTTAACAGAATACATGATTTTTCTGATGTTACACTGATTAAATAGATGAAAAGTAAATGTTACCTAGTGCTCTGATAGGAATCTAGCTTAAAGGGCAGGAGATTCTTATATATCTACAGCTCTGGTGAACAGTGGCGTAACTAGAGTTGACTCATGGAGGGGGGGGGGTAACCCCCACATGGCAACCACTCCAACATATTACTTCCTTCAAAAAAAATGTCTCGTAATATAGGTACAATATATATTATAGGTACTATAATTATGTAGCTTAAAATTAAATAAATAAATTATAATTTTTTATAAATGTTATTTTGGAAGTTATAAGCGTTATTTTCGTTATAAATGCTATTTTTGGAAGGGCAATCAAGTAATAGCTTTTAAATACAAGTAACCCTATTTATTGGTTACAATAACTTACTATACTTAATTAAATATGGAACTTTCTGGATCCATCCAGACTTTACTTCTAGATTCTAAGAATTGTCTAAACTGTTCTCACATTTGCAATCTTATAGTTGCCGCTACTGCCGTAAAACGTAAAACTGTTTATTTACTATTAATTATATTGGTTTGTCATTTTAGTGTACCTTTTATTCATTAAAATGACTGTGTTTGCACTTTCTTTGTTGTGTTTTTGGCATTATTGACCCTTACTTCTGTAATCCCACAATAATAACTTTGAAAAAGTAAAATCCTTCAATTTTTTTTTTTTTAAATTGTTTCTTACCATTTTTTTTTAATTTCTCCTAAGCAATGGGGGGTTTACAACCCCAATAACCCCCCTCGTTACGCCTATGCTTGTGAATAAGTGGTTAAGTAGAATTTTTATCAAAATAAGTATCTTCTATTTAGTGGCGCGAAATCGTGTTATATTTGTAGTGAATAATGGGCTAAATCAATTGCTTGAAAAGGAGTTATTGCTTATAATGTAACTCAATTTCGAGCAAAAAAACAGCGAGAAAGACACGATTCCGCTTCCCCAATACATTTAATTCCGGACAAAACTTGACTTAACAATTTATTCACGGGAGCTACATATATTAGCCATCTATACCTCTTTTTATACCCGTATTTATGGTTATAATATTCTTAAAATTTAGTTAAGTATGTTTAAATAGTTGATTATTATTTCAGGAACTGCTGTAATATCAATTTTAATTTTTCAGTTTGAATAACATTCTCTAGTAAAAGTAAATCCAGGATAATTACTGGATTTTCATTTATTTTATACTTCGGATTTCCACCCAATCCTTCATGAATTCATAATACAATAAAATTTCTCATTTATAATGTTATTATTAACCCTCCAATGACACGGTGAGCAATGGTACGGGAGGACATAAATGGTACGGTGGGGTCCTCACATTCCCAAACTTTTTTTAAAGGTTTGAGGTGCTATGGTATCAGTGCCTCTCTACTCATCAATAAGAACATAATTCTAATTCTGTTACATGATTTTATTCTTCATAAAAATACATTTTCAGATCAAACTTTTCATAAAAACGCAATTTAACTTCTATAAATGAAAAATGTCCAATAGAACATAGGCAGTAAAAGTAGGTAACTTTCACAATAAAAAAATAACACTTAAATTAAATTAAATCTAAGCAAAATGTAGTCGAAAACCAGCCTCATGAATAAAACATTCTCAATTATCATATGCAATAGTTAACAACTTTCAGATGACTCGAGCATATAGATTTTTTGCATCTAGTACAAACATTTGTCTTATCTGCATTACGAGGGCAAATATTGCACCTTCTGGCCATCTGAGGTGGTTCAGAATGGACAACAATCAACCAGAAACTTTTGTTTCAGGTGCATGTGTTTCTAATTGTTGGCATTTTAAATTAAGGGTGTTCATTACTGGCGGGAGTGTCCATAACTAGTCATTTTCCCTATATAACCTGATGGAAATTTATAGTCTAAGTAATAGTAATAGATATTTGAATCACTAAATAAAGGAACATCTATTACAAACGCGATGGAGTACTTGAGTGGTACCGTGGGGTTTTTGCCAACCCCAAACATGAATTTTCGCGGAATTCGGGTAACAAAGACAATTGACTCACCTTTTGTAGCGAAACCCTCTCGTCCACTGCTGGAATACAACTGGCAGGACAGGTACTCATGTCTAAATCCTTGGAGATAATTTTGGGGCATGCGGGTGCATTTCAAAGCCTGGCTCGGCCCTAACCCAACTTTTGAGGGTTAAGCTACAGAGAGATATAGAACACAGCAAAACGTTCTAAATGCTTATGCTTGCTATTAATTTTGCTTATTAATGTGCAATAATTATTGATTTTAATTCATAATAAAAAAGAAAAGAAAATCATAAAATTCATATTATAACTTTACCTTGATAAGATGGCATTCAAGGGTTGAATCTATGAAGTGAAATTCGATAGCTTCATTATAACTTATAGTTAGCTCTTTTGATTAACTACAAAATTAAACCAGTTTACAGAACTATATATTTAATAATTATTTACGTGAAACATTTCTTATATATAGATCCTTTGTATAGGACATAATTACTCTATATTTCAATAACATTCAGCATCAAAATTCATAATTGTTTTCCTTATAACATTTTAAAGCGATTGTAAGGATTGTGAATTAAAATTACATTTCAGCAATAAGATCATTCTCATCATGAATAGAAAATTAAATATTAATATACAGATTAATAATAAGTTCGTTTTATAACTTCGTTTTAAGATTTAATTAATTTTATATTTATAGTATTCAACTATACACCATTGGATAAATAATGTTATTATTATATCTGTGTTTATACGCATCAGACAACTCGTTATATACAAAAGACAATTTTTTACTTACGGATGAATCTGCAATAGATAGCATATCATTAGCTGGTTAAGGGAATTGTAAACAATTCTAAATTACTGTTTCAGTTGAAAAACATATATTTAATAAAACAAAATATAGTCTAGTGTCAACCCACGCCGATCAAACTAGCCCTGAAGAAGGCCTGCAATGAGAGTCGAAACGTTGGCTTATCAATAAAATGTTCTAAGAGAATTTTCTTGACCTCTTCCCGGACCATTTATTTCCTCATATATTCCACATAAGGTCTACTAATATTATTCAAAATATACATTTAATCGTAACATGGTAAAGATTTTTTTTTCTTTTTTTTAATACATGCCTAATTTGATGAAGTTTAATGTATGTAAAATTCTTAAAGGCGAAGGATGCTTTTCAGAAGTGGCGAGGATATTGTAAGAACAGCGAGTCCTAATAGGATTATTACACTTTTATGTATTTCATATGATATTAAATGAAATGTTTTTTAATAAAAATACTTAGTTTAATATAATAAATTTTATATAATATTTTTAAAAAATAATTTAATAAAATGTACGCAAAGTAGGAAATCAATCTAATATATCGAATATATCTCATTTAAAAACTTTGTAAATCTTTGTAATATACTAAATCTTTCTAATATAACGATTCTATTTTATCTATCTAATAAATCCATCTAATATACATAATCTATAAAAACCTATTAAATCTATCAAATTTACTAAAATATTATACCAAACAATTCTTTGCAATCCAATAAATATAGATAATTTATAAAATCTATCTAACCTTACAAACCTATAAAATCAAGCAAATGCAGGTCTCTAAAATAAAAGAAGACAAAAATACCTGATGTGTATTATTTTTTACAGTTATGTTAAAGTTAGAGTTGTTGAGCTGTATGTCCCAGATCTCGTTTGTGGTAGATAATTTTGTTATCAAGATCGTAACATCATATGTTGAATTTTTTATTTGAGTACTACTACTGGATAGTTTTATTAAATGTTGTAAATTTCAATAAAGAATTAAAAAAAAAATAATTCAGACTGCGATTGATAATGAAATTAAAAAAAAATACAGTTATTCCAAACATTCGAGTTTCCACTTTTTTCGGTAGTCCTCATGATTAATTATTTATTTTTTTAAGCTTATTGTTTATTTATTTAATTTTACTTTGTGCTGCTACGTCTGCAGTGAGAGTCTTATAATTGCGATAAGGATTTTGAACGAGTACCTGATATGCTAAGGTCCGCCAATTAGCTTCCTCTCCGAATGTCGGCGTAATCAAGAATTTTTACCCCTTTTGAAAAACCCTGATTAGTGAATCATCAAACATAAATAGTTTTGTAATAATTCAACTAGAAGTTCGGCAACTGTAAAATATAAAATTTTTGAATTCACTCGTCCCCTTTATGGAGTTCATGGAGTCCTAAAATTAGCCTATCCATAAAATTGGGATCTTTAATGAGTACCTGACACCATCACTTCCTGCTTTGTTATAATACATCTAAATATAAACAAATAAATTTTAAAAAAATATATAATTACATAATTATCAAATATGAAATTTATTATTGATCTCATTTTTTTTTTTTTTTTAATGGCAAGACATATATTTCCTTTATAGGGGACACGCGAGGAAAGCAGCTTTATGGTTACCATTATTTACCACCGGGGGACAAAGGAAATTGCAAAATAACTCAAAGAGGAGCCGGCGTTACATAAAGGTATCTCGGAAAAGGAAACGCTAGGTATTAAATGGGACGAGATTTATAGCTAGATGGTACCGGGGTTGATGTATGCTACTGCCGCAAGAGGAATCGGTCCCGTGGGACGGTGGAGCGCTTCTAGGACAGTCGGGTCCCAACAGAACAGGCCCGTTAAAGATAACATCATAAATCGGAAAATAGTCTTGTTTCCTAGTGAAACTGTTGGAATAAATTTGAATGAATAAATTCTGTTGGATATTAATCTAAATATGGAGTAATTTGTATAGAGCCTAGAAAGAAAATTATTAAATGGAGTCACCTGTGTTTTAGAGGTTAGCATAACGATCAACTCTGAAAGATAAAAAAAAAACCTTTTGTAAGCATCGTTTTATTAGTCAAAGCATGACGAACTAACAACTGGTCCGTCTCCTCCAAAATACGGTGTAATTAAAGACAAATCCATTCTTTTCACCGATCCTATATATGTTCTCGCAATTTTTGCGATTTTTACACGGAGAAGAATTTTCATTGAGCATTACTTTAATTGGGATCTTGTCGACTTAAGTCAAATTTATATTTATAATTTATTTTTATTTATTGTTCTTTTGATTATTTTTAAATATTAACTACTTTTATTTAGAAGATAAAAGATTTGTCCTAGCCGGGATTCAAACCCGGGTCGTCTGCATCTCTAGTGAAGTGCTCTAACCACTGAGCTACCAGAGGTCGTATCCAAGCCAGACAAACCGATATAGGATCGGTGAAGAGGATGGATTTGTCTGGCTTGGATACGACTCCTGGTAGCTCAGTGGTTAGAGCACTGCACTAGAGATTCAGATGCCCCAGGTTAGAATCCCGGCCAGGAAAATCTTTTCTCCTCAAAATAAAATTAGTTAAAGATCATTAATTATACCGTCTTTCGGAGGAGACAAACCATGGTATTAATTAATCGTTAAAGATCACAATCCTAATTATATGTGGAATGGCAAACTTAAGGATACCCATATTAGGATCGTCCGATTAGCCAGAGCAGCATAATCTGGTGTTAAATGAATAAACAATAAACTAACAAAGAAAATTGTTCAAGATTTTCTAAGCATCGGAACCTTCAAATACAATAGGTATACCATACCGTGTAACGTAAGTCCCATAATTCAAGTTAAAATGAACGGACTTACAAGCGGAAATTTACTCCAACCCTTCTGATTTTCATATCCTCAGTCCACGTATTTTGGGTCTCATTCTTTTATTATTTATATATTATTTATTTATTGTATATCGCACTAGTATTTATAATGTGGCAATTCAAAAATCGGCGTTTCTTCTGTAGTGAGTGACGACCATGAAAGAAATGGGTTAAAATCTCATTCTTCATGAAAACTATAACTCTTAGTGGAAGAAAGTGGTCCGGGTAGAGTTCAATGGATTTATCTTAGAATTGGAGAAACGTTTATTAAGTAGCCAATGTTATGCCTATGTATTTTTATTACTTTATTTATTTATTACAGGTACTTTTGGGGTCGGAGTGGACCAACGCCCTAAAACTGAACATCAATTATGCGCCTCTGCGTGGAGTCCCAGGAGCCAGCGGACAGGCGAGAGAAGTTGGGTCCCTCTGTCGCAAATGCGGCAGAGAGTCAGAAACACCAGCCCATGTGCTGGGAAAATGCCCCAACAACTCCCTCCTCATAACACGCCGACACCACAGGGTCAAACACGAAATAATGAGGCTCCTAAAGGAAAAATACTTCGCCTGCTTTGACGAGGTCTGTTGTAACGACGCGGAGGGATCCACAAGATATGCAGATATTGTCGCATTTCCGAAGACCGGAAAGGTAGCCTGGGTGTTGGATCCGACGGTGAGATTTGAAAATAATGACCATGACCAGGCGGGTGGATTGGAAAGGGAAAAGAAGGAAATATATGACAAATGCATCTCTTTCCTGAAGGAGAAATTCCGCGAGACCTTCGGAGAGAGCGAGTTCACCGTGAGAGGCCTCTGGTTTGGGTCTCGCGGAACGATTCCGAAAAGAACATGGAGCTTCCTCGATGACCTGGGTGTCAATGGCAGGGATGTGATGGTGCTCGCCGAGAATATTATTCTTGACTCCCTGGGGATAATTCATCATCATATTTACAGTAGCTGATACCACAACCGCTGTTTTTTTTTTTTTTTTTTATTTGTTTATCTTTATAAATTGTACGTTTATCTCGTTTGTATTTTCTTTATTTTCTTGTCTTGTTCTACGCCGAAAAAGAAAAAGAAGAAAAAAAAAGTAGAAAACCATTAAGAATTGTACTGTAGTTTTTAAGTATGCATTTTAAACAAACAAATTTTAATGTACATTATGTCCGATTGGATTTATCAGTATGCTGTGTATTAAGGCAATCCAATGTAATTGGACAGCACTGCTGAAAATAAAGCATTTCTCTCTCTATTTTATTTATTACATACTGTATTTTTTCTGGATTTTTTATAATTTTACATTTTTTTATTTCTTACTGTGTTTCTTATCATTTTCTATTTATAATTTGTATTTTACTACTGATACCTTATACCCAGGTATTTTAACTTTTACATTTACCCATTTTAATATCCAGTTTTTATTCTTTATCTTTATTACCTTATTCTTTATTTTTCAACACTTTCTGCTTTATTATTATTTTATTTTTTATTATGTATTTTACTACCTTCCTGGCATTTGGTTGTTAATACTATACACTCACACATTTTAACCTTTATATTTACCTTGCTGTGCAATTTTTATCATTTTTATTTTCAATTGCCTGTATTCACCATACTTTTGTTTATTTACATTTACTAGGTTTAAATATTTTGAATAACTTTTTAATTCTCAATCGTCTCTATTTTGCAGATAGCCCTGAAGAAGACCTACAAAGTAGGTCGAAACGTTGGCTACTTAATAAACTTATCTCCAATTCTAAGAGAAATTCATTGACCTCTATCCGGACCACTTTCTTCCACATATATTATCAAGGTCAACTATTATCATTCAATATAACTCTTAGTGTTCTAATGGTATTCCAACTAGACATATTTTTTTTCCCGTTTTTTCCATAAATGTAGGTTTTTGACTATGCCACTTTAGAAATACTAGTGCGACATAGTCTTTATTATATCTATTTATTTTGTGGTTGGTATTGGTATCTGGGTCTTTATTGATATCTGATACTGTTTTTTCCCATTTTAAAATCTTTCATTATGAAAGAATACATCAAGATTCGCTTCAGATAAGGAAAAAACTGCTGAGGTCTTATCCCTAAAATTCTAATCATTCAAACTATTTAAATCATTTATACTAATATTTATAATTCCCATTACTCTGGTTACCGTGATTTCTTGTAATAAAATAATTACTAAAATATTTTTTTTAATATGAAAAATTCGTTTAATAAAACAGGTATTTATTAAGGTATAAAAATTGAAATTATTTTTTAATATAGTTTAATATTATTTCTTAATATAAAATTTATTAAAATTCTCCAGTGCCAACGTAGCAAAGTTATTATTGTACGTAATAATCGTCTCATTATTAATTTTATACTATGATTATAAACGTTATTAAATTGTTATATTAAAATGGAATTTAATTTGCAACACCTACGGTAAACCTTGATTTTATGTTACTTATATTTTTGTATTAAATACTAACCAGTTATTATTTCAGTTAAGATACTTGTTAAACTAAATATTAACAAAAGCTTTACAAGGATTAGTTACAATTTTTTTTTGCTGAAAACACAAGGCTCTTTGAAGAGCGGTTGAAGATTGTTTGATTGATTTTAGAATTCTTGATTATTTACAAAACTTGGAGCAAATCCGTGAAGTGTATGCGAATACTGAATGCTGTATCAGGCATCAACTTAATTAACAGGGACTTTGGAGCCTATTAAGTAAGTTATACAAAAAGTGTGGACTTAGTAATCCAGTAAAAGACTGATTAAAATAAATAAACCGTATTTACAAAAATTAGGAATTACGGTTGTTTTAGCTTATGCTTAAATGAATTTAAGAAAAATTAACTATTTATTTTAAAAGAAAATTTAATCCTACGTTCTTTAAATCATTAAATAATCAAAAGTTCATGCTGCGATATTGTTTATTGGTGTCATTTAACGTCACTTTATGCTGCTTAGGCTATTCGGATGATCCTTCAATGTGAGTTTTAAACTTTGCCTTTCATGGTGTGATTGGGGTAGGAATCTTTAACGAGCACATGTTCAGGACCGCCATTTTAAGTTTCCTCCGAAGAATGGCCAAGTTAAGCCTTCTTTTTTCCCTTTAAAAAAGGACACCTGCTGGGCTGCGAACCCGCGATGTTGTGCATAGTAGATTGTTATGCTAACCTCTCACTCCTTCTAAAATCTGCTCGCTACGGTATTAAACTGCTAAACATAGATTCATGATTATTCAACAAGAAGGAGCTTCATTATGCGATCAAAGTTAAGTAACGTCGAGCGCGCTTACTACTTGGATGAGTGACCGCTCAAATAGGATGAAACTCTAGATTCAGTTAATAATTAACTCCTCCCCCCCTTACGGGTATATGAAAACTGAAATTGAAACCAGGTGGGGAATTGATGAACTTAGCCCGTTTATCTCTGCTGGGAATACCGTTATGTTCATAATCCATGGATCTAGACAGATTTGTCAGTTGAATCCGAATGACCGATGGTAGGAAGGGCATTGGTTAGCCCTGTATCAGAGAAACCATGGTTAGTAGCTACGTGACGTATGGTTATCGTCCCTCCACGCTATATTTTCCCCGCAAGTAAATAATGTCTGTAAGAATCTACAGAAGCTCCCAAAATCTTTATGGTATATTCAATACATTTACTACGGTTATGTCCGTATCCGATCGGAATAGATCCGTGTGTAGAGGATTGCTATGCTGAATGTAACGCGTATAACTCCGGCTGTGGGAGATAAATTATTCAAGCTATTAACAACCACTGATGACCCTATGGGATTTAAAGACAATCCTGTAGATAGTTCAGACGGTTGAGAGTGACCAAATCATCTTCTTACACAGACATTGTCCTCCTACCATTTACCGAACATAAGACCCTTCATGAGTTGTAGTAGTTCAGGTTTTTATTTATTATTATTTTGGTAAATATTGATCAGTTCTATAAAATATGCGCATTCACGTATAACGACCTAACTGTATTTTTTAAAGGGGGGGATAACAAACTTTTAAGCACACCGCACTAAAATTACCTTCGCCGCCCCTGCAGGTACTACCGAAAAAAAATGAAAAGGGAAAAAGAAATTAAGCTGTGTAAAAGTTTAACAATGTCGAAGCAAACCTCTTTACGCCCCCTGAGAAACTCAGGATGGGCCGGATCCGTTGTTTTATTAGATATTAAACTTAGCCCTTGGAACCTTTAAGGGCCACTTCTGTACTTAAACAGGAGGTTACAGCCGTAAACGGGAAACCACTCAATTTTAACCAAAGTAGTTAATAAAGTCTACTTTATTTCTTACTGTCCTCTGTTCGGTTCTGGGCTTTGTTCTTGGCGAGTTTGAGCGATTCAGGAAACCGCAAGGCAAAGAAAAAGTAATTTCGTTTTATATTTTTTATGGATTAATTACTCTATAATACATTGGTACATTTATGACCATTTAAATATTTATTTTAATATAAAAAACCTGTACCACTACGACCCATGAAGAGCCATAGGTTCAGAACGTGGTAGAGACTGTACTGAACGGTTATACAGGGTGGTGTTTCGCTCGAGACAAAGCTCTTGCCTCCAGGTTTTCCACCAATTAAGGGTACCCATTTTATTTACTGGTTGAGTCCAGATAGGATCTGCAGTTCTCACTGGGTTTACATTAGGTTGTTAACAGATAAATAATTTGTCTGTAACGGGCGGACTTAAACCGATATCTAATTCAACCGTCAGATTCCCTCCCCCCTCTATTTTAGGTACCCACATTATAGAGTCTATTTGAGCCCTAGAGTGGTCTCCATATCCTAAAGAATCCATCCCCAGCTGTTAATGTATTAAATAAATTATCAGTAACCGCTGGATTTTAACCCGGGATCTTTGGGATAGCGACTCATCACTCTAACACTGAACCACTCCGCTCCCAAACTAGAGACAAACTCACAGAAGTATATTTACTAGAATTTCATTGATATTTTGTCATAATCAGGAACTAACACTTGGTGAATGGAAACAAAATTACATCCTATCTGGATAATATGCATCGTTCGAAAACACTAGTTTTAAAACTACTGAAGTTACTGAAGCTACTGAAGTTAAAACTACTGGAAATAGCATGTTTGTTTTCGTGGTGTGAAAAAAGAAGTTCAGGAATAAATCAAATAATATTCTGCCGATTGAATGGGCATTGAAAAACTCCCAACTACAGTTTTAACAATTCTTGCCTGACCTATTTTTACTTGAAAAATAACCATAAAAGAACAATAACAAATAAAGATTAATATAAGCAGATTTAAATGAATAATTAAAAATAATAATAAAAATAGAAGAAACGAAAGATAATAAAATTTTATTCGCTAATATTTCATTTATTTTTAATTTTGATTTCGCATTGAAAGAAATTTTCCTTTGCAGCTACCAGATAGTATCTAGTTATTAAGCAAAATAATTAATATCAACCAATATTTATTCTAGCAACGTAATTTAATGGCGATGGACTGCATCTGTTTAAACATAGAATAAGTCAATATTGGTCAATACCTGAGAGCTTATCATTTTCATTATTTGCTTATTTATTATTATGCTTAGTTCGCGTGGAATTTTGTCTGCCACAAGTTTCGTGACAGATCATTTTAAATAAATAATTTAATTTTTTTTTAACTATAAGTTAATCGTACATCCAAAATTTCAGATGTCTAACTTCAAATATGACGGACGGATTCCATACAATCTTTGAACCTCTATTATATTAAGGGGAAACCCTTGGGATTGGAATTATCCAAATTTCTTTCTTAAATTATACAAAGAACCTATCTTCAAATTTCAAGTTGCTAAGTCTCTGATTTGCCTTTAATTATGTACTATAATGGATTCTGCCCTTGCTGTAGTCTGTGTGTTATTATGATGTATAACCTATATTACTGTAAAGTTTCATCCTAATTCTTTCAGTAGTTTTTGCGCTACAATGAGTAACAAACATACATACAAACTTTCGCATTTATAATATTAGTAGGATATCAAAACAATAGTTTCATTCATGTTCTTTCTGTTATTTTATTAACTATTATCATGTGATTTGCATTTAATTATGTACTAAAGTGGATTCTCCAAAGTACCTAA
This sequence comes from Arma custos, assembly GCA_037127475.1. NCBI lineage: Eukaryota > Metazoa > Arthropoda > Insecta > Hemiptera > Pentatomidae > Arma > Arma custos. The sequence continues at coordinate 56,124,398 of CM073765.1, forward strand.
AAAGCTGTCTAGGGGAGGGGGGTCACGTGTCCCCGTGAATGTATAACCTATATTACTGTAATGTTTCATCCAAATCCGTTCAGTAGTTTTTGTGTGAAAGAGAGACAAATATACAAACTTTCTCATTTATAATATTAGTAAGATATTAATATGTAATATATATTAACTTTTTTTATATACTCCTTTTTAGTTATTACGACTATACTTGTTTATTATGTTTTACTTTATTTGATACTACCCTGAAATTGAGGAGTACCGCAGGGCAGTGTTATAAGCCCAGTTCTATACTCTATATACACCTACGACATCCCACAGACGCCAGAAACACTATTTGCTACATAACCAGACGATACTGTCATGCTTTCGACCAGTACTAACCCCAATATAGCGTCTCAGAATCTTCAGACACACACATAAGTTCTTTTATAATAGGCTCGAAAAATGGCGTATAAAAATTAATATACAAAAATCTAACCAAGTAACATATAAACTTAGACATTCAGACTGCCACTCAATAACACTTTACAATACACCATTGCCAAGAAAAAGATACAGACAAAATACTTGGGCCTTAACATGAACAAAAGACTGACTTGGAAATCACACGTAACTAATTTGAAGAAAAAATTGAATCACCGACTCTCACTCCTTAGACCATTCAAATCTTTCAATCGAAATCCCTTCGTTATAATACACATTATCCCTTTTACATTACTAATAAATCATTACATAAAGATCTCAAAATACCTCTCGTGGCTGACGCAATCAAGAAAAACTACAACAAATTTCATTACTCACTTGCTGGACATCCAAACTCACTGGTGCAGTCATTACTGACAGACACATAACCACAGAATACCTTGCCTTGCCAACAAGGAGACTGAAACATCTCTTGAGCAGGAATCTACTACAGTGAGATGAACCACGCTAGGAGTCCCTTCAATGGGAGTTTTCTCCATACACGCTTCTATGAGAATCCCTTCGGGGAAGTTTACCAAAAGAAGATCGAAAATACAATATGTGCCAAATGCCATTTGTATAATTTCTAAATAAATATTTTCAGTATTATTATATTGATACTACTCCGTGGACGTGTTTTTTTCCTATATCTAATGATGCTCTAAAGATTGTATGAATTCATTATAGCGTTGTAGGCTCCGTTTTCAAATACTGCTTTAACAGATAAACTATTTAATCTGTTAAGAGACATAGATTGTGTGGGAACTGTTCCTAAGGAGGTCTATGCAGTATTAAATGGATAATCATTTCCTTGCACAACCTTTGGTTTGGATTCCTCAACCAGAAATAGAGGAGAAATCTAGTGGTCGAGAGTGATATAGCCAAGAAAATTCTCTTATTTGGGGAGAACTGATTATTGGCAAGTCAACGATTCGACCCACATTGTAGGTCTTCTTAAGGGCTAAATATACAAGATAATAATAAATTGAATTAACACATGGTAAAGAATAACACCTCTTTGTTAATATATAGTAGCTCTTTGTTATTATCTTATGCAATTCCTTCTGGTTCTTCTTTGGAGTAATTTAGGAATGTTTAAGTAATCTTGTATTATTTGGCCCTCCGAATCCTCCACCCTTGATTGGAATGCCGAGTTACACTGTTTTATTTAGTTTTAATACAATATTTCCTATATTTCCCCAGCCATTAATTCTGATAGATTCCGTGTAACTTTGATCTACTCACTAAGCATTCCTCAATCTCCACTCTTTGAATACTCTCCCCTTTGTATTGTTTATCACCTTCCGCTGCTTTCATCAGAAAATTATTCATTATTCCGGCAATCTCTTTGTGAAATTCCTCTCATATTTCTATCTTAAAATGCTACTCTGCTGTTCCTATTAATAACTGTTTATTTTTATCTTCTTAATTAAAAATATCTCGTAAATATTGCACAACCGTTGTTGTCCAATATTTACGAGTCCAATATTTACCGTTGTTCTGGTAGTTTTAGTGCTACAGGTTTTCTAGTTTCCTCCTTTATTAGTAACGATATTGTAAACCCGTTTTCTCACTGTATATGAATTCCTTTTGACGATACAACGGTATTTTATTTCGAATATATAGATATAGAAACACTTAAACGAAGAAACGCAAAAGACTTAAAACTAACACTTATTTTTTCTCCTGCTCGGATGGACTTTTGACCATTCATAGCTATTTTATGAGCGTATTAGCTATTATTTTTTCAAATTCGAAAATTGCATCATGTTCTATGTTGCCCAGAGTGTCCAAAGCCATAAATTATATTGTTATTCGTTCCAACTGGAGTACTGATCTAGGACAAATCACTTTATTGCACTACCGTTGTTCAAGAAACAGTATAGTATCTACACCTACATACAGATTTATATGTATATATTGCTATGTATCGTACCGGGCGGCAATATAAAAATAAATATGTTTTTACACAAGGAGCAATGTTTTGTTTGAAAAGAAATAGGTCGCTCAAGTAAGAAGGGTTTGTCCAAATGGTCAAAGTGGGTGGAGAAATAACAAAAAGAGTGGGGTCGAAGACTGCACTTTGAGAATGACTCTCTGAGAAGACTCGGGAGATGAAGGACCATCGAAGTGAACGACGATGGGCGCTGAAGATCTAGACGTGGCTAGGACAAAGACTTACCAATAGACCTAGCTTACCGCTGTTTTGTTAAGTCTTAATTTAAGTTCTGTTATGTATATTATGGCAATCCTCTATTATATCTGAATCATTAAGTGTAATGCTCAATGTGTATACTGAATCGTAATGAATATTGTTCAAAATCGTATTGATTAAGTATATTTATTTTAATTCCTTTGGTGCTTACTTAATCCAGATGCACTATATCTTTATGAATAATATATTGAAGGTATAATTGATTAGTAAATTGGTAAACACACAAAGTACGTCTGGAAAAGAATCCAAGTAAGTCTAAAGTTAGAAATACAATAATAAACTGAGTAATCATCTTAAATGATTGCTATGGTATCCCAAATTCAATTAGAATATTTAAAATATATTTAAGAGTATAAAACATAGCAATATATATATATATATATATATATATATATATATATATATATATATCGGGGGGTGTCCCGAATTTAAATGGCAAAACTTCAGGCACTTATAGGGGACCGAAAAACTAAAACAAAAGGTCCTTTAGAGATTAGCTCGTTTTTGCTTAGTTTTAGAGAAAAACGCAAAAAAAGAAACAAAACAAGTTTTCATTTTTATACTTATTTATTTACATTTATATTTATGTTATGTTCTTCTTAATGTAAATATTGCTCAAAATGTTGACCTCTTGCACCAATGCAAGCATTACATCTAGCACTCATTTGATAATTTGCAGCTAAACATTGCTCTGATGATATTTGGTGCACTGCATCTATGATTCGGTCTTGAGTTGATTGACACCGAATAAACTTTCTGCTTCAAGGTTCCTCATACGAAGAAATCCGTGGGTGTCATATCAGGTGATCTGGGTGGCCAAGGTACTACTCCTCCAAGTCCAATGCATCGTTGTGGATAATTTATATCCAGCCAAGCTCGAGCAACTCTGCTATAATGAGCTGGACATCCATCGAGTTGAAACCACATTTCAATCAGCTGTTGTAAGGGAATGTCATCTAAATAATTAGAAAAGTCGTTCTCGAAAAAATGTGTAAATGTGATACCATTCAATCTTCCGGGTAAAAAATATGGTCCCATCAGTAACCCGTTCCAAATTACAAGCCAAACGTTAATAGCAAATTCATGCTGAAACCTATTCGCTATAATAGCTCTGGGATTTTCAAGAGCCCATACATGATAATTTCTTTGATTAACAATTCCTCCTCTTGTAAAGGAAGCTTCATCTGTCCATATAATTTTTAATGGAAATAAATATCATCGCGAATTTTTCAAGAAACCAGTTACTAAAATTCAATCTCTTGACATAATCTAGAGGTAATAAATTCTGAACTTTTTGAAGATGGTATGGGTAGCGATTATCACCTTTGAAAGTTCGCCATATTGATTGCCGCGATATTGCTAATGCAGCAGATGCTCTTCGGATGCTAGTCTCAGGATTGTTATCGAAGTGGCGTTGGACACAATTTCTTCTCCGATAATCTGCTCTTACTGCTGCCTGGAATTGGTCGCCTTCAGTACGTATTAAGAATGACCCAGTCTCTCGTAGTCTATTAAAAGTTAAGAAGAGACTCGTCGATTAGGCACTCTTCTATTTGGAAATCGGCGCGCATACTCCCGTACCGCTTCTAAAGCATTACCGTTACAGAAACCATACACAAAAATCATATCAGCGTATTCAACATTAGAATATGTATGCGGCATTGTGGCTGATGCTATTCACACAAAAATATCTGAGTAACTGACTGAAGACTGATTTAGGAATTATAATCCTAGAAGGAAGCCAAAATGTAAACAAATAAAAGATTGTAAAGGATAACATTAAGTGTTTACATATCTCACTGCCTAGCCAGACGAACTTTGAAAGGTGATAATCGCTACCTGTAACATTTTTGTTTGGTTTCTTTTTTTGCGATTTTCTCTAAAACTAAGCAAAAACGAGCAAATCTCTAAAGGACTTTTTGTCTTAGTTTTTCGGTCTCCTATAAGTTCCTGAAGTTTTGCCATTTAAATTCTGGACACCCTGTATATATATATATATATATATATATATATATATATATATATATATATATATATATATATTGCTATGTTTTATACTCTTAAATATATTTTAAATATTCTAATTGAATTTGGGATGCCATAGCAATCATTTAAGATGATTACTCAATTTATTATTGTATTTTTAACTTTAGTCTTACTTGGATTCTTTTCCAGAGGTACTTTGTGTGTTTACCAATTTACTAATCAATTATACCTTTAATATATTATTCATAAAGATATAGTGCATCTGGTTTAAGTAAGCACCAAAGGAATTAAAATAGATATACTTATGTAGATATAAGAGAAATTACTTTTTCTTTGTCTACCAAGTCCAGCGTTGTTCATTCATGTATATTTTAGAATAATGTGAAATAATGCAGCGGGATTCATATGGAATGTACGGACACTGAATAAATCTGAAGACTACTGAAGTCATCTCACGTTCCCGCGCAGCGTGCTTAGAGATTTCCCCTTTTACCTGTCGTGCAATGCCTTGTTTTCTTTGCGGCTATGAAAGTAATACTCGTGTTTGGAATTTCAAAAGAGGAAGAATCCTAGGTGTGATATTTAAAAATATATATTTATTATTAACAGACACTTAATTTTCGGTTCTGATTTGGGGATAAAACTCTCTGTATCACCCATGAAGGGCCTTGGGTTCAGTACTTGGTAGAGATTTTACTGTTTCTAGGACAGAGGTTATGGAGGGAGTTGATTTGTCTTATGTAGGGCTCATCCACTAGATTTCCCCTCTATTTACTCTTTTATCTATTTTAGAGACTGACCCCCCAGGAGGGTCACCGATTCCAAATGATCGATCCCCGGCTGTTAACAGATTAAATAAAATCTGTCATACCTTCGGAACGACAACTCAACGCTTTACCACTGAGCTACCCCCCTCCCATCTAAATATCAGCTCAAAAATATTGATCAAATATATATACATATAAAAGAGCGGTGTGAATGAATTTCTTTCGCTTACAACACGGAAGCAATGTCGCAAACTTAGGTGCTATGAATCCACAAATATTCGTAAATTCTTATGCTATCAATCCGTCGATTCCGGAATTGGTGGAGTCGAAATGGAACCTTATGGTTTGCTAAATCTTTTACTATTATTAAAGTGAATTACGATTTTTGTTTTGGGTTCCCATAGGAGCTTATATTTCTCGCTAATAAATATTTATTTATTATCCAATACAATAGTTGCATCGTATACTGTTACATACAAAATTGCCATGCTATACAACGTATTGTATAACCGTAGTTCATGCTTATTCCGATCGCGAAAAAACAATAATCCTTTCTATATCAAAGTATAGAATTCCCTCCTAGGACAAATCCTTTGTTATTTGTTCCTCCTCTCTCTGCAGTCCCATACTTTTCCCAATTCTTAAACCTCCTTCTCTACGTTATCTCAAACATAAAATATTTAAAAATTATCACCATCATAGTAATAATAAATATAAAATAAATTATAAATTATTTATTCATCAATAAAATAGAGCCAAAAACTCGAAAAGAAACACTATTATTTATTATAATGCAATTGGGAAAAACCACAATGCAAAGCCTTATGTTCCAGTAATACACCCACTTACCAGTCGACGTTTCGCCTATTCAGGCATTATAAAGACACAAATACAAAAAAGGGTTATGTGAATCACATCTCGAAGAAAAAGGTGCAATACATCCCAACGATCAACAGTCCAAACAGGCTCCAAACATGAGACAGCACCCCACCACCTTAAAATTATAATTATCTATTTATCTTCTTAAATATATATTTATTCTGAACAAATAAAAAATAAAAACATGTTTGTACTGTAATTTACTTGAAAGCTAGACCATAAGAACCTGCAGGAATGTTTTAGCAGTCTTAATAATAACACGATGATTTGTGATTAAACAAAATGTTTATTAAAATTTGAAATACGACTCCATATAAACACTAGTTATTTTACCAACTAACTAAATCTTTCACTATGTTTGTTATCACTCCTGTGGCTCACCCAGCTTCTATAAAATGGGTACCAAAATACGGGCGAAAATCTGGCGGTCGAGTGTGATCTAGGGCAAATCACCTGCACAACCGTTGTACATGAAACAGTACAGTCTCTACCATGTACTGAACCCCAGAACCTTCACGGGTTGTTGTGGTAAAGGTAAAAAAAACAACTTATATATAAACTTACTTAAGTGAGTACAATAATTCTTTTCTAAATGTTGGGTTTATAATATAGACTATTTTGAGCAAAAATAAATTATAAATTTATTTCGCGTCCGAATATATTTTTTTATTATACTATTGATACATAAAAATATCATTCAAACTGTTCTATATATGCCTTTTTTTACATATAACAGTGGTACAGGTTCCTGATAATCGATACATCGTATAAATTCAGAATATTGATGTCACTTTAAATAAAAACAATTATAATTTGAGGAATTTGTGTCTCCTACAAATCTAACCTATCAATGCTCATAAAAAATATCGTCAAAGAAAGATCATTTTCCAATTATATTTCAATTTATTCATTTAATTAATTATTAATATTCTGGTGGTCAATTTAATGTTAATAACTAATTAAATTGATATTTTAATATTAATAACAACTCCTATTAATATACTTAACAGCATGTACTAATTTAAATAAATAAGTATTGTACTAATGACGTTTTGAATTAATTTGAAAGTAAATTGAAATAAAAATTTGTTGAAAAATGCTGCAAAACTGTTTAATGAATCAATAAATATTTTATAGTTATATTAGTATACCAATTATATTTTTTATTATAGTATATTTGTGGAACTGATTTGCTGAAATATTACTTTTATTAATAGTTTTTTTTAAATTAAATTTTTAAATGCTGACCTATATTCTTATCACTTAAGAAAATGAAATATAGTACACGAAGGTTTGGCCTGACGAACTCAACGTAGCAAAAGTCGAGACCCATGAAGCTTAGTGAATTATAGCTAAGTATTGGAGGACGTGTTTCAAGTTAAACTCTTATTCTTGTGGGACGTGGTATTATTTAGTTCAAAAAGTTATTTCTCAATAAAGTATTTACTGAGAAAGAAAGAAAGAAAGGTAGATAGATAGAGATAGAGAGAGAGAGAGAGAGCGATTTTTTTATTTATTTATTTTCGCATTTTCGCTAAAAGAATAGTATACTTCACACAGTCCTAGGGTGGGATGCAATGGGTGTTTTATCACACACAGTGCACAATTAAGAAATATCGCTGGGTTCTTAAGCCCAAGATTGAATCTGGTAGTTGCAGATAAATTATTTGATCTTTTAACAGTTCTAGCTCGACACTGTGAGATCTGTGCATTACAACCTACTAAGCCAAAGACAGTGGGTTCTTAGCCCGGCAGGTGGCCCAATATTCTAAAAGGGAATAAAAAATCATTGATTATTACGCCCATCGAATGGGACGTAAAACGGGTACGACGACAGGTCTAAAGATCCCTAATCCTTATTACCCTAGGCAATATTTACCAGGTCTGCAAGTTTAAAATGTCGTTTTAATTCCAATAGAATGCGCTCTTAGCCTATTGAAGGATTTGCTTATCTCTAAACGCTATTTTGTTTGTTAGTCATTTGTTTACAAAAGTCAGTTGTTTTTAAGTCGTTTACGTGGACGTATCATACCTTTCTTTGGTGTTAAAAATGTCTAATTTTAAGCCAAATAAAGAGCATTTGCGGCATGTCATGATTTTCTTATTCAATCAAAAGAAAAAGGCATCTGAATGTCATCGAATTCTTGTTGAGACTTATGGCGATCTTGCTCCAACCGTCAAGACATGTGAACGTTGGTTTCAAAGTTTCAAGCGTGGTGATTTTGATGTTACTGATAAAAAACGAGAAAATCGACCAAAAAAGTTTGAGGACGTCGAATTGCAATCTTTATTAGACGAAGACAATACCCAAACCCAACAAATGATGGCAGAACAGTTGAATGTAACTAGACAAGCCATTTCCGATCGCCTGAGAGCTATGGGAAAAATTCAAAAGGTTGGAAAATGGGTTCCACATGAATTGGACGAACGACAGATGGAAAAACGAAAAATTGTGTGCGAAATGCTGCTTTTACGCCACGAAAGAAAGGGTTTTTTGCATCGAGTTGTAACTGGCGATGAAAAATGGATTTATTTTCAGAATCCCAAACGAATAAAATCATGGGTAACGCCAGGACAACCATCCACATCGAGTGCAAGACCGGATCGTTTTGGGAAGAAGGCAATGCTGTGTGTGTGGTGGGATCAGAAGGGAGTAGTCTACTACGAGCTTCTCAATCCCGGCGAAACAGTCAATACCGACCGCTACCGACAACAAATGATCAATTTGAGTCACGCATTGATCGAAAAACGCCCAGAATGGGCTCACAGGCACGCCAAAGTCATTCTTCAGCATGATAACGCTCCTGCACATTCAGCCAGATTGACTAAGGAAACGATTTCTTCGCTTGGTTGGGAACTCCACCCGCCGTATTCACCTGACCTGGCGCCTTCTGATTATCACCTATTCTCATCGATGGGACACTCATTGGCTGAGCAACACTTTAACAATTTGGAGGATGTAAGAAAATGGCTCGATGAATGGATTTCAAATAAAGATGAAGCATTCTTTTGGAATGTTATCCATAAATTGCCCGAGAGATGGACAAAATGTGTAGAAAGCGAGGGCCAGTACTTTGAATAAAATATATTATACTTTTTTTTGTAAATTAAATTATATTTTAAGAAATAAACGACATTTTAAACTTGCAGACCTGGTAGAGCTCCCGCTGTAGCATCGTCCAATTAGCGATAGCAGCCTAAAGTGACGTTAAATATAGACCGCGAAATATACACAACATAGACTGCGAGAGGAGAGAATGTGAATAACAAGATATCCGCGCCCAATTCAAAAGGTCATGATATCCATGCCAAGTAGACTAGTTGATTATATGAATTGCAAATATACTTCTATTACCATTTTATTACAGCATCAACATCCTCTAGAATGATAACTACCAACTATAACATCTCTTGTAACTGAGTGTTCATTTCATTTTTAATAGGAGTCAGTTATTATAAAACAGGGAATACCTGTAAATTGAGAAAGCGTTAGGGCACGAATCTTGGAGGGGGGGGGAGCGGTTTTAAGTGGGAGGGTGAAAACGAAGGTCGGATTTGTAATAGTCGGTGAGAGAAAGAGTGTAAGGGAGGGAGGGAGATGGTGAGAGAGAGGGTGAGATAAAGAGGGAGAAAGAAAGAGAGAGAGAGAGAGAGAGAGAGAGAGAGAGAGAGAGAGAGAGAGAGAGAGAGAGAGAGAGAGAGAGAGAGAGAGAGAGAGAGAGAGAGAGAGAGAGAGAGAGAGAGAGAGAGAGAGAGATAGAGAGAGAGAGAGAGAGAGAGAGAGAGAGAGAGAGAGAGAGAGAGAGAGAGAGAGAGAGAGATGGCAGAAAGAGTGGCTGAATTTTAACGAGAGCCTTGGGAAATAAGGTGGAATTTAGAAGGAAGCGAGGCAGAAGATGGTCCTACTGACTCGGGCTAAATTGCTATGCAAAACCTCTTCATGAGCCTATAAATAATTGCTCATAGCAGAGCGAATTATTATTCCTTCGGCTCATCACCTCCTCTTTAATTGTAGGCCCGTTTCTTAATTGCTTTAAATAATTATTAAATGTCAACTTTATCCAATCTTGCACAGATTATTAAATTTGAAGACATTTAATGTTATTAGGATAAAAATTGAAATCCTCAACTTCAGCTTCGTTTACCTTCCCTCCAAAGTAAAAAAGGGAGGGAACTTTCTTCCGTTTGAAGGTTCCCGCTTTGTAGAGACCAGGTAAGCCTCAGGAGGATCTGTTTATCCCACATTGTCCATCTGTGTCTGTTAACAGATTAAGTAATTATCTACCTTAGCCGTTATTAAACCCGCAACCTTCAGAAGAGCAACTCAGGACGCTACTCTCCTCCATATATAAATTTTTAAATAAAATTTTAAGGCATTTCTAGCACTAACGACCTATTAAATATAGTTAAATAAATTTTAAAAATGTTAATGTTTATTAATAGACTAGCAACCCACACCAGATTTGCACGGGTAATAAGGGATACTATGCCTCCATAATTTGTCTGTGTAATGCATTTTTTTTTATCACGTACCGGCCACTAAGGACCACGTAAATATCATTGGTTAGGCTTCTTTAGGAGTCTTTACTTTTTTTCTTCCCATCTCATCTAATGTACTTTATTATTTAGAAATTATAAAAATAAAAACAAAAACAAATATTTCTTTATATACGAATTTATTATCTTGAACTTTAGATAATTGCATGGAATTAGGCAGCGTCTTCGGAAAAACATCGATATTCCAACCCATTTACACAAAACTTCTTCAAATTATATGCCTAAACCTTCCTGGTGAATCACTCTATCTATTGGTGAAAACCGCATGGAAATCCGTGCAGTAGTTATTGAGTTTAACGCGAACAAACGCTGCCGAGGACTTTTTTTATATATTATGTATAGATTATATGTCGCTATGCGATATTTAGCAATCAAATCTAAATTGTTATGTATCGTATGTACCATTGTAGTATCAATATCAGACTGCTAGGTTTCATACCGGGTGGCATTATAAAAATAAATATTTTTTTGCGCAATGAGCAAATGACCATTTGCAAGAAATGGTCACTCAGGTAGAATGGTTTGCCCACATGGTCAAGGTGGGTGAGGAAATACCAAAGGGGGGCCCAAAACTCCACTCCACCTTTGAAAAGAGACACTCTCTGAACAGATCCCGGAGAGAAAGGCGCGAAAGACGGAAGCCGGCGAACGATGCTGGGGCAGGAGAGTGCTAAGGAGGCCAGGGCCTTCACATGATAAGTTGTAATATAATTTCTTTATATATTTTATGGCAATCCACTATGTATATCTAAATCATTTATCGTATTTTAAGTTGTATGAATAAAGTGTATTTATTATATTTAAATACTTTAGTTTTGAAGAGAAGAGGTCCGTCTGCATCTCCGGTGCAGTGCTCTAAGCCACTGAGCTACCAGGGGTCGTATCCAAGTCAGACAATTACGTTCTCTTCGCCGATCTTAAATTGATACGTGACACAGATCGTGACTTGGATACGACCTCTGGTAGCTCAGTGGCTTAGAGCACTGCAATATAATTATCGATTATGAGATGCAGACGACCCGGGTCGGTATGTTCCGAACTTTATATATTTTCCATATAAATGGATCCAATATGTCCTTTCCAATATATACTGCAAATAAATATGGCAAAATAAAAAAGCGGCAATAAAGGCAATAAAAGAATTCCCGTTAAATCGAAAAATGATGGGAATGAAATGAAATGATACTTTTTTATTTATTTATTTATTTTTTATGATCTTATATTTTGGCTACTAATGTTTATAGCTCCATCTCTCATTATATTTATTTAACATAAGAATAGATATTAGTGGTTTCAACAGTATTCCAATCGAATAGTAGGCTTTATAGACAAAAACCGTTATAATGATGAATAAATTATATATGGGACATAGGGATAGTTTAGGGGAAACTATATTTGAAAGGGAAAAAACAAATATTTCATGTAAATCATTATGTTCTCGAGAAATGAGAAGAAAAGTTAATGAGAATTCGGATAAATAAAAATATATTTATATTAATAAGCTGGTTTTTTTTAAGCTTGTGCTAAAAACAATATTGATAATTTTTCGCCTCTTACGTCGACAAGCTACTATGCCTAAAGTCGCGGGGTCCTATCTTGGCTGGTGTACTTGGGATTTTTTAAAGGGAGTTAAAAATCCATTAGTATGACGTCGTTTGGAGGGTACATAAAATGATATTTCCGAGCTTAGTGTCAGATACTCGTCAAAGATCCATATTCTGATTATATCTGAATGTTTAAAATCTAGGACTCCTGCTGTAGCTTCGTCCGACTTGCCATTGTAGAACGAACTCCTTGTTAAATGAATAATTAAACCGGTATTGTGTTTTGTATTTACCTCAACTTTTAGTTAGATTTTCGTTCTTCGCGAGTGAAAACTCCCAGTTAAAAGGAAAACCAGTTTTATTCATCAAAGCCGATCCGCGTTTTAATTAATTACTTGCATTTAAATGGCACAAATACTTTTGACTCGTGACCCGAAACACTTGTAAAAACAAGTTAAGTAGATTACCTTCCGCTCCTAATAAATCACACAGTTAAGCTGCTCCTTTCAGATTTCTTAATTTTTTTTTTCTTCACTCCTTTAAAGAGAAAAACCTTTTAAGAATTCTAAAGGAAGTTCATGAATTATGCAGGCCACGTCGGGTGGTTAAAAGAAATAGTAAACTCCTTTAATTAGTTTTTGAGAATATTAACGACACTAGATTACTATCAGTAAATACTAAATACCTTTTAAGTAATTATTAACTGGGTTCTAAATCAGGCTTGTGTCCAGATTAAATTTATAAATCTCTAGCAAGAAAAATAATTAAAAGTGCCGTAACTATTAAGGGAATTATGAATCGTTATAATGCTGGATAAAATGATCTAGGGGCTTAGGTATAGATTAGGGGAAACTATTATTAAAAGAAAATAAATATTAATAAATTTATAATTATAAATTTTATTAATAAATATTAATAAAAAACACTAAATAAGTACTTGACTTATATTTTGGTGCCGACGTTACGACCTACAGTGTAGGTCATCTTCAGGGCGATTTGGAGAGAGAAGAAGCCGTTGGGTGCACCGGCTAACAATGTTTTCATTAAAAATATTAAGATTTCATTAAATTAACAATAGGATTGTTAGCCGGTGCACCCAACTGCTTCTTCTCTCTCAAAATCGCCCTCAAGATGACCTACACTGTAGGTCGAAACGTCGGCACATAAATATAAGTCAAGTACTTATTTTGTGTTTTTTTTTACTGCACCCCCCCCCCCCAACTATCTCCGTTCTACATTTTATCATCCAGTCAACTATTTTCCTCTCATTAATACATTTTGATTGTATTGAATCATACATTGCATGTAATGTTATATCATATTGCATCATATATTGGAATCATATAATCTGAATAAAATGATCTAGGTAAACTGTATATAAAAAGGAAAAAATCAATACATTTTATGTTTAACATGTTAAGTATAATGTAATATTATATAACAATATATAACCTTTTTCAAAACAAATATATAGAAAAAGATTAGAAATTGTATATCTTATAATATTAATTAAAATTTTGATGCTAATATTGAAATAAGATGTGTTTTCTTTCTTTTAGTTATGGTTCACAAAACTCTCCCTAAATTCCTAATATCTTTTGTTCAGAATAATAAAGATTTTTCTACATAATGAAGGGAAGTATACAAAGCATTATGAAAACTTATTTTTTACAGTAACTTAAAATTTTTAAAGTAAACTTTATTGTAACATTGATATAATAATATATTACATATTATTATGTAATATTTTTAAATATAATTTTCATAAACTATCCCTTTCTTTGTCAATCCTTTTATTCAGCACTAAGACGAGTTTTTTATTTACTAATAAATAATAAGCCTAAAGTGTTTTTAAGAATTTAAACTTAATGTGTTTAAGAAGGTCACATTTTAATTTAATTGTAATATCAATGTCGAAATAAAAGGTAACACTTTCATCTTTTAAATACAGTTTCCTCTTAATCCCGATATTATTGTATTTTGCGTAATTACTATTTTTTCACATATAAAATATTATAGCTAAAATGCAATATTTTATATACAAAAGCAAATGCGGTCTTATCAAAGACAAGATCATAGAAAGCATCCATCAAGCAAAGCAGTTTTTGTTTTTGTTATCTCTTATCAGTGACATTTCATCTACACTTCTTCATGCAATTTTTTCCTATATAGGGCATTCTATAGGGCATCCATCTGTTGTGTATATATATCGGTTATAAACGTACATGTTATTCTACAGTAATATATGTGGGTTTGAGGCCTCTAGAAAAAAAATACTTTGGTTTAATATTGTTGTCTATTTGGCATGTGAAAATAAAAGGTTGAAATAAATTAAATAATTTTCAGCTAAATTTTTAATGAAAAATGTGTAATCAAAGGTACAAGCAATAAGAAAACAGGAACGAAGTGATCGGAAGACTAAAAAAAGAGACATGAAAAGATGAGAGAATATTGGAGGAAAAGAAAGCAACAGATGAAAATGAATTGAAATTCGCACTTGGTCCCTAGTTGGCCAAAACGAAGGGGCAAAAATTCCTTAAGTAGTGAATAAATAAATAGATATAATATAAAATAAATATAATTTATAGATGTAGCATATAAATAAATAGTCTCACAATTTCAGGAATTGTTTAAAAATTTGTAATCAACATGGAACCTGTACTACAACCCACTACACCCCGTGAAGGTTCAGGGGTTCAGTACGTGGTAGCGACTGTACTGTTTCATGGACAACGGTTGTGCAGGGAGGTGATTTGTCCTAGATCACCCTCAACCGCCAGATCCTCCCCCCTTACTTTGGGTATTAAAGGCTGGGTGAGCCCATGTATGGGTCCTAGATGTTCGGCTGCTAACAGATTAAACAAAAATCTTGCCTGCAACGGGATTTGAACCAGGATTTTTGGCGTGGCAACTCAGTGCTCTACCACTGAGCCACTCCACTCCCTGTAATCAACATTAACTGTTTAAAAACAGTTTATGGTGGTCATACTATCAAGACGATTTCGATTACTCTCAATCCTTATTCAAGGTTTTAAACTAATAATGCAATCGTTTTTATCAGAAACGTATAATTTATTCATAATGTAATTGTTGAAATTACAAAAATTTAATCTTGACATCTATTGTTCTTTATGTTTACTAAACTATGGGTTCATATTGTATGCATATCGAACACATATATGTTCTTTCTGTACTTATGTTACAGATTCGTGTAAACATATTGGAGCCTTACATTTGTTGAAAAAATTTAGTATATTTAATTAAAACTAGATATAATCTGATTATTCGATAAAATTTTAGCTTGAAATATATTATTTTTTAAATAAGATATACTTTTTAAAAAGTAATCTGGATCAATGAAGAGTTCTTTTTTAACTTCTAATTAATGTAAATTAAAACTCTTTTTTGAATATTTAAAAATTTAAAGCAAGGAAAACTTTTCTTCATGAAAATGCTTTGCTACTCTCAGACAGAAATGCAATTAATTGAAATTCTTATGCTTCTTTATTCAATATTTTATTCATATTCCGATGATTTCTCATCTATTTATTAAATTATCCATTTCTTGTAAAAGTCAACAGTTAAAAAAAATGGATATATATACAGTATGTATATTACGTTTTATATATATATATATATATATATATATATATATATATATATATATATATATATTATTTTTTAGAAACTCGAGAACTAAAACATAATACACTCCCCGTCAAAAGTATCGCAACACTTTGAAATATTTGAATTTTACAAAAACTTCTGTCTTTTCATAACAAAGAAAGGTTCTGAAGTCTGTATTAAGCATTTTTAAACTGGACATAAACAAGTTTTATTAAAATAAAATACTATATCTCTTCCAATAAACAAAAAAGTTAAACAAATTACTTTCTAAACTTTTAATTTCTTACAATTTTAACTTTTAAATCACAATTTAAATTTTTAATTTACATTTAATAAGACGCATTGCCCCCTCTGGCTTAAATGACTGCTTCGACTCGTCTTGGCATACTAGTAAAAAGGTTTTGAAGAAAATCTTGGGGTATATTGTCCCACTCCTCCAATACAGCTGCTTTAGCATTTCAAAGGTAGTAGCAGGTGAATCTCGTGACAGAACCGATATTTTGAGATAATCCCAAACGTGCTCGATTCGGGTTGTCAGGACTTCTTCCTGGCCAATCCATTGTATGGATATTTGTGGTGGTCAGGTACTCAGAAACACATCTTGCCTTGTAAGGGCGGGCATTATCATGCATGAGCAACGATTCAGAGCCAATGAACGGCATAAAAGGCACTACATGATCTTGAAGAATTATTTCTACATACCTCAAAGCAATCAAGGCCCCTCCTTTGATTGGCACTAACTTGGTACGGGCCTCCCAAAAATATGCCGCCCCAGAACATGATAGACCCTCCTCCGAATGGCTCAGTTTCTAACGTGCAGCATTGACTAAACCGTTCTCCAGGCCTTCTCCAACCTTTTTTACGTCCATCCTGTCTGTTAAGGGGCACTCTCGTCTCATTGTGAATAAAACTTTTTTCTATTCCTCCACAGTCCAAGATTGGTGTTTTCTTACAAACCTCAATCTCTTTACGCGGTGTTCTGTGGTGAGAAGAGGACCTTTCACTGGCCTTCTTGAGCTGAGGTTTGACTCCGTCAGTCTTCTGATGACCGTTGAATCCGAGATTGATATCCCTCAAACACCAGCGATCAAGTTTTTAATGGAAGAAGCTGTAGAATTACGCTACCGAAGAGCTTGCATTTTAATGAAGCGGCAATCTATGGGATTAGTAATCCTAGGACGCTCTGATGTTGGTCGCCTCGATTGACTACCAGTCTCCCTGTACCTTCTTATGGTCCCCGAAACGAAAGAATAGTGAATCCCAAGGCGATTAGCGATGTAACGCAATGATTTGCCTTCTTCAAAGAGAGTGATGATTCTGACCGAATCATCGCGGCTTAAACGATTCATTGTGGATAAAATTAATTGTTTCAACTAGACTAAAGAGAAAAGAGGAAACAGACTTGAGACACACGAAAGATAAACTTGGACTGAAAGGAAATTTGAAATGAATAATCCAAAACCTTATCGTTTGTTGGTAAACAGTGAATAAGAATGAAGTGTCTAGTCACTAATGTATCTCATTTAGTAAATAATATTACTGTAAATATAAACAAAGTACGGATTCGGATGGAAACCAAGAAAATCTCGAGAATTATGGGTGTTGCAATACTTTTGACGGGGAGTTTATTTCCATACCAGTCAAGATAAGTAGAAACCATTATATATATATTATATATTATTCATATCTCCTTCAATTTTTCTCTATTACATATACATGGTTTTTTTTTAGCGTGATCTCGCACATCATTACAGTTCCTTCCTTGTAATGAACGCATCTATAAAGTGACTACTCTTAGTTGGGAAAAACTCGGACGTCATCTCTCTGCACACCTGTTGTCCTAGAACAGTACCATCTCTGAAGCAAGACCCTTGTATGGGTTGTTGTAGTATAGGTTTTTAGATGTTATAGGTCAACGAAATTTTTCATGAACATTAATGGATTAAATGTTTATTTTATTCAGTAAATCTATACAACATTATAATGTCTATACTTTTTTATTTCTTTATTTATTTGTTTAAACTTAATTAGTGGGATCTGAAGACTCTCCAATTGCTCTCACTCAGCTTCTATAGTATATTAATAATTAATAAGAAAAACCTATCGGTTGAGCGTGATCGTGGAAATGTCACCTTCCTGCACTACCGTTGTCCTATAAAATAGTCACTTCCATGTACTGAACCCAAGACCCTTTATGTAGTGGTAAAGTTTTATTTTTTTCATAAAGATAAAAAATACTATAAAATGGGCAACCTTTATTGAAAAAAAAAGATTGGTGCTTCAGCGTGACCTCGGCGGAATCACCATCCTGTACAACCGTTAACATTGAAACGGTACAGTCTCTAACATGTTCTGAATATAATGAATGCCCTTCATGGGTTAAAATTGAGTTAAAAAGTAACATACAAAACTGGAGTATTCTAGAATTACGTTCTTAAAAAAGGGGTAATTTCCATTAGTAGCTACTTTGTCAACTGAAGGACCTTCCAGTATAAGAGAAATACAATTACAAAGATGATCAAAGCAGAGTCCTTACATGTCTGCTAACAAAGAACAGCCACAAGGACCCAAGGATTACAATATGTATACATAAGTTCATGTTTATATTATATGTATATATATATATATATATATATATATATATATATATATATATATATATATATATACATATACATTAAGACCGTGGAAAAAGTCTCCAAAGATTCATTTTCATTTCAACCCTGAAGAAGTCAGCAACATGGCTGGTGAAAAGTTGGTGAAAAATTTATCAACACTGTCTAAACCAGAAGAAATCAACAAAGTCTTTTGTAATAATAGTGGCCGTGGAAACCTAAAATAGTATGCAATTATATGTAATGCAATTATAATTAATGCAAGTATATTAGATCAGCTCTTAGGTTAGCTCTCAGTTAGATTTTTCAATTGGTTTTGTAAAAACTGTGTTGTCCATGGAATAATTTTATTAGGTGATTGTAACAGTGAGTAATTAAAGCTATAAAAACCTCTGATATAGCCTTGAATAATAAAGAATTTGAATAAAAGATAATTTAGAAATCTTGTACAATTACATAGTCAGTGATGATAAGCGGTTATTGTTCTGTACACCTTAGCCAAAACTAAAACCCAATGCATCTATTAAATTGCCTATTTTTCAAAAGTATTGACAATTATTTGAGGTTGGAAAAAATTGTTGGAGGGAAAATGTAATATGTCAAATAAAATACAACACAATTGTATTTCAATATTTTATTAAGAAGCAACTGCATTTAATAATCACTACGAGCGCTGACTGGAAGACGTCTGAAGAATAGACTCAGGCGTAGGTAAGAGGATCGCATTTAGAGCAATCGAACAGATTTCCATTTGATTGTAACTCGTGGATGGAAGTTTGAGCAAAGATTAGAAGTATCGGCATCGAGCATTCGGGCTCTCTAAGCCTTACTGTTATTATTGCTCTTATTATTAGTATTACTATAATATTTTTCACAATTATTATTTTTAACCGTTGTCCAAGAAACCGTGCAGTCTCTACCACGTATTGAACCCAAGATCTTTCATTTGTTGTAGTAGTTGTACAGGTATGTTAATTGTTCAACTAGAATCATTTTTTTTTTCCTAGGGTGTCCTCAGATTGTTTTCTACCAAAGATTTCTTTTAATTCGGATTCTGTTCTGTCTTGCATATCTTCCTCCCCCAGACCATGGCCGTGCATACTTTCCATTGAGGAATATTCTTCTATGGACCCTTCTATCAATCTTTTTCGTGTTCTTCCTCGTTGTTTCCTCCCTTCAGCTCTCCAATTGGGAATTTTTCTTCCTTCAGTCTTCTGAGATGATCATCTAATTTTTAATTTTTTGTACATTTAAATAAACTTTTTTGTGTTTTCTTGGAATAAAACATTGCTTCTCTTGAGGGACTTTGCCAAAAAATACTAATATTTGTATATACAAATTTAAAAACATTATTTTTAAGTACTGATATACCACACTAGTCGCGTACTCTTGCTTTGAGACTAAACTAAAACCTAGTTCACCCGCATCCAGCGTGGATTAATCAGGCTGAGAGGTTTCCGCCTTCCTTGAGAAATTTTCGAACGGACACATTAATTAGTCGAAGAGACGTGATGGGAGGGGGCGAAGTTTTGCGACAGAAGGTGCGGAGCTCCGCACTGGAAGCGGAACCATTCCGGCCGCATTAAGACCTCCTTGACAATCACTCCATGTGAGCCGCCCAAACTTGCACAACCTATTAATCCCTCTTAACTACAACTCGCGGAAGAAGTTGTTAACCAAACGGAACCTCTTCGATTCCTGAAGTTCCCATCGCTAGAAGTCAAGGATTAATGTACTTCTGGTGGAGTCAATACTATTTAATTATGTAAGAACTATTTGAGTGTATAATAGTCATGAATATAGTAATTAAAAAATATTTATTGCCAATTAGCCTAAAAAATGTTTTATTATAGCGTGCCAGCAACAACGGAGCTTGTGAGAGTTATTATATCTTAAAACCACTATTAAAGCTTTCCTAATGTTACATTAATGAATTATAAATTTCTTGAAAAAGTTTATAGTTTATAGTTTATTAGTATTAACTAAGTGTTTTCGTACCATATTCACATTTTTTAAATAGTATTCGCGTGGAAACGAAAAAGCCTACAAGCTAAAAATAGCTGAATTCCAAAAATATTGATCGAAATCATCAAACTTCTTTTTATTTTGATAATCTCTGTAATGATCAATAGTAGGATAGGGGAGTTAAGTAGGAGAGCGGAGAGTTCTTATTCTCAAGATCCGGAGTTCAAATCCGGCAGTGGCAAATAAATCATTTATTGTGTATACAGCCATTTATGAGGTCTGCAAATCTATATAAGCATGGAGCTCAGCCAGGTTATATAAAGTTGGTACCCCGAATTGGGGATCTGTAATCTCGGACAAATCACCTCCCTGCACAACCCTTGACCCAGAAAGAGTAGTCTACTATAGGCACTCTCTCACTATCTCTCTTCCCTCTCTCTTCCTCTCTCCATTTTCTTTCTCTACCTCCATCCATCTTTCCCTTCTCTCTCGCTTTCCATCCATCCCTCTTTATCCTTCCCTCCTTATCTTCCTCACTCTATATCCTTCTCTCATTCCTTCCCTCTCTCTCTCTCTATCTCTCTCCTTCCCTTCCTCTCTATCCCTCTGCAGCCTTTCTCTCTTTCCCGCCCTTTCTCTCTTTCAACCATTGACCCAGAAAGAGTATTCTACAATAGGCAGTTTCTCAGTCTCTCTCTCCTTCCTTCCCTCACTAACTCCTTCTCTCTCTCTCTCTCTCTCTCTCTCTCTCTCTCTCTCTCTCTCTCTCTCTCTCTCTCTCTCTCTCTCTCTCTCTCTCTCTCTCTCTCTCTCTCTCTCTCTCTCTCTCTCTCTATCCCTATCACCATTTCTCTTCCACTCCCTCACTACCCCCTGTTCCTGTCTCTCTCCTTACCTCCCTCTCTATCCCTCCTCTCTCATTTCCTCCCTCTCTAATCCCCCTCTGTCTTTCTTCATCCTCACTCTCTCTCTCCCTCTCTCTCTCACACACTCTCTCTCTCTCTCTCACACACTCTCTTTCTCTCTCTCTCTCTCACACACTCTCTTTCTCTCTCTCTCTCTCTCTCTCTCTCTCTCTCTCTCTCTCTCTCTCTCTCTCTCTCACACCCTCACACACTCGGAATTAAAAATACATTTCTCTGAATATTTGAATTTTTCATTATCCTTTACGGCCGATGGAAACATACATCACTCGTCTGGTTTCGCCGATATTTGTTTCCGGTCCATGACGACCACTCCACAGTTCAGTTCAACCCCAACTACAAAAAGCGAGAATCAATTTCCTATAGCGCTGTTGACAAATTTAAGCTGGGCCAATATCGGGGAGATGAGGGATGGAGATGGGTCGAACTGGCCAGCTCGCAATAACATTTCATTCATCCGAATGCCTTTTCACTTTGCCCTCTCAAGAGATTTATGATAGTTTGCTGAACCGCTATTGCATTCGATTCCTTTTTTAAGATTTATTTGTTGGCTTTTATGTATTGGTTACTTTTGACCTTAGATTAAATCTAAATATAGGGACAACAAATCTGAAATTTAACTTCTATGTAAAAAAAAGTACAGGAACTTTCTCCCCCCATAGCTGAAGAGACATACTTTTTTCCGAGTTGATATTTTCAAAGTCACATAATTTCTTTTTTTTTATCAGCCCATCTTAGACTTTCCTTCTCGTCCCTGAATTTTATTGCCTAAAAATCCTTTTTTTTTTTTGCTGATTCTAGCTCACCTACTACACCTATACTACATAATATGCTTTAATATGATTATAAATTATTAATAATTATCTTAATTAAAGAGATCTGGGATCATGAGACCCTTTCACCCAATTCCTATACAGTGAATACCCTTAACTGAGGAAAATCTAGAAAATAATCCCAAACAGGTCCTCTCTAATCAGTTATAATTAGCAGGCCAAATCTATCAGAGGTAATAAACAAATTACTTTTAATTTTTTTTCACTTATAACGATATATTTATAGTTTTAGTTCCTTTTATTATTTTTTTTCTCTTATCTTAATTCTTAGATTTATTTTAGAGTTTTATTATATTTTTTTATTTACCAGAACAAACATTTTAGTTTATATTTATTTTCATGTACTTGTAAATATGTAAATAAACGCGTAAATATCGTATCATTATTGTAATGTAGATCTTTGGCCAAATTAAAAAAAAAACTGTAACACTACAATCTATGAAGAGTATGGGATATAATGCATGGTTTCTTGGGAGAGGGGGGGGTTTGTAGGGAGGTGATTTGTCCTGACCACACTTAACCGTCAGATTGCTCCCGCTTATTTTGGGTACCCACTTTATAGAGGCTAGGTGAGCCCCAAGAGGGTCCTAGATTCCTTAGTATCCATAAAAATATTAAAGGCATTTTAAATAAGAAGGAGTACATAATAATATAAATAGAACAATTGAGGATTCCGACCACACTGGAAATGAGGTTTACTCTCTCAGTGGCACAATTAGCAGCTCTTGTGTGAAGAGTTGGCTGGCTTTTTAAGGATTTCCAACGAACCGGGATCGAGAACCAACAAAGCCAGCCAGTACAATGGTCGCCTCTTGGTTCCCACTCACAGCCAGCCCCATTCTTTCTTTATACGGAATGAACTCCAATCTGCTCCCGGATAAACCACCTTCAGAGGTATTGTATCGGTATGGGGGTCAATAATACCAAGCTGTAAGTTCAGTTCGCGATTTTCCTACAATTTTAGAAAGCTTGTAATACTTTCTTCGAAAAGAAACATTCTTTGATAAGAGACATTCTTTGATATGAAGCAATAAAATTAATATCCAAAATAAACAAGGTGAATATTATTTTTCTAAATGTTATTATATTGGATCGTTTTAAATGAATTCTCCATATTTATTATTTATAAAATTCAAAGTTGAATAGGCCACTTCTGAAGTTTACTGTGTTTGTGTAATTATTCCGTAGATTGTCGCTCCGAATTGAGTCTCAACAAGTTTTAACTTGTCATTTATTTCCCTTTTAATATTTTTCAAAAATACAATTTATCGTGAGCTTTAGTAAAAGATAATTGAGTTGCCGGAATATGCATACACATTTTCCATAATTACATTTTTTTTTCCATTCTAAAGTTAATTATAAGTTGTTTTTTAAGGAAAATATTAAAAATTAAACGAATAAAGAGTTAATACTTGCTGTAACCCAACTCGAAGCGACAACCTGCGGAACAGATACCACAGATTGTAATGAGCTGTTATTAATCCTTCCTTTTTTAGGTAATATTAGGTAATATCACTACAATTGTATAGTATTCCATCAAATATCACCACTGAAGCATGCGATGTTCGTGTATATTTTAGGCCATGGAACATTACCACCGCGTTCGGGAAAAGGCGTTGTAGCGAACGGTCCATTCGCAGTTGGTATAAGAAATTTCAATAATTGGTTTCTGTGGGGTTTTCAATGGACGGAATAGTACATTTATCCTTTCTACCCAGAGGTAAAACAATGACAACCACGTCGCATTGCAACGCTATGAATATAATGTAACAAAAACGTGTCGGAAACAACTTACATTGGTTAATCAGAAGGGACCTGTACTCTTACACGACGATCTTGGTTACGAAGTCCTTGCAAACCCACCTAATTCACTAGACTTATCCCCAACAGATTTCTATCTATTCAGATGTTACGACAACTCTCTTGAGGGTGCAATTTTTCAAAATGATTCTCAAGTAGAACGGGCATGTTCATACTTTATTTCATCAAAACACTATTTTTTTCAGTACTTGGATTTGAAACTTGATGACACATTGTGAAAATGTGTAGAATATTAATGTACATATTATTGACTAAAAATGGTGATCCTGACCAAACCACATCTCTGCATAACTGGTGGCATGGAAATAGAACAGGCTTTACCTTATGCTAGGACCCAAACCTTTCGCAGTACAGGTCCCATTTTTCTGCAGGTATATCTCTCCTTCCTGGGTTTTATTTATTCCATCCTACGCGACTTTTTGGCACCAAGTTTTTGTAACCGTCGATTCCCTTATTTTCTAAATTCATATTAATTTGTCTAATAATGTCCGATCTGGCTTGTACGATACACAGCGTTAGTTTGGTTATCTGCAAATTGAATATCTGAAGCCTTTTCCATTTTATTTTATCATTCTAATCCGTAATACGAATATCCCGTTTCTTAATCGGAACTTTTCCTCTGCTTGCCTGGATATGATGTGGGTAATTCTGATGGTCGTATGCTAGATCTACGGTATATTGTTGCCCTTTCTGAAGTGGCCTGCTCATTCCACGATTACGTTTAAAATCTAATACCAACATATAAGCTTAAATTCCCTACTTGAGACTAACCAAGTATCCTAACCAAAACGAAGGGATTTTATCCCAAACCACTCATGTAATGCTTCAACAATAATGTTTGATTTGCAGGCTGATCCCTTAGGTATACCAAGAAAAGCCCTAAGGATTACAATATATATATATATATATATATATATATATATATATATATATATATATTCGTGCATATCCTCATGAAACTTATCATTTATTATAGTGATAACACATCTCAAAAACAGTAAATCTAGTCTTTTCTATTTACCTCCATGATAAAAAAATAAAACTGAGTTTGATGTATCCGACGAATTACGACATGAACATTTTTATGACCATTTTCAAACTAGTCATCACTGGAATAGACCATTAGACTTTCATAAAAACCAGTGCAGAGAAACATGTAATAAGGATAATTTTTATTTTCATATATTCGTCTTTCAAGATCAATTGCTATATGCTTTTGATGTGGTCTAAAAAAAAAATTATTTAATTAAGGATTAATGTGACTTTTTATTAATTCTATTGAGAAGTAGAGGAGAGAAATCATCTGGAAAATTTTAAACAAAACAAAATCTACACGCGAATGAAATAATAATAATGGAAATATTTATTTAAGAAATTATACAAATGCCATTTGACACATATTGTATTTTCGATGTTCATTTGAAAACCTCCCCTAAGGGATTCACGTGGAAGCGTGAATGGAGAAACCTACCGGCGAATGAATTAATTGAATAATTTAATAATGTAACTCCATCTGACCCCCTCCATAATACGTTTAAGACGCAAGGGAAGCGTCAATGTCTAAAATGGCGCGTGAAATGAATGACGTCTCCCTGACGTCATTGTATGTCAAAGGGTTAATAGTGTTTTCTCCATTTAATTAAATTTAATGTCCTTTAAATATTTGAATAGATATGATAAATAAATTAAACAATAAATTATTGATATAAACTAATATTACAATATTGCTCCTTCAAATGAATAATTTCATAACTCAAAAAACCTAATTTTTCAAAAGAGTTATTTGAAAATTCCATCCACAAAAATTGAGTATTAGTACAAAAAACCATTCCTGTTGTAATTGTTCAATCAAGTAAATTTAACTTTAAATTCCGAGGGCTGCTTCACAATTGTTACCTCGGCAACAGATAGAGGGGACTTTGTTTGTTACCTCGGCAACAGATAGAGGGGACTTTGTTTGTTACCTCGGCAACAGATAGAGGGGACTTTGTTTCTCCCACTCCGTCATCTATTACTTCCTTGACTGGAATTCAGACTGCAAGCTCACATCATCTCTTCGCTCTGAAGAGACCTCGCCGTTCACCGCAGTGAACAAGAAAATTGATGATATTCACCCATAGCCGTAAATCGCCTTGTAATCAGATACGTGAAGTAGGCCCTTGAAACCACTAGATCGCCTTGTAATCAGATACACAAGGAACTAATGAAAAGAATCCTTCGCTTCAATTCTAAGTTCTCCTTTTCATTCAATTAGTAAGAGGGTCTATTCTCCGGTAATCACTCCAAAGACAATATTAAATCACCGTTGGAGATATGGACTCTAGACTCAATCACTATGTGGCTCTATCGCCCAGTGTTAATGTTTTGTTCATATGAATCATCATTTCGAGTTAGAAATTAATATTTACTTATTTCTTTGTATAACATTATTACATTCTTTGTAAAATTTATAATTTCTGTATTTTCTTGAAGTGTAAAAAATGCGAGCGATATGTATATATTTACATACACAAATATATATATATATATATATATATTTGTATCCCTTGGAACATATATACACATTTATTCATACATAAACCGCATATATAAATATTTTATATTTTTAAATTTCGCATAAATCAAAAAGGATTTCAATTCCAACTTTTTTTAAAATTTAAATATATTTTTAATGGCAATGTGACACAAGTAAACTTCAATATCAGTTAACATATAAAAATATATCATTCTTATTTTAATGATGGTATCGAAATTGTTTTATTATCCATTGGAAAAACTTTAAAAGCTTGAAACTTTTTTGATTATAACTTAAGCCATTATTCCCTTAAAACTTCAATTTCAAACATGATACAGCTCAGAATATAACTTTATTAAAAAAAAAAAATGTTTGTAATGGAATATCAGATATTTCGTTCCTGATTTAAAAAGCTTCAACCATTACAATTGCTAGGTAACTCACAAATACCAATTTTTGAGTTGTGTCGTTCTTTTGAAGGTGCGACATGTAAAGGACTTGAAATGCCAGAAGGACTTACTTTTCCACTATTATAACAATAAACTTCATCTTTAGAATAATAATTATGGCTAATGAAAAATTGTTCTTTCGTTCCTTTATCTTAGCACCTTCGCGTGATCGGCTATTTCTTTCGCGTGCTACAACCGACCCATTTACTAGAGCTATTAATTTATTACACGGCGTAGATACTGTTAAATATAATGGGTCTAGTTGCATGATTCGTCATCTTGCAAAAGGTCAAGAACCAATTAGCGTTTTTTTACTGCACCGACAAGGCTCGAACTTTTGATGATCATGGAATTGAGCCATAATCCGAATATATACGTATTTATAGATTTATTTACTGAATGAAATTTGATTTTTAGGCTAAAATTAAAAAAAAAAAATTGTTATTTTAACTGTATAGCAATAATAAATTAACTAAATAGAATGACATGTAATAGCATGTGGTAAAGATGAGTAGAGAGCCGACCCACTGGTAGTACTCGAATAAGAAATTCGCTTTAGAACAGTATACCTATTCGTGGCTAAGTTTTAGTAAGTGCTCAACGCAAGTCACTAGCAACATCAAGTTTATTCCGATACTTTGTTTTAATTGCCACAAGTGTTGAAAATGCTTTTTTGCATAAATAGGTGCTTGAAAAAGGCAAATATAAACGAAGAGCTTCCCATGATACGCTAGGATACAATTTGAAATATTTTAACTATAATGAAGGTTTGTCTATTATATACATAATGGTAAATTTTCTAAACATCATGGTTAATTTAGAATTTTAAAAAGACTACTTAAATTTAATTTAATGTCCAACTTGTCTCGCGCCCCCCTGACATGTCCTCACGCCCCCCCAGGGGGGCGCGTCCCCCAGTTTGGAAACCGTCATGAGTCAATCTTATTTTCTGACGCCTCGGAGGATCTTCGGTAGCTACGTTTGAAACTGGCTGTGAATTGATATTTGTCACCAGCTGGAAATCTCTCAACCCCATGACGAATGTTACATTCTTTGTAATAACCTTCCCGAATGAGGCGGTAATGTTTCTTGCAGTGTAGGCGGCCGAGAGTTCGTGTTTAAAATTCCAAAAAAAATACAAGAAATTATATTAAGAAGTATTTCCCTGGACATCTTTATTAGGATACTAATCAATATTCGTTTCATCGTAGTGATAGTAAATATTATCAATAAAATAATTAACAAAATGGTTAATAACAGCTAATTAAAATCTTCAAATATAATCATAGTAAAAAGAAAAGTCCACTAATCCCACTTCGAGTTTTGGAAATAATATTAACTGGGAAAAGATAAAATTAACAGGTAAACAAAAAATAAATACTATTTACACTTTGATCAGAATCAATTAAAACGCAGTTTTCATTACGAGATATGAGTTATGAATTCTAAAATAGAAAAAGCGTTGTGCGAACTGTGAAACATTTACCTCTTTACTGGTAACTGAAATCCCAATATTGTTTTTATTATCATAATTTATTTAATTGTAATCCAATTTGTGGTTAACAATATTCGAGAATCAACCGGTAATCACCTGTAAACCAGTAATCATTATAAAGAAGGAGGATTAATAACAGTCCATTGCAATATGTAATCATAAACATTGTAACCAACAGAATTCCACTGTGAGTTATTGAAATAAAAAAACAACAACGGACATTTCGTCTGAAACAACCTAACAGAAAAACACTGAATAAAGTGAGCAACAGTTTCATTTTTTACTTAGAGCCAACATTTCAGCAATGTTTTTATTGTAACAAGATTCGTTGATAATATTCGGGAATCGGCCTGTAATCATTGGTACACAATATAATCTCTGCTTTTATGGGAAGTGAAGGCAGACGTTTCCGGGAACTATCTAATTTCTGTATCGCTGCTTCAGTTATATAGCTAAATGGAGGCTCCAGGGGAATATGCAATCACCTCTAATGCAAATTCATACATACATGCATCGGACACTGAGGATCTTTGTACCGCTTGTCATGAAAAGGCCTTGATGGACCTCTATTATGCTTTACCTAACAGTGCCGTGTACGGAGATAACAGAGTCCGAAACATGTCTAGAGTAGTTATGTTATTCCTGACCATCTCCACAATGCCCTGGGAAAATCCATCAAAAATCAATCTCAATTTTGAAATTGTATATATTACTAATTGTATTAGTAATATAACGAAGATAGAATGCTAACATCAAATATCTGTACGAATAACATAAATATATTAGGGACCCGCCCCACGGGTAGCAGATCATATTATGCCTACATGTACGAGTATGTCGTAGGATCGCACCAATTAGATATGTGGGTTAGATTTAACTTTAATATATTGCCTACACTACATGAAGTATTTTAATGTATTTTATTATCTATATATTAAAAACATAAAAACAAACTACAGTTTCTTTAGAAACCGCCTCTCCCATTTGGTGCCTACTTTTCTTAATATTTATATTTTCTCTTTAGCCTTTCTCCATTCCTCACACTATAAATTCTCCTATTTCTCCCTTATCATTTTCGCATCCATCATATATGATGGTAACCAAAGAGTTCATATTTTTAATTTTCAAATTTGTTAATCCAATCAACTATTTTTATATTACATCCCATACTTATATATTCAAATTTTACATTCCTACCTGTCATTCTACGAGATACCTATTCACTTCTTTCTACATATTTCTTCTGTAATTATTCTCTGGCATCATACTTTGTATTATTTTTCATAAATTTTACTTATGTAATCTCTAGGAGTCTATTATCGTACATTTTATATCTGTAATTAAACTAGTTTTTTCTAAATCTTCTATATCTCACCTTTTTATATTTTTATCTTTTCATTTTGTATATTTCTGTTTACTTTCTCATTTTTCCTTCCCTTTATATTATGTTTACATTATTATCCTTTCTGAATATGTATTCCGTATTTTATATTCGTTATCTATAATTATTATATCTGTCACTATTTTAATTTTTCTACATTACATGCTACTATATTCTTGTCACTGTAACGTTTTTATATATATTTTTTTGTTCTGTTTGTTTATCTCTCACAGCCCTGAAGATGGCCTACAAGGTAGGTCGAAACGTCGGCACACATTAGATATAAGTCTTGTACTTATTTGTTGTTTTTTTTTTGACTTCACCCCCCCAACTATCTCCATTCTCCATTGTATCATCCAGTCAACTATTTTCCTCTCATACAGTTCCTTTATATATGATTTTATTCTCATTAGCGTTAATTTTTTGGGTTAACATCTAATATATTCATTTAAATTATATGGTGTAAAATATTATAATAATGTGAATGAAATGCTTATGGTAACTAAAGTATTTAACTTGATATGGATTTATTCTTTATGCATTTAAATAGCTTTCCAAATTTTTAGGTAACCATTTTTTTTAGAAGATATAACGGGTATAGTTAGCTATGCATATGCTATTGCGGACTTTTTTTAGAACTATAAAAGATCAATATTCCACCATGCATTGTTTCTTATATCTCAAAGGGATTAGGCAGTGTCATCGATGAAAGTTCACAGGCGGCTTGAGTTTTTCCATACTTCCAACAATATTCCAACCAATTTACACCAAACCTTGACAAACTATGTAAACTACACCTTACTCATGAATCACTCCATCTATTGGTGAAAATCGTATGAAAATTCGTGCAGAGTTAATCGCGAACACACACGATATATATATATATATATATATGTATGTATAATAAAAGATCGATATGTACTACTCTTGAATGTTACAAATAGTTTTTATAAATAATATTAAATTAAAAAAAAAAAAATGATTTATTGATATTTACAACTGTATTACAATAATACAACAAGTAAATAGGCTAAGTGATACATAATGACATGAGATAATGACAAGTAGAGAAACTACCCACTGGTAGTACTCAAATCAAAGTTCAACTAAGAAGGTTACGTGGCCATCTTCTTTTCAGACGCCAGGATTATCGGGAATTGAAGAGGAAGCTAGGTTTGAAACTAGAGGGTTTGAGTGGTAATGAAGTTTGTTATGAAAGGATAGATAATTTTTGTTATTAAAGCCTTTTGTATTATGTTTATTTAAATAAATATTTTTTTACTGCAACAACATTTTTAATTTATTTGTATTCCAACTTTTCTTAAAACATGAAGGTAAGAGTATACATTTATCAAAAAGTGAAGGCAAGAGTACACATTTGCCGGGAAATGTGTACATTTACCGTAATATATATATATATATATATATATATATATATTTTGTTAGTGTCGAGCCTTAATTTTAGTTACTATATACCATTTTTCGGTTATGAAAAAAATCATTTTAAGTATGATATTTGAAGGAATTTTGATACTAAATGTGAAAAACATATATGATGGAACTAAACGTCAAAATATCTTTGAAATATAAAGCAAAACCTATCCAAAAGGTAACTATTGCGAGGAGAGTGATGTAAATACAAGTCGAGTATCAAACAGAGTGCTCTACAAATATCTGGATCCCTTCAACTTTTCTATTGGAAAAAAAAGGTCTTCATAGGGTTTTCCATCGGTAGGATTCCCGATAATATTTCAAACACCTTTAAAATATTTACAATGTTCATAAGATAGTACATACTGACATTTATTGTAAATTTTTATCTCCCCTACAAAAAAAATGAAAGAAAAATAAATACTTCAGATAAAGAATCTAGGATTTAATACATGAGAGAGACAACGGTTGCATAGAGAGTAGATTTGTCTCAGAACACGCTCAACCGGCAGGTTCGTTACCTAATTAAGTGTGCCCACTACATAGTGGGCTGTGTGGACGTCTGGAGGGTCTTTAAATTCCGCAGGGCGGGTCTTTAAGCAGTTTATATGCCATCGCCTGATTTGGACCCAGGAACCTCAAAATAGCAACTTGGCACTCTATACCTGAGCTAGCACACTCTGTTAAAAATAAATCTATTATTGGACATCTTAATGTTTTGGGGTGGAGTACATTTCCAGCGTTACAAAGTTCGACATACCATTCAAGCTCAATTTAGGTTACTTGATCCGTATCCCCAAAATTTTCATTTTCATAATAAGCATAACAAAAATTAAAGGAATGCAGTTCTTGTTACTCTTTCGCTGGTATGTTCTGAATTCGATGTTCTATTTCTGGTACGGTTTTATGTTTAACTTTTGCTAGTCTGGTGATATTAGGATGAACGGATATTTGACTGGTTAGAAATTCTTAAGTTAAAAAAGTTGGAAAAAACAATTCCTTTAACTTTAAACAATTAAAATTTCACCGATTTAGAAAATATCAGACTTAAAACCACAGATCTCGACACAAAGTAGTAACTTATCAGTTTATAAGCTAAAAATAAGTAAGAGAATATAGGCGTTCTAGAATAGTTTAAAATTTACTGATATATATAATAATTTATAATGGTTATATTTACTGTTTGAGAAATCTCGTTTATGACTATTTTCATTGCGTAGTATAGATAGATGTATGTACGCTTATATATAAGTATATTATAGATACGCTTAGTGCGTAGAGCGCTGAGTTGCTATATAAAAAACCCTGCCATAATCCGGCTGAGGCAGATAAATAATTTAATCTGTCATCAGCCACAAATAAACCCTGTAGGATGCACCATCCTGGGGCTCACTCAGCCTCTATTGAGTGGGTGCCCTTAAATGGGGAAAAGAGCGTGACCTCCGATGAATCACCTCCCTGCACAACAGTACAGTCCCTAACATGTACTGAACATTATACCCTTCCATGGGTTGCAGCGGAGCAGTATTGATAGTAAGAATTTGGTAGCTGAAGTCTAGAATAACCCGATAAAGCCTTAATTAGCGAAATTTATAATCAATTATATATATTGTAACATAATTATAAAAATAACCTAACATAATTTTTGTTTCTTCTTTTTGTATATTCATTATGCATCAATTTCTAGCAAGATTGACAGTGCTTTCAAATGTTTATTATATGACATTGTTGAATAAAATCAAATTTATTCAATGAAATGAATAAATTTAAATTCCGAACGGTAAGCTATTTCAACAGAGAAGATTAAAAATACAAAGCGAAGAGTGATTTTTTTTTTTTGTTTTATGTCGGAGAGGGTTTGGGTAAGAACACTTTGTATGTAAAACAGCTGTTGGAATGTTTGGAATTTGTTTCTCTTTTCGGCTGCCTATTGCTTTTCTTACTCCTCAAGCCTTTATTTATATTAAAAAATTCATAGCATTTTTAATTTTTTGTTTAACACTAAATATAAATTTATTACTGAAAGATATTTAAAATTAAGCTTATAATACCAATACGTACCCTTCATCGTATTTACTTATTGCATTATTATAATAAGTTGTAAATTTCATTGAATAAAAAAGAAATTATGATACGTTGTAAATGGCCGACTGAACATATAATGGCTATACTTTAATTCTTTTAAAAACAGAGCAGCAAAATGCAATTGGTTTGTTCAAACCAGTTAACTCGATTGTGAATGTGTTAATTATTTCAAACTGCAGTGCACTTAAGAATGTTGTTAAAGAATGAGAATAAAAGATTCCAGTAGAAACTTGAGGTTAGAAGACATGTAGTAACCCCGAAAAAGGAGAAATACGGCATTGGAGAGAATGGGAGAATATTCGAGAAAGCGTAAGCCACTTTATAGGCTTAGCGAGCCCCAGGTGGGTTGCATATCTCAGAGGATCCCATCCGTGGCAGTTGACAGATTAAATAATTTATCTGCCACAGCCGGATTTGAACCCGGAACCTTCAGAATTGCAACTCTTCACTCTACACACAGAGCTACCCTGCTCCCTAATTTAAATCAGTAATTATAAAAAACCTGAACGCTATTATATCACGTTATTTATAATTTTATGAATAGCCACATATCTACGATTTTTTCTTTTGCCACAAAAATATTTAAAATATACAATAAATATTTATAAAACAATAAAATAGTGGACAGCAGTTTAGTAAACTTAATTTTTTTTTTTTTACACGAATCGGCCAGCAAGGACCAGGCGAATAACATTCAACAATCTTCTTCACTCTCTGCCTTCCTTCTACTCCAATACTCTCTCATCTTCCTAGGCTGTTCCTCTCTCTCTTCCTTAGTCCATTCTCTCCCTCGTCTCTGCATCCTTCCTGGACGAACCCCGGTTTCTTTTATTTTCCCCCCGAAAAGCTCTCTATCCAAGCAGTCCTTATCCTTCATTTTCAGCCTATCCAGCTCATCCTTTATTTGTTTCACAACTCTGTTTCCATTCCATGCAGTATTGTTGGTCTTAGTACTGTACAGTAGTGCCTTATTTTTTCATTGGAGGACAAATCTTTCTTGCTGTACATGTTTCTAGTGGCAAAGTTCAGTCTTTCCAGTTTTGCTATGCTTTCTTCTGCGGATGCCCTATCTGTTATGTTGTTACATGTTATCTCTCCTAGGCATTTAAACTTTAATTTGCCCATATTTTGTGTTCAATATTTCCTTGCTAAAGGAATCCGTTTTCATAACTTCTGTCTTTTCATACGAAATCTGTAGTCCCGTTTTCTCAGCTATTTGTGTTCACCTGTTTTATATCTTCCTCCTCAGTTTCTGCTAGCAGGGCTAGATCGTCTGCAAAGGTCAAACACTTTACTTTCACATTTTCCCTTTTTGTTCCTATTACTGCACCCGCATCGTCATTTTGCCAAAAATTTCTCATGAGGTTAGATTGATTATTTATGGACACTTAACGTCTTATGGACACTTAACGTCTAAGGTCTTCAGTGTCCTTATTCTATAATTTTTGGTCTATTAGATTTTATGAAATATACCTTCTTTTTTGAGGAATTAAATTCTTGTTTTAAAATTTGTGTCATTATAACCCAGCATAAATAATCAACCTAACCTCGACTGATTTCCTAGTCAGGGGGAATTTTCATTTAGGGGGGATCAACAAAATAATACAAAGTAAAAACTATTTTTTTTTTAACATTTATTATTATTTTTTTTAATATATATAATTTTAAAAATATTTTATCAAATCAATTAATTAATTATGAAATTTTATGAAATTAATATATGGAAAAATAATATATTTATTTATATTAATAAATATATTTATATATATTATTTATTTATATATAAATAAATATTTTCTTTTAATAGTGTTATTTTCTCTATGCAAAACTTTAGGCTTATCAAAATCAAAAGTGTGTAATTCTTTTTTACAGTGTGCAGATAATGCGGTACTTGTTTTAGCTTTGGGTTTAAGGTTATTTTGATGGTGATAAATTCTGTTTTTTAAATGTGTACTTGTTTGTCCAATGTAGTAATGGTAGTAATTTACTTGAGGTGATATCCTTTTTATATCATTTTGTTTTAAGGTTATTATTATGGTTTCTTATGATAGTAAGATCTGAAAAATTTATTGAGTTATTATTTTCCAATTCTTGTGTAAATTTTACGTTTTTATTTTGTTCATTTAGGATTTTACTAAAATTTTCTAAATTATTTTTATTTATGATAATTAAAAGGTCATCTATGTATTTTACTATGAACATAGGGGGGTTGTTTAATTTTAGTAAGCTCTCTTTAATAATGTAATTAACTATACCAGATAAATTTGCGGATAGTCTGCCTCCCATTGGTAATCCTTTTGTTTGTTTAAAAAATTGGTTTTCAAAAGTAAAATATCCGTTTTCTGTACATAGTTTTATACCTTCCAAATAAATAGATTTACATTTTATAATTTTATGTGTTATTACATAGTATAATTTCATCAATCTTGATTTATTATTATTATTAAAAATCGATCTTCCCTATCGGCCTGTGAATATTTAAAAGTGATTCTTAGTGAGTTTCGCTGCACGCAAATCTCTATATTTCAACTTGCACCAGGAATCCGCTGAAGCAAACTCCAACTGGAGATCGGAACAGGGGAATAGTTTAACTTGGGATAACGAGCGTTTTACCTTAGAAGGATCCATGACTATTATAAATATTATTTAAGTTAAACATAATGTTAGTAGGGTGTTCCGACCTCAAGCAAGCTTGGGGGCCTCTCACATTGTTGGTCAGTGAGTCGGATCGGACTTAGCCGGGGTGAACTCGCAAGGAATTTCCACCGACTATCCCCAGATCTGCCACCCATGGGCCACCTCGCCTACGAGGATTTTTATTATAAATTATTTCAAAATTTGCTAAGCAAATATCGATGAAATAAATATTATTCTGTTGTTATGATACTTGAGTTTATTTAGATAAAAGAAAGAACGAAATTCTTTCTCATTTTTCAACTGAATTTCTGAAGGAATAGTCAATTTAAAACAAGAAAATTAGTATGAAATATGAAAGAATCCTTAGCGCCAATGGTTGAAGAGTCTTTTTGAGTTCAAGCATTGCAGAAAGAAGTTACAACTCCATCACGAAGCTAATTCACGTAAGTAAAACAATTTTTTTTATATACTAATATTTCTAAGAAATCTTTTAATCTGCTACTCAGTTAATAACTTGGCTAGTAGCATAACTAAGAATTCTTTTGATGAGAAATTTATAAGAGTAAGACACTGCCATCTGCGATCACCAGTGTCTGTAATCCCCACATTTTATGTTGATGAACAAGAAAATCATGGTTCTTTATAACTTATAAATATAAAAGAAAGTTAGTAACTTGAAGAAAATAGAGTGTGTGCTCAAGACCGCACGGCAGAAGTGAAAACTATTTTTTATGATGTTTTGTTAAGCATGCATTAGCTAATTTACTCTTTCGTTTTAATTCGTCATCGAGTTTGTTGTTTTGATCCATCATCGATTTTGCAATCAGAAAAAGACGTTATTCAAGCATTCATACGTCATATTGTTACTCATAAAAAGAACTTATCCCACGTGGGGACAAGGCCTCCCGCAACATCAACCGCCAGTCATCCCTGTTCACAGCTGCTGCTCTCCAGTTAGGGATGCTTTTAAGATGGTCGGAGCGTCCGCAGCCACACCATCCGCCCATCGGGTTCTCAGTCTTCCAACTCTTGTTCCATGCACTTTTTCTTGAAGTAACTTTTTAGGGACTTCATCCGTTTCCATACGTGTGATGCGTCCTGCCTATCGTAGCCTGTTCACCTTTATAAACCTGATAATGTCGGCATCTTTGTATAGTCCAGCTATTTCTAAGTTCGACCGTTGCCTCCACGTGTTATTATGAAGCCCTGCTCCATAGATTCTCTGTGATATTTTTCGCTCAAACCTTATGATAGCGAGCTCTTGTGCCTTTGTGAGAGTCCAGCACTCCGAAGTATATGTCAGGACAGGGCTTATCAGAGTTTTATATATTCTTATCTTTGTGGTCCGGGATAAGGCTTTACTTCTGAGGTGCTTTTGCAATCCAAAAAAACATCTATTTGCAGCCATTATTCTTCTTTGGATTTCCGGTTGCATTTCATTGTTGACATTTATCTGGGTACCTAGATATAGAAATTCGTTCATGTTTTGTAAGTTGTAGTTTCCTACTTTGATGGTTGTTTCGCTGTGCTCCTGCTCATTTCATTGCCTCGCAACCATGTACTTTGTTTTCGATTCATTGGCGGCTGCATTAGTTAGAGCCAGGAATCCATCCCTCACAACATTGAAACTAGTTTTTTTAATATTAAATTTACTTATTTCCAGGAAAGTCACGATATCTTAATCAATTTCATCGTCTTAATCACATATAATTGCACTTAGCACAGCTTTCACTTCTAAAGCATTATTCAAATTAAAAATAAAATACAACTTTGCAAGAAATAGTCTTTAATAGTTTGGATCAAATTAAAATTCAATCAATTTGTTTGTTTAAATTACTAATGAATTTATCATTGCATAATTAAAAATGAGGTATAAAAAACTAGTTGAATTTACGTATTACTCATCAGATACACAACACTTTAACCTAACTATTTATTGTACGGATTTTCGGCCAAGACTGTAGTTTCGTTGGGTCGTGAGGAGAGGGAGATATTAAAACCGACAAGGACCAAAGAAAGTAAAGTGAACATTTCCAATGCATATATGACAGATACGCGCGCCTATCGTAATGTTAAATAAATTAAGACCAGTCATTATAATTATTATCATTTTAATTGTTATTAAAATGTATCATGTATAAAAGTTATGAAATATAAATTTCCAAAAAAATTAAGAAAATCAAAATCCAAAACGAGTCCTAATCCTTGATTTCAGATTAACACAGAATAGTATTCATTCATTACTTGATTAAATTTTCAACGGGAGTGAACTAAATTATTAAATGTTGTGTATTTAGCTCTTGGTGTAGTTGACTGTTTCGTACAAACCAATGCGCATTTACTGCGATCCATAGGATTTTATTTAGGAGGACACTGCACCCCACATTTCACAACCGCACATTAGAAGAGGTCTAAGTACGGTTTTATAAATTAATAAGGTCGTTTCTGGTTTTAAGCTAGATTTTCTATTAATTATCGGATACAGTAGAGCTAGTGGAGCGTAGTCCTGCGTTAATTTAGTGTTGATATCCTAGTTCCAGGCAGGACGAGGATCTAAATAAACTCCGAGATATTTTATAGCTTCTTTATTCCACGGGAGGTTGCTGCCGTTGAGCACTAGCTCAGGTGGGTCTCAAGGGCGTCTAAGGGTGAAAATTTGTTCGCAGCGTTTTTGAACGTTGAGGTCAAATTTCCATTTAGAAAAGTATTGTTCTAACTCATTAAGCTGACTTTGAAGTGTGTTCCTGGCTGTAATTATGTCATCACTCTGCGAGAATACTGCCGTGTCGTCAGCGAACATAGCCACAGAGGTAAGTGGGGGCTGTGTGATGTCATGAACATAAAAGTTGAAGAGAATCTGAGAGAGAATTGAACCCTGTGGAATACCGGCACTGATTGGGCTAATGGTTGAATTGGTGTTGATTATTTTAACGATTGTTTAGAAATGAACATATGATATCGTGGATGTATTAAAAATCTGTCTCATAACAAACCTCAGGTGATCGCATTTTCACGAAGCCGTATTGTTCCTCTTGGAGCAATCCATCGACTCGTCTTCTTATTCCCTTTTCCAAGATTTTGGAATATATAGTATCTTAGAATGTTATAGAAGAAAACTTATTTTGGAATCAAAAGAGCGACTTTTAGAGCATATACTTAACATTTTAGCATTTTTAACCTTTTTCTGCATCATCAGAATAACGAAATTTATCTCATCTTAATTTGACGTATTTAGGCGATAGAATCAACATTCCAAATATTTGCTATTCAAAATGCGTCGAGTAGCTTGTGAACTTAGCGTGTGTTCAATTATTTGAAGAAAATATTAGAATAAAACTTATTTTGGAGTAATAAGCTGTTGAGGTCCATTCATATCACTTGGATACAACCTCAACTGACAACAGGACAGCGTTGCTCTGATAAGAGTAGGAAATGGCAATTTAATTGTGTACAGAGATTAGTGTGTAGTGTGTAGTGCTATTAGGACAGGAGATTGGTGTATTGGGAAGTGGAGGGGCAGTGATCATGCTGGGCTTAGAGAAATACTACAAATATTTTTTAAATATTCAAATTGATTTGGGGATGCCAGGGTAATCATTTAAGATGATTACTCAAATTATTATTTCTTTAAACATCCTAACTTTATTCTAAATTGGTTCTTTTCCAGAGGTTGGTTGTGTGTTTACTAACTTACTAATTATTTAAACCCTCAATATATTTAGTCATAAGTATATAGTGGCATTTGGGAAAAGGATGAAGTGGGAGCACGGACAGTGGTTTCATAGGGCTGCACTGATTGCATTAGCAGGCAGCCAGCCATTCCTGCTACTGGATTCAGTGCGGCGAACCATCCACTATAAAAAATGGGTAACGGAACCATAGCAGCACCTCAAGGGTGGTTTTGGAAGCCTGCTTTCTCGTAGGGAAGTATTTTCTTCTTCTTCAACTTCTTCTAGGTTCCTTTCTGCTTCGAGTTGTTCTACCCCAGGATCTGCAGGGATAAAAGTAATTTAGTGGTGGCCTAGCCGTCAAATGCACTTGCATCCTACGCAGTGTATCCCCCTGCAGTTCCTATCCTCAGATCTTATCCATGTCGTGTTCTGCAACCCCATTTTATCGAAGGTATCTCGGTATTTATTGATATTTACAACTGTATTAAAATAATACAACAAGTAAATTGGCTATGTGATACATAATGACATGTAGAGATACTACCCACTAGTAGTAATCAAATCACAAGTTTAACTAAGAAGGTCACGTGGCCATCTTCTTTTCAGACGCCTCGGAGGATTATCGGGAATTGAAGAGGAAGCTAGGTTAGAAACTAGAGGGTTTGTGTGGTAATGAAGTTTGTTATGAAAGGATCGATAGCGAGTTCGGGCCAAATCATCAACAAATGGGTCATTAAGGTCATTATGGATGACTTTATTATTAACAAAATAAGGAGCATTGAGGATTTTACGAAGGATTTTGGATTGTAGGCATTGGATACGAGAGGAATTCGATGGCTTATTGGAGCCCTACAGCTCTACTCCGGAAGTCCAAATAGGTCATATGATAGTCATGTAGATGAGTCTTTTGTAGTTAATTGGGAACTTAGAGCGTTTGTCTAGTAAGTGTTGAAATAGCCTGAAACGTCGAGCGGCAGAGAGCGATATCGGAAAAAATTACATCTCTGTAAAATCGTTATTATGTAAACAGAATAGTCTCTAATATGTACTGAATCCAAGACCTGTCGTGTGTTATCGTGTGATTTTAATCCTATCTTTTCTTCTATTCCGTAATGATCGAAGTTATATAAAATGAATTTATATTTTTTATAATTCGTTACCTAACTCGTGGCACTGACGTGTCTTGTTCCTTATGGATAAATGAAAAGATACATCTGAGAAAAGACATGCCAAGGTGATTCCTTCTTGCTAAGGAGAGGTTATTAATGACTTGGAGTGCGCTCCATCCTTGGAGCGAATAAGGAGACAGCTGATCTTACTAAGTGATGATGTATTGTAAGTATCGTGAGGTTATTTGAATATGACGTTTGCAAATATATTTTATATTCCAAACCTTTATTCACACCTGACGATTAGGAATATGATTAAGTATTGGCAAAATATTACAATGGTTTTATATATTATACAGAGGGTTCAATCGATAAATACAAATAAGAAATTATACTTAAATATCCTCGGTGTAGTATCAGAAAACAAGATCTTTACACTAGTTCACGCAGAACCCGAAATATTCGTGCGTTCCTGTATTATAAAATGTAATAAAATATAATGTATAATAAAAATTAAAATAAGTGTTGAATAATATTTGTTGACCTTGAATGTAAGAGGAAGAAAATGGTCCGAGTAGAAGTCAAGAAAATTTATATTTATACTTTTTATTGGTAAGCCAACGTTTCGACCCACATTGCAGGTCTTCTTCAAGGCTAAATATACAAGATGCAAATAAATTAAAATATTACATTTAGTAAGTAATATAAATAAAACGAGGGGAGATTGAATTACGAGTATATAATGACTAAGAGAAACTGTTTAAATCAAGGAAGTAAAAAATTAAAATTTAAAATATAAAAGCTAAAATATTTAGCCTTGAAGAAGACCTGCAATGTGGGTCGAAACGTTGGCTTACCAATAAAAAGCTCTCCCTAAAGAAGAGAATTTTCTTGACCTCCACCCGGACCTTTTCTTCCTCAAAATAAATTAAGTTGAACTTGCTTTTATGTGAACTTTATCGACTGTACGCCTCGACCATTTTCAATATTTCTCATACATAACATATTATAATAGATAAAAAAGCTAAACATAAAGTTAAAGTATTAATTACAATGCAATTGGATAAACCCCAATGCAACCCACTTATGTTTCAAAATTTTCCAGTAAAACACAAACTTACCGGGCGACGTTTCGCCTATTCAGGCATTGTAAGTGTGAGTTTTACTGGAGAATTTTGTAACATAAGGCTTTGCAATGGGGTTTATCCAATTGCATTGTATATTATAATAAATATTAGTGTTTCTGGTACTTGTGTCTTAACGCAGCCCTGGTTACTTTTCCCTGCTTGTTCGCATGCGCGAGCAGTTACATTTCTAACAATTACCTTCTATTTATTGGGCTTGAAAAAAGATGAACAATTACAAATCAAAAGAATTTATTGACAAATGGAAAATAATAATAATAAATTATGAACAATTAAGAAATAAAAGTAATGAAAAATCGCAATAATGAAAACTTATGTACAAAAAAATAATTTCAAACTATTAAGAAATAAAAGTAATAAAAAATTATGTAAAAAAAAAAATTGAAAAATGTAATATATGATGAACAAGTTATTAAAGAAGAATGAATAAATACAAAATACAAATAATAAAAATTTAATCGCATTTAGGTGGAAAATGCGTCGAAATAGATTTCAATATAGTTTCAAAATAGTCTGTATTTTGTTTTGACTGATGCTGTCGCCATACTAACTCGCATAAATATGATTCATTTCCAAAAAAAACCTTTCACCACAATACAATTTCATTTGATGGGAATTGCTACATTTTCTTTGTTTTGGTAAAATATTACGCTCCTGCAAAACATGTATAGCTTGTTCTTCTGTTAAAGGCAAATCCCAAATACGCACCATTTTACACTAATTAAATAACTAACTAAAATAATAACAACGAAAAATCTATAACAAAGAATAAAGAACAATAAACAACAAATAACAAACAATAAGAAACAATAAATCAGCAATAATCAAAACACAGTAAGCAAGATAAAACATAGAACAAATCAGTTACAGAAATGTAACCGTTACAAAATGTAACTGCTCGCGCATGCGAACAAGCAGGGAAAAATAACCAGAGCTGCTTTAAGACACAAGTACCGTGTTTCTCTTTGAGCTTTTGGCTCTATTTTATTTATTTGTTAAAGTATTAATTTGGTTTTCTCCTTTAATATTTCATGGCTGA
The DNA here is from genome assembly GCA_037127475.1 of Arma custos. Lineage (NCBI taxonomy): Eukaryota > Metazoa > Arthropoda > Insecta > Hemiptera > Pentatomidae > Arma > Arma custos. Next base: position 56,167,546 of record CM073765.1, read on the forward strand.
TTATTTCATGAATATGAATATGGTAAATGTATCTATAGTCTTTGACCCCATTAAAAGCCCTGAAGAAGAACTGCAACGTTGGCTTTAAATGAAATAATTCTCCTTATTTATGAAATTTTTTTCTGATCTTTCCCCGGAACGTTTTCTTCCTATTAAATATTGTACAGTGTACAAGTAACACTATTCACTTTATATTTTTGACAAGCTGCTGTAGGATGTTGGTGTTAACCTGGCAATTGACCCAGCCATCTGAATCTTTACTTGTAACTTTATTTACAATTTGCATCATAAAGCTATCGTGTTTGTCGTAGGCTTCCAGGCAACTGGAAGTACTGGTAGGGACGAATCCGGGTTTAAATGTTTTTGAGAAATAAATTGCTGATAATTGTTTTAAACTTAGATAGCTTCATAGAAACTTCACTATGTATTTTATGTATGTATACAGGGAGTTGCAGCCTGCCTTAATGGACTAGGAAATAACTTTGAAAAAAATTTAATACGAATGTTAATGTTTATATTTAATGAATAAAGTAGTTAGAAAAACTGCTAAGGATAAAAAGGAGGATCTTAAGGAAAATAAAACACAAAAAGGTTACAAGCGAAGATCTAACGAAAAGATCTACAGAAAAATCAAAGACCTGGAAACCGAGACAAGAATTAGAAGGCTGATGTTCTATGGGCACATGAAACGGATGAAGGAAGAAATATTGAACAAAAGGATCTTTAATAAAATTTTTAGCTACAAAAGCGTTGAAGGACACACTCAGGAAAACGAGAACAAAAAAGGCAACCATGAATATTGGCTATATTGTAGCATAACTTTCAAGAAGAAGATCGGATATGCAAATCGTTAAGGTGTCTGGGAACATGGACAACAATCTCCTATTGTTCAGATTTGTCGATTCGGAAGATTGGAAATAAAATATTGGGGATTTCGTATGAAATTAATTTCTATCAAGTCTGGAAACTGGAAACCTGTAGAGCTACGACCATGAAGGGTCTAGGGTTCAATTGTAGACACTTTACTGCTTGTAGGAACGTCTTCTATTGTGCAAGAAGTTGGTTAGTCCAAGGCCATGTGCAACCGCCAGGTGTTCCCCAATAAGGGTATCCACTTTACAGAGGATGGGTGAGCCCTAGGAGTTTCTGTAGACCACAGAGTTCAACCGTGGGTTTGTTGTTTGTTCATTTAACGTCACTTTATGCTGCTATGGCTAATCAGACGATGCTACAGGGGGAACTCTAAATTTTGCCTATCCAGGTTTAATTAAGATAGGGATTTTTAACGAGTACCAGGCTCGGGACCCCCGTTTAACGTCCCTTCCGAAGAACGGCGTAACTAAGGATTTTTTACTCCCTTTAAAAAATCCTAGGGCCACCTGCCGGGCTACGAACCCGCGATCATGGGCTTAGTAGTTTGTTACGCTAACCACTAGACCACAGGTCGCCCCATATCCGTGGGTTTAAACAGATCGAATAATTTATCTAATTATGCTGAATTTGAACCCGAGATCTTCAGCAGAGCAACTTCAGCGCTCTACCCCGCTCACGGGTTTCTATTAAATGATTAATACTGAACATTTTATGTTTGACTCTGTATTTATAATAATTTAACTTTTTTTCTCGAAATTTCCCCGAAGATAGAGGACTTAAAGTACTAAATACATTCCTGCAAAACGTATATTTATGACCACATTTTTCCGAGATATTGTGACTAAACTGTAATGTATGTTTTTGTAGTAATGATTTTTAACTAATTTTAATAAATTGTTCCTATTTAAATATTGTGAGTGTTTTTAGTCTTATATAAGTTCACTATAAAACATCCAGTTTTACTTCTACAATCCACCAAACTCATATGTTAGTTGGATTCACAGCAAAATCACTGTTGAGCACAAAGCTGTAACTGGAAGACAAATACAAGAATTAACAATTTGTGATTCGTTTGATAAATTGTTCTGTTTGTTACATTCTTTTGTTCGTGAGCAATTTCAGCGTTGAATTTCCTCGCTTAATGATCTCACCCAATTACTACAAATAGGAAGCATGAATTGACTTATTAATTTTAGCTTGTAGGATATGCTGTTGTATCTAGGAACAAAATTTACAGCAGTATTTTTTCCGAACGGGGGAATAGTTTAACTTTGGATAACTAGCGTTTTACTCGTACCTTAGGAAGATCCATGACTATTAGAGATCTATCTATTATTTTAGTTAAACATAATGTTAGTAGGGTGTTCCAACCTATGTTACATCCCTCAAGCAAGCCTGGGGGCCGCTCACATTGTTGGTCAGTGAGTCGGATCGGACTTAGCCGGAGTGAACTCGCAAGAAATTTCCACCGACTATCCCCAGATCTGCTACCCATGGGCCGCCTCCCCTACGAGGATTTTTACTATAAATTATTTCAAAATTTGTTAAGCGAATATCGATGAAATAAAGATTATTCTGTTGTTATGATACTTGAGTGTATTTAGTTAAAAGAAAGAACGAAATTCTTTCTCATTTGTCAACTGAATTTCTGAAGGAATAGTAAATTTAAAACAAGAAAATTAGTATGAAATATGAAAGAATCCTTAGCGCCAATGGTTGAAGAGTCTTTTTGAGTTTGAGCATTGCAGAAGAAGTTACAACTCCATCACGAAGCTAATTCACGTAACTAAAACAATTTTTTTATGTGTTAATATTTCTAAGAAATCTTTTAATCTGCTACTCAGTTAATAACTTGGCTAGTAGCATAACTAAGAATTCTTTTGATGAGGAATTTATAAGAGTAAGACACTGCTATCTGTGATCACCAGTGTCTGTAATCCCCACATTTTATGTTGCAGAACAAGAAAATCATGGTTGTTTATAACTTATAAATATAAAAAGATGTTAGTAACTTGAAGAAAATAGAGTGTGTGCTCAAGACCGCACGGCAGAAGTGAAAACTATATTTTATGATGTTTTGTTAAGCATGCATTAGCTAATTTCGTCTTTCGTTTTAATTCGCCATCGAGTTTGTTGTTCTGATCCAGCATCTATTTTACAATCTGAAAAAGACAGTATTCAAGCATTCATACGTCATATTATTACTCATAAAAAGAATTTATGTCACAAAGATATTTATTTTGGAATATGGGAAAGTAAAAGTTATAAAATATAAATATCCAAAAATTTGAAAATTACATGAAAAAATTACATAATAACGAAATGACACATGCCACACATTTGAACAGAAAAGTACTCATTCATTACATACATACATAGATGGTTCTACATCCCACGAGGGGACAAGGCCTCCCGCAACATCAACCGACAGTCATCCCTGTTCACAGCTGCTGCTCTCCAGTTAGGGATGCTTTTAAGATGGTCGGAGCGTCCGCAGCCACACCATCCGCCCATCGGATTCTCAGTCTTCCAACTCTTCTTGTTCCATGCACTTTTTCTTGAAGTAAATTTTTGGGGCCTTCATCCGTTCCCATACGTGTGATGCGTCCTGCCTATCGTAGCCTGTTCACCTTTATAAACCTGATAATGTCGGCATCTTTGTATAGTCCAGCTATTTCTAAGTTCGACCGTTGCCTCCAAGTGTTATTATGAAGCACTGCTCCATAGATTCTCCGTAATATTTTTCGATCAAACCTTATGATAGCGAGCTCTTGTGCCTTTGTGAGAGTCCAGCACTCCGAAGTATATGTCAGGACAGGGCTTATCGGAGTTTTATATATTCTTATCTTTGTGGTCCGGGATAAGGCTTTACTTTTGAGGTGCTTTTGCAACCCAAAAAAACATCTATTTGCCGCCATTATTCTTCTTTGGATTTCCGGTTGCATTTCATTGTTGACATTTATCTGGGTACCTAGATATAGAAATTCGTTCACGTTTTGTAAGGTGTAGTTTCCTACTTCGATGGCTGTTTCCCTGTGCTGTTGCTCGTTTCTTTGCCTCGCAACCATGTATTTTGTTTTCGATTTATTGACGAGTCCTATTTTAGCGGCTTCATTAGTTAGAGCCAGGAATCCATCCCTCACAGCATTGAAACTAGTTTTATTATATTAAATATACTTATTTCCAGGAAAGTCACGATATCTTAATCAATTTCATTCGTCTTAATCACATATAATTTCACTTAGCACAGCTTTCACGTCTAAAGCATTATTCAAATTAAATATATATTTGTCGTCTATAATAATAGAAAATAAGATAGCACACTGAAATAAAATACAAGTTTGCAAGAAATAGTCTTTAATAGTTTGGATCAAATGAAAATTTAATGTTATTAAAATGTATCATGTATAAAAGTTATAAAATATAAATTTCAAAAATTTATTGAAGATAACGATACAGACCTCTTTTCGATTTCACATTAACACAGAAAAGTATTCATTCATTATTTGATTAAATTTTCAACGGTAGTGAACTAAATTATTAAATTTTGTGTATTTAGCTCTTGGTGTAGTTGACTGTTTCGTACAAACCAATGCGCGTTTACTGCGATCCGTAGGATTTTATTTAGGAGGTTTGCAATTTTTTCGCGGTGTTGTTGACATTATAAGAGGTCTAAGTACGGTTTTATAAATTAATAAGGTTTTTTCTAGTTTTAAGCTAGATTTTCTATTAATTATCGGATAAAGTAGAGCTAGTCGAGTGTAGTCCTGTGTTAATTTAGTTTTGATATCCTAGTTCCAGGCAGGACGAGGATCTAAATAAACTCCGAGATATTTTATAGCTTCTTTATTCCACAGGAGGTTGCTGCCATTGATCACTAGCTCAGGTGGGTCTCAAGGGCGTCTAAAGGTGAAAATTTGTTCGCAGCGTTTTTGAACGTTGAGGTCAAATTTCCATTTAGAAAAGTATTGTTCTATCTCATTAAGGTGACTTTGAAGTGTGTTCCTGGCTGTAATTATGTCATCACTCTGCGAGAATACTGCCGTGTCGTCAGCGAACATAGCCACGGAGGTAAGTGGGGGCTGTGTGATGTCATGAACATAAAAGTTGAAGAGAATCTGAGAGAGAATTGAACCCTGTGGGATACCGGCACTGATTGGGCTAATGGTTGAATTGGTGTTGATTATTTTAACGATTGTTTAGAAATGAACATATGATATCGTGGATGTATTAAAAATCTGTCTCATAGCAAACCTCAGGTGATCGCATTTTCACGAAGCCGTATTGTTCCTCTTGGAGCAATCCATCGACTCGTCTTCTTATTCCCTTTTCCAAGATTTTGGAATATATAGTATCTTAGAATGTTATAGAAGAAAACTTATTTTGGAGTCAAAAGGGCGACTTTTAGAGCATGTACTTAACATTTTAGCATTTTTAACCTTTTTCTGCATCAGCAGAATAACGAAATTTATCTCATCTTAATTTGACGTAGTTAGGCGATAGAATCAACATTCCAAACATTTGCTATTCAAAATGTGTCGAGTAGCTTGTGAACTTATTCTAGTGAACTCATTTTATCGAAGGTATCTCGGTATTTATTGATATTTACAACTGTATTAAAATAATACAACAAGTAAATGGGCTATGTGATACATAATGACATGCTGAGACACTACCCACTGGTAGTAGTAAAATCACAAGTTCAACTAAGAAGGTCACGTGGCCATCTTCTTTTCAGATGCCTCGGAGTATTATCGGGGATTGAAGACGAAGCTAGGTTAGAAACTAAAGGGTTTGTATGGTAATGAAGTTTGTTATGAAAGGATCGATAGCGGGTTCCAAATCAGCAACGAATGGGTCATTAAGGTCATTATGGATGACTTTATTATTAACAAAATCAGGAGCATTGAGGATTTTAAGAAGGATTTTGGATTGTAGGCATTGGATACGAGAGGAATTCAATGGCTTAGTGGACCCCCAAAGCTCTACTCCGTAAGTCCAAATAGGTCATATGATGGTCATGTAGATGAGTCTTTTGTAGTTAATTGGGAGCTTAGAGCGTTTGTCTAGTAAGTGTTGAAGTAGCCTGAAACGTCGACAAATATCTTATGTGCTACCAAGATAACCCTGGTAGGGTTGCTTCCCTAAGTGCAAAAAATTTGTGCGAAATTCGACTTTATTCACCTTACAGACTATTTATTCACCTTACCTTCATATATATATATATATATATATATATATATATATATATATATATATATATTAATACACTTTAATAAAAAAGCAAAATAGAAAATATGTATATCAAAATTCTACTGGCATAGATGAAGGAGACAGAACTCTATTACCCTGAGGACTGAATGCCCATGGAATAAAATTGGCTCAATTTCTCTTGTCCCTTGATCTAGCACAGTTTTGCAATGTATGGTATTCAAATAGATTCATGGATATATGAATAAATATAGTTCATTTATCATTTAACCAAACCTATAAATATGAATTTGAATTCTTCCAGGGGAAACCCTCTTTTATAATTGAATATTCATGGAATGTCATTGGAACTAATTAGATCGGATGTAATCGCAGAAGGGAAGCTTTTGAAGCCCTACCCTCCGAGTTGTTGTTAACGAAACTCTAAACAGAAACTGTTAATTCAGCGATGGGTTGCCACAGTGTTTTGTGATGCACCTCTTCGTACTATTAGCGCTACAAAACAGTCAAGGGAAATTTGAATATATAAATAGGAGAATTATTTAGTACACGGTCTAAGTGAATTATTCATGGTATCACCAGGACTTCGTGAACCTCTGATATACTATAGAGAAGATGTATAATGTAGAACTTGATCTCACGATGTTTTGTTTTTAAAGAATATTTTATGGCGCGACAATTTTCAAAAAGACTTTTAGCGAAGTCGGAGGTGGTGATGGGGAGTTATGGTGAAGAAAGGAGAGAGTAGAAGGGGAAAAGGCGTGGGTTCCTTATGCGTGACCAGTTCGAGGCGACTTCTGCGCAGGTCGTTTCGAAAATTGTCGAGTTATAGTATAATTTTATTTTCCATTTCTTCAATTAATATTAAATATTGATATTCGGAACATATGGAAATAAATCCGGCGAATCCGGCAAGCGTAAGGGGACTTCGTAACCTAGATTGTAAAGGTATACCTAGTCATATGAGATAATAGGACTCTTATAATTAACCGACGCAGAATGTTTTTTTGACAAATTGTGGTTGTAGTATGTCGATGTTGATGTGATGGTTTCGGGATTGGGTGAAATTGGAAAATGTCTCAAAGCAACTAAAAAAGGCCCATTCATTACAAAATCCTTCCCCGAACGCGGCGGTAATGTTTCTTGCAGCTTAGGCGGCTGGGTGTTCGAGTTTTAACTAATTTTTAAAAAACGCGAAAATTGAGTTACCAAAAAGTTTCCATAGTGATTATTGATGGCTTACAACAGAATTCCACTAATTCCACATATAATTTTAGAAATAAGAAAACCGGACATTTCTTATGAATTACGGGAATTATACCATACTAGACTGATCATGCCTGGTGGCACACTGTATACTTCATCGCAGTAGTTATGTTAGATTATGAATGGAGGATTCATGCTTTGGTCTCTGTTTTTTCCAACTAATCGATATCCTTCAGTTAATTACTAAATAAAAAGAACAAGGTTGACAAGATTTATTTAACGGGAAGTTTTTCTTGTCACAAAATAAAATGTTAAACAAGGCTTCATTTCCTTTCACTTTTGGCGAGATATTTCTCGGTATGGTATGACGGTTTCCAATTCGGCCAAGCTAGACAGATCATGCCTAGTGGCGTTACACTCCAGCACGGCCGGAGGTAGGTTGGATTACAAATGGCTAATGTAGCGCCCACGGTTACTACCCTGGTAGGTATTGATGCATGGATTAGCCTCATTTCATTATTACCGCTGATTGAGCCTCACTCGAATCGAACCGCAGGACATAATCCCGTTATGTTCTAATTCCGCAGAATGTTAGCGAGTTCCAATCCTCTGCTCATTCGGTGGATACTCTCATTGTCCGAGCGTTACAGCCGTATCAATTCTCATCTAGTAGGCTCGCCTCATCAGATTACAGCGTGTACATGATGAGATTGCTCGGTTGTAGGCTGCATAGGTATCATTCCGATTATGTCGTCCTGTATGGGCTTTTGATTTGGTTTCTAATATATCTGCCAATTAGAGTCTTGTTTCATTCATCATTTAGCCTAGACCGGTGATTATTCGTAAAAACAATCATACCAGTTTTTTTCTCTAGGAAGATCAAGTTCTTCTGGCTCAAGACAGGGAGGATATGATTTCCATGCTTAAAAGTTTAAATGCGCAGTGTAAAGAATGGGACACGGATATTAATTGTGGAAAAACAACGAAATACATGTCTATTGAAGAGTATGAGAATGAAGAATGAAGCTTGAAATAGTTATGTTCTATGCTCGATAGAGCGAGAGAGTGTGAACTGGAAGTAAGATGAAGAAGTGAATAGGCGAGAATGGCAACAAGAAAGCTTCATTTAGTAGTAACTCAAAAATTAATTTTCTTGACTTAAGCCTTCAGTAGCAATTGTATTAGTTGAAGCTATTAAGTTCAGAAACGGCATATCTGATATTAAATTTTCAAAATTTTTTTTAAATAACGTTGTATTATTAATGTTAAGACCATGGAAAAATTCCAACGAAAAGCCCTTAAGTCTCCAAACTAAAACAGAGATAGAAATAGAAATTATCTGTCCAATATTTCGCCCATTCAGGCATCCTCAGGGTAGAAAGAGAATAAACGCAAAACAAAACATGAATAATGCACCCAAGAAACATCACACCACCTCGAAAGCTCAAATACAACTCTCAGCGCAAAAGCAAAAAGAGGATGCTGATGATCATTTTTTTACCCTGAGGATGCCTGAATGGGCGAAATATTGGACTGATAATTCTATTTCTCTGTTAGTTTGGATGCTTAAGGGCATTTTGTTGTAATTTTTCCACGGTCTTAACATTTATGTAAGGTCTCTTTTTACTTTTCAATGTTGTATTATTAATTATGTTTGAACTTAAAGTTTTATGGGTATAAATAGTTGAAGTAGTGAGTATAAAAACGTTTCAAGATTTTTAATAAAATAATTTCAATCCCATCATTACAATAGGAATGCTTTGCCCCGAATGGAACTTAAACATAAATCTATTGAAAAATTTGTTTTTTTAAGTTATGCCATTGTTCTTTCGAAGGAGCAATATGCAAAATTTAGGAATCCCACTACAGCATTGTAAAATTAAACATGACAGCATAAAGTTATATTAAATAAATAATCAAACATAATAATTATGAATCTTATAAGTGATTTAGAAAAGTATAAATATCAATTAATTATTGATAACGAGTTCAATAGTTATATGTTACTTTTGCCAACTGAATATAATTATTTTAGGCATTTTTTAAATTTTATGTTTGCCTTTAGGAATGACCTCAAATAAATTTAAATAACTATGATATAATAATGGATAACAAAATTAAGTTTAAAATAACTGTTATGTTTGTCTACAATTAAGCGTAGTGATCATTTTAATCGAATTGTTATTATACTAATTAAATGGTTAAGGTGTAAGGTGGTAATCATGAATTGATTTAAATTGATAATGTTTGTTTGTATCTCATTTGTGATATGGGTCGGTAAATATTATCTAATTACCAGCTGATTAACATTGTTTAATTAGAATGGTCTGATTTTTATTTCTAAAATGGACACACTACTTAATAAAAATATCTTATGGATGTTTAAAAAAAAACATGTTTTAAATATCTTGGTAGAAAGCTTATGGATAAAAACTGTTTTCGCTTCTTTAATAACAAAATTGATTGTTATTTTATTCATTTATTATTTAATTTTCATTTGCACCTGCACACTCGCGCATCCAGAAAATTTGATCCAAGTGTTTTTCTCTTTGCTTTTGTACAAGAACATCGAATTTTGGAATAAAATATCAATAGATGAGTAGGTCTCTTGCCCAATCTCTTTTTAATCTTTTTTTATCAAGTACAGGTAACAGGAGGTAGGAAAGCGGAGTGGGAATGTCCATGTCGTTGTGTATAGTGTGATTTTGCTGGTTTACATTAACTATTTTCCTGAGAATTTTGGACTGTTTTGTTCGGATCTTGTGTATGTCGTTTGTTCCTCATGTCAAGTGAAGATCTTTAGTCCAGAAGAAATGTTCAGGTCTTTGTATATAGTGTGATTCGAAATATACCATGGTGCATTAATAATTTTTCTGAGAATTTTGGACTGTGTTGTTTGTATCTTGGGTATGTGGACTTTTTCTGCTGAACCCCACAGTTCTGCTCCATATGTCCAAATTGGTTTTGGTTTACTATTATAGATAAATCATTTGTTCCTCAAGTCAAGTGAAGATCTGTAGTCCAGCGTCTAGTCAGTTCTTGTCTTTTTAATTTTGTATGTACGTTCCATATAAGTATTATGTCCAAGTATAGTCCGAGATAACGTACATACTTTTTGGGAGATGCTTCGTCGTTGTCAATTTTGACTGCTGGACACGAAACTTTGCGTAGAGAGAAGCTTACATGGCTCGATTTTGAGGCGTTTATTCTGATTAGCCATTTATAGAACCACCTTTTTAAGTCAAATAAATAATTTTGAAGAACTACAGACGCTTGGTTTGGGTCTCTGTGAGAAGAAATAATGGCTGTATCGTCTGCGAAGGTGTAGATGTTGGTGTAAGGGTGCTCCGGAATATCAGAGGTGTATACAGAATAGAGAATGGGGCTTAACATTTGACAATGACGATAATTATTTGAAAGAAAAATATTTACTGAAATAATCTTTACGAAATTTTAATTATTTGATTTTTGTGATCTTAGCCATTATAAAAATTATCGATTTATTTTAACCTTTGTGCATTAGAAAAAAAACCGCTTCACCCAGGGTTCCTGGAAAAAAAGGGAAAGTTATAACTGTTATATTGTTTAGTATTTATAATAATATTTGATTAAAGGGAGCAGGATAAATCAATGTGTGTGTGTGCTAAGTTGCTGTGTTAAGGACTCCCACAGTTCTGCTCCATATATATGTCCAAATAGGTTTTGGTATACTATTATTGATAATTCGTTCCTCAAGTCAAGTGAAGATATGTAATCCAGAAGATGTGATAGTTGTTTGTAGCGTCTAGTCAGTTCTTGTCTTTTTAATTTTATATGTACGTTCCATGTAAGCCCTTTATCAAATTATAGTCCGAGATAACGTACAAAGTTTTTGGAATGTACTTCATCGTTGTCAATTTTGACTGTTGGACACGAAGCTTTGTAATATTTAAATTATAATAAAATTATATAAATTCAATAATTTATTTAAATATTAATAATAATAATTTGAATTTTAAGATATATTTTCGTCTCATAGCTTTGTTTTATCAATTGTGGAGATTGGGTTTTGATAGTCTAAGTAATGAAAAAATAGGAAATCAAAATAACATAATAATAAATAGTGACGTATTTTAGAAGTAATACAATTATACGTATTAAAAATTAGTATTTTAATATATTTTAATTGCCGTAGAGTTTACTGTCTCTTAGTTTATTTTATTTCCAGAAGGCTAGACTCATCCACCTCTGCAACAAGCAGATGTTTCCTTTTTTGTGCTTTCATGATATGTCATTTTAAAATTTATATTTAAATTTTATTGCTGGTTCTAAAAAATACATTTTTACAATTTCAGAATTTATTTTTAACTCCATCCGGACAATGTTTCCTCTGATAAATTAAAAAAAATAATTTATTGATATTTACAACTGTAATTATATTACATCAAGTAAATCTGCTGTATGAACAAAGGACATGAAAAAAAAAAAACAATTGTGGAGAAACTACCAATCGGTAGCACTCCAATAAAGTTCTATAGTAGAAGGTCTCGAGACCATCTTCTTTTCAGACGTCATCGGAGGGTTATCAGGAATATTATGGGAAGCCAGTTGAAAGACTAGCGCATTCAATTGTGTATGGAGCTTTTCATTGAAGGATAGGTATCTAGTTTGGGCCAAATCAGCAACATATAGGATATTAGATCATGATGGATGAGTTCGTTTGTGACATAATAAGGAACATTGAGGATTTTACGATCTGATAAAAATTAAAAATTGAACCAGTCCAAAAGGGTTTGTTACTACTTTAATTCATTTTTACTACTTTTCAGAGTATTTTCAAAACAGGAAAAATTACTAATAAGTTATCATTTTAGAAATATAAGTAATATACATAATACTTAATGAGAAGCATTGCCATAAATCATAATATAAATTATAGTTAATATATATGCTATGTTGGCTTTCTAGTAACCTAAATAAAATAGAAATTAAATTGTAATGTAGATAAGAAATTATATCGTTAAGGCTCTCATCTGGGGTCGAGACGTGCTTACAAGTCATTCCCCATGCCCAGCTCTGTTAAAAAACACCAGATGCCACTTAGATTTTTCAATTATTCCCAGGATCGAGAAAGAGATTAGCCAACTCTGTCCGCTAGGGGGCAGCACATCCAAGACACCGGGGTCAAAATGTTTATTACTAGTGAGCCTTTTATATTATTAGTGAGCCTTTTTAAACCCGTTCGTTTCCCCCCATAAGTCAGCCAGAGTTGAGAACTGGTACTGCCGGCGAGCAAGGTCTTGATCCGACTGTAAGGATCAAGGTAGGAGTCTCTATGTTTCTGTACTCAGACTAGATTCGGGGTGTAGCCAGATGATAGTTCAGTTGTTGATAGAGCCTATCAAATCTGACAATTAAATATTTTATTTTTCTTCTCTCGTTTCGATCACATAACGGGAGATCGTTGATTTAAACCGTAATTATTATTTTTATTAGTGGTTTTGGGTTATTGATGGTGAATTGTTTATATGGTTATTGATGAATTGTTTTCTGTATTATAATTATTATGCTTCTTAATACCTTTAGGAATATTATAATTATTGTTATTTTTATATTTTAGGTGTAGGTATTTTATTTTATTTTTTGTTTAATATATCAGAGTTTTATCTTTGATATGAGGATGGTTGGATTTATTTCCTTACAAAGTTTTCCTATGTGTCCTAGACTATATCTTGTTTCCGCCCTTTTTAGGTGTCCACGAAGTCCAAGAGACGAGCAACAGATAAAAGCTTAAATTCCCAAACAATGATCCCAGGGAATATTAAGATCTTTTGATCTGAATAATATTTAAATATTAAAATGAGAAGCCACACTGAGATCGTTACCACTGAGGTACGGTAATAGTGTATGACTTGAAACATATCCTCCTCTTTTCCAAAGGTTGACGTGGTTGACCGGTTAAGAATTGTGTAGTCAGTAAAGATAATAGTTAAAAGTTAAGTTATATATCTATTTAGAAAGAACAAAAGGGAGCCCTTTAGTTTCATGTGGCTCCCTACAGTGTTTAGGGTACTTCTTCAGTGTCTGCTGTTCTGCCTTAAACCTCCCTATCTTTCAGGTCCACATCCTAAGGGACAGTTAAGCAACCTTATCAGTGTTTACATATGAATAATAACAAATGCCGAACTACGAGTCTCGTTTCTACAAGAGATATTCTTGTTATATATATATATATATATATATATATATATATATATATATATATATATATATATATATATATATAACAAGAATATCTTGTAGAAACGCGACTCGTAGTTCGGCATTTGTTATTATTCATAAGTAAATCGTGAGTATATCTTGGAAATATTTGAATAAAGGAATACTTTTCCTATACCAGAGACCTTCAGTCCCTGTGCAAAGATATCTACTTAACCCAGGGAAGGTCTCCACGAAGAGAAACTTCTATAATACAAGAGTTATTAGCAAGCTTGTCGGGAGCCGTGGTCTATTTGATAAGATTTACATATAAATTAGCTAATTTACTTGCTTCACTGATTATTAATGTCTCCGCTTTACAAGTAACATTTAAATAAACCTGAATTTCAATACTTCTCGTTTTCTACTTCCGGTATTATTCATATTAGGTGACTTGATGAAGATATTATTCGCTATGATATGAGGAAGTATTCTCATTTTAATAGTTATATTAATAATATTTCTCGGAACTATTTTAGGTATGTATTCTCTAACAGAATATAATCAAAAAAGTTCATATTAACATATGTTTTCAAACTCATTTATTAAACAGATATCAAAGGTTAAAGATTTATTATTTATTATTACTATTTATTGATTATTATTACAAAGTTTAGAGTAATTGTTCAAAGGGGCCTCCGTTTTGTTGAATGCAACATTCAGGACGACGAATCCATGCTGCTCTGACTCTACGTATTTTCTCTGACTCTTTTTGGATAACTGAACAGCATCGAGTATTTCGTCGAGTTCTTTGTCGACCGGCGTTTACTAGTATAGCTTTTTGCGTGCCATTATCCCTGATAGGTGATTAAAACCTGTTATAAATATTAAACACTTTAAACCTTGCACAGTCAGTATTAATGTAGTAAATAAATAATAAATATTTAACTTTTTATTTTTTAAAGAGAAAAGATAGGCCCTCGACCGGGATTTGAACCCGGAACGTTAGTCTCACCGTGACATCGCTCTGCCAATTGAGCTATCCAAGGCCCCTCCCGGTCGAGAACTAACCTTCTCTCTTATAGATCCTAAAGCCGTGCTCCCGCCATTATAGCGATGAATACGCTAGAACGAAGTTCTTTGAACATTAATTTTAATTTAGGATCTTATTGACTTACGTCATATTATTATTTATAATTTTTTATAATTATTGGTCATTTTTTATGAGTTATAAATATTTTTATTTTTTAAAGAGAAAAGATAGGCCCTCGACCGGGATTTGAACCCGGAACCTTAGTCTCACCGTGACATCGCTCTGCCAATTGAGCTATCCAAGGCCCCTCACGGTCGAGAACTAACCTTCTCTCTTATTTTTTCTCTTTAAAAAATAGAAATATTTATAACTCATAAAAAATGACCAACAATTATAAAAAATTATAAATAATAATATGACGTAAGTCAATAAGATCCTAAATTAAAATTAATGTTCAAAGAACTTCGTTCTAGCGTATGTCACGGTGAGACAAAGGTTCCGGGTTCAAATCCCGGTCGAGGGCCTATCTTTTCTCTTTAAAAAATAAAAATATTTATAACTCATAAAAAATGACCAATAATTATAAAAAAAATAAATATTTAATCTTTGATATCTTTTAAATGAATTAGTTTGAGATATATGTTAATATGAACTTTTTTTATTATTATGAGTTGGAGAACACATATCTAAAATAGTGCCGTGCAATTCCGAAACATCCTGTATTTATACTTGTTCTCGAGATTCAGTCAGTTCTTTCTAATTCTTTTTCGCGACGTTTCAAGACTATGTTGGCCTCACAATTATAACCCAATAGTTGAAAAACTTAACAAAAATACAGTAGTATAAATATATATTGGCATGGGTAAAATGTTAAGAAATAGTTGGTATTTACAAAATGATGAAAAATGGATATTAATAGATTAATCAGCCATATTTCTTGTCAATAATTGCAGGCAATGTAAATATTGAAAACAAGTGTGATCAATGAGTAATGTTTGATTTATAAGGATCAGTGGTTTTATTTTATTGTTTAATCAGTATAAATTTATTAGTTTCTATTATTATTAAGAATTTGCATAACACGAACTTATACCTTGCTCTATATGTTATTACATTCTTGGTACTGTTGTGTTTTTTTTTTTTCTTATAGCCCTTAAGATGACCTGCAAAGTCGTAACGTCGGCACAAATAAAAAATAAGTCTTCACATAGTTAGTGTTAATTTATTAATTATAACTGCACCCCAACTATTTCCATCCTCCATTACACCTTGACCATTCGATTTTTTGTATGTAGCGCAATTTTTACATTTCTTTTTAGTTAATTTGAAACTATTTTTCTCTTGGTGTATTATTTTATTGGTTTATCAAATTTAAATATATGTTTTGATTTTCTTAAATGTGTAGTGAGAACTGTTTGATCTGGTTTATTGGGTTTTTTGTTGGTACACTCTATGTTTCGAGTATTTTTACGATGTTCCGAAATAGGATTTACCGCGTTTATCTTCACATTGTATTTAGTACACGGAATTTGATTTTATCTCTAATTTATCTGGATCTTTGGTTTTGGTAAATAGTCTTGACATTGTGGCTCTGTTTTTGAAAATAATTGCGGAATTACTTTAGTTACCGTTGAATGTTTTTGCTGGTCTTTCGAAAAGTCTTATACATAGGGTATTGTATGGTATTTTTAGTATTGGTTTCATTTAGGTTTTTTTGGTTAGAAAGTCTTTTTCTTGTTTTTAGTAAATGGTATATAATAAATACTTTTTTGAGATTAAAAATATGCTATGTTCCAATCCTGAAGCCCTACACACGCGCTCTGATTCATCCCTACAGCAACCTACAGCTTTGCTACAGCTCAATAATCGATCAAAATTGAATCAGCAATTTCAGCAATAAGAGCGCTAATGACTTGACTCGTTATAGAGATACGTTTAGGACCTAAGCCATCTTGGAACTACATAGCCCACAAATCAGATTTATTTTTTAACTTTATCTATAAACAATATTGATATTTATAGCTCTATTAAATAATGTGTAGTAAATAACAAGCAAATATTATGAATGACGTTTAATGACAAGTAAGTGCAGGAGGGATAACACCTGCTTGTAGTTACAAAATAACGGATTCAATTTAGTTTGTCACAATGCCACCTTCTTTCCCTACACCTTTGGAGGATTATCGGGACTCGAAAAGGAATAATATCGATGAATGAGTCGATTAAGGTATATTTATCTTAATTATTAAGCTGTCATTAACTTTATATAGGAGGTACTAAAGAAAAAAAGTGTTTTACAACATAAAGAATTAGCCTCATGACTTCCAAACAAAAAATTAAGATGTAATAGAATTAATCCAATCTTGTCTTACTAAGTTTAAAACTGAAAAAGGAGTTAAAAATTGGACCATCCAATATTTATCCTTTTATCCTAATTTATTTCTTTAAAAGAATAACATGAAAAAGTACTATACTATATTGATATTAGAAACAAAAATTTTAGTACCTCCGTCACGTATTTTAAGGTGGAGGATAGCTAAGAATGTAAAGAGCTAAGTTGAGTACTCCTGGTTCGTATCTTGCTGTGGCAGACAATTCTTTATTTTGTTAACCATGAGTAAACTGGAGACCTTCCAGGGGCTCATCCAGTCTCTATAAAATGGATACCCTTTTTGTAGCGGTTGTTTTTGATCTTGAACAAGCCACCACATTGCAGAAACAGTGCTGATTTTACCATGCACTGAACTTAAGGATCTTGTGGGTTCAGAAAAAGGAGACTATAGATGTTAGATGGATGTTGTGAGTTGAAGGTTTGGCATAAGGAATAGAGTCTACGTATAGAAGGAGACTTCCTCGGGGCGTCGAAGAAAAACCGAAGTGAGCTGTTCATAATTTGCCTCAGTCTTTCCTCGAGCTTGTTCGAGAGCCCACCATATGCCACACAACCATAGTCAAAGTGTGGAAAGATGAAAGAAGCTTACGGATAGGTAGTGCCAGAAGATGCCTGGAACGATAGAATAATTTTATGGAACTTATTGATCGACGGGAAATTATATATGATATAGAGTGTATTAAAAATGACCGTTTTATAAAATTCCGGAGTTCAAAAGTCTGTAAATATTTTAATGCTAGTTATTATTTACTTAATAATCCCTTCAGAGCATTCTCTAACCTTGTTTACTTATTCTGGACTTCTTAAAAAAAAACCTCAGTTTAGTTATTTATTTCAAAGAAGAAACATGACAGTGTCCTACGAAATCCTCGTAATTTGAAGTCATTACTGGAAAACGAATTTCACAGCCGTCGAAGCAACTCGTGAAATTATTAAATATGAAGCGGGAGGTGCCCTTGATCAGCGCACTGCGCGGCGTTGGTTTGAAAAATTTAGCAGTGGAGATACGACGTTGGAAACGAAGAAGGCCTCCGGGCGACCATCAATGGATATTGCCAGGGAGTGTGGTGTGTCGAAAGACGCTGTTAGTCGCCATCTTCTCTCCATGGGGAAGGTGAAAAAGGCCAGTAGACGGTCTTTTTTTTTATACACCCCATTATATAAAATATACGTATGTGATAAATGATAAATAAAATTAGTTATGACTGGTCTCGCGTCCCTTCTGACTTACTCGTACTCACGCATCCAGATTGGGAACCACTGAAGTAGAGGGTATTATATACCTTGAATTTATTCCGGCTATAATAGGAAATTTATTTATTTTGACATTAGTCGAATTGCTTTTTTTGGGGGGGGGGGGGGGTTGGAACCATCCTATAATACTTTGAAAAATATTTGTATTTTTGTTTGCTAAAATTATATAAAACGCAAATATATTTTATATAATGTCATATCTTCTAAAGGAACTCTAAGCTTGAAAAGGAAACGAGCAACATTTATGGGTTGTTTTTTCCACCTCCCTCCTGCCCATAAAAACTCTTCTGCCTCAGAGATCCAGCAGTCAAGTGGTTGACTTAATCTGAATATAGATCCGGAAGGAGTAGAAGTAATTTTTCCCCGAGATACTAAGGGGCTGCTTAGCATATCTCTCTCCTGCAATGGAGTGGGTTGGAAATCGCGAGGGGAAGGCGGCCAACGGCTATGGTAATGAGAAAGTCTTATACCTGCCTCTTCACCTTTCTTCCACGATCGTATCCCTAACCATTCCTCCACATTGGATGTCTTTACGGCCCTCTGGACATCTATGGGCGGGAAATACAGCTCCCTTTACAGCCGTGGGAAGATGGCTATATGCGTTTCATACCAGTGCAAACGATTTTCAAATATTCAATGCTAACAATATGGAAGCAAAAATATTTAATTCCGGGTGGAAAATATTTAATTGTAAACAACCATTTACCAACATTTCGACCCATATCGCGGAACTTCATCAGGGCTTATTATTCTCTATAAGGGACTCATTCCCATGCTTAAAACTATGATTTTTCAAGACGGGTGGAAGTCTTATAAAATCATTATTTTATAGGTTTGGGAGATCTGTCTAGATAAATCTGCGGTACGATGTGGTTATATCTTACCACTCTCATAGTTGTCAAAGCCTAGAAACGGGTGTTACAAGTAAAAGTTACAAAGAACGCTAAGTTGCCGTTCCGAGCGCCCTGGGTTCTAATCCCCTCGCTGGCAGACTTTTATTTAATTTGCTAGCGGAAGGAGAGTGATCCTATAGGATCTAGGACCCTACTGGGGCTCACCCGGTCACTATAAAAATCTGGTTGGTTGGGAAAAATCTGGTGGTCGTGCGTGATCTAGGACAAATCATCTCCCTGCACAACCGTTGTCCAAGAAACAGTACAGTCTCTACCATGTACTGAACCCGAGATTCTTCATAGGTTGCAGAGGTACAGATTTTTTATATTTTATTTTATTCTATCAACATTTTTTTGCATCAACAGATATTAATAATTTTATTTATTTTTTATACCATTGTTAAATAATAAACTGTTAAGTAATTAAGATTACAGTTTAATATTACACAATAATGTAACAACTAATTTGAATAATCATATGATCGGGACAAACAGGGTTGGTCAGCCGCTAGGCAGACTGAAGGTAATCAATCCCTCAGTGTTCTAAAATATGTTTTCTTAAATTATTTTTTTATTTGAATATTTTTTCATCATGCAGTGAGTGAGGCATAGTAAGACGCTGGATCGTTCCTATTTATATTATAATTAAGTACAAGACTTAGCTTGCTATTGAATTGTAATTTAAAACATTCAAGATAAGCATTAGTGTTAGTAGCATTAATTTTTAGTTAACATTAAAAATGAGTTTTTCAAAATCCACGAGCAATGGACTACATAGATTTATTCAGCCAAAGTGTTTTCTGATAATTGGCTTAACATGATAAAAACAAAATGCAAAAACTAAAATAAATATATGTATACATACATAGATACATGATGGTGATGTATGCTCGTTTAACGGTGATTCCGATGCAGATCTTATCACTATCAGTTTTCTTCCTGAGCCGAAAATACAGAGAAAGTATGCCGCAGAAAATTCCCCAAAATGGATGAAGGAAGAAAAATAGGATTGGAGGAGAGGATCCAGAAGCATTGGAGGAGAATCCTTTCGCTAAATCAGGTTTTGTTGGAAATAAAATTGGGACTCTGGGAGGCGGCTATCGAGATTCCTCTTCGTCAATCGCTCAGCCATCTCCATGTCAGCTCCTTATAGGATCTCCCTAGGACTATTATCAACCTGTGATAGGATATTTTGGGAGGGAGAGAGGACTTCTTGCGATGTAGAGGAAATGGATCCGGGTAAAACGTTCGAGGAACAGGAACTTAAATTAAACGATAGTCCATATTTTTATGAAGGAACGAGATATCTCAGTGATAGCGTTGACGTATAGAAGATCTCGAGTTCAGGCAATTTCTTTAATCTGTTATCAGCCAGGGATGGACCGTGTAGGATCTGGAGACCCTTCTAGAGCTCACCCAGCCTCGATATACAGGGGACTTTTAATTGGGGTAAACACAGCGGTTCAGCGTGATTTAGGACAAATTTCCCTACACAACCGTTGTCCAAGAAACAGTACTGTCTCTAAAAAAAAATATTCGAAAGCATATACAACTTAAAAAAAGAATAGTGCGAATAGGAATATTATTAGTAAAGGTAAGTTGGAATTGGATATCGTATTCGGCTCTTTACACATTTTTTAAATATTGTATATTTTCAATTGCAGTTATTTGTCATTATAATATAAATCTAGTAAACCACAACAAATTCTAAAATATTATTTTTACGGTTCGAAAGTTTATATTGGCGGTAGTATACAGAACTCCCATAAATAACAATTTAAATTTAATACTAGTTAAAAAAAAATTAATTGTGGATTTTTTCTATAAAAAGATTATTGTTATAACTTTTAGTTAATTTTAGACATGAATTGTTAACATTTACTGTTACTCGAGGACAGGGAATCTGTCAAGATTGCTATGTTGATTAATGTGGTTCCGGTGGGACGTAGATACGGGATGCTCTATCTCAAACTATTAGTCAATGCTATACCTCAGGGGGTATATTAATATAATAATGGCGAAGTTCATATTAAATAAATTATAAACACAGTAGAGCGTGGATTATCCGAACGACAATCATCAGAACGTTCAATTATCCGAAATGGCTTCGAGAAAAAGCTACAAAGAGGGATTGGCATTGCCAATTCAATAAAATAAGTTTGAAGGAGTATTTTCTCTAAAATTTTGATTTATTGATACTGTTATTTAATTCTTACTATTACAATTTTAAATGCTAAGGTTATCGGCATGGTAAACTCTTGGGGTGGAGCCCAAGTGTTTAGCTACAAACCAAAAAGATAATTTTTCATTCCTCTTTTGAAGGTGTATCCCTTAATGGTTCAGAAATGTGGTTCGTTGACCAATAGATGCACAAAGGGTGCAAGCTGCGGAAATAGATTTTTGGAGAAGAAGTTGTCGGATTTACAGAATTCAGCGAGTGAAAAAAACTCTGCCATAAGAGATATGGTTAAAGCGGAAACGATAATGGACAAAATTGGGACCATGAGCTGAAGTGTGGTCTGTCGTCTGTCTGAGATAATGGGTCGTCTGAGAAGTATTGGCCCCGAGTGATGGCCGAAAATGATATTGGACTATATCCCAGAGGAGAGACGAAAAAGAGGCCGCTCTAGGAAAACAGGGCTGCAAGGAGTTGATGAGGAGATGGCAACAAGAGGTTTGGCGGAGGGAGATTGGGAAAGCCGTGAGTATTGGCGAAATGTTTCGGCACACGATAAAAACCCATGATGAAGTCAAAATTGGATCATAATATTAATAAAACTTTCTTTGTGTCACTAACATAATTCTTTCTAAGCAGGTACATAATGTATTTGACATTTATTTTTTGGCTAGGTAAATGTATTTTTTTAACTGACCTACTACACAATTAAATGATGGCTTTTATATGCTAACGTAGCGACTGTTTTTTTTTTTGTTGATTGCAATTCTCCTTCTATGATTCTGTTCCGCAGGCTGTCGTTTAAAGTTTAGTTACTTCATGTTTTAACGGTTCAGTCGTTTAATTTTAAATATTTTCCAAACTACAAGTTAATGTGAGCTTTAATATGGACAAGAGAATGTAACTGTGGTCAACGAGTAGATTTCGGTAAAACCTCTTCAAGAAATAAAAGTTTCAAAAATCATTTCGAACTATAGAGGATATATACAATTTTTTATAATTATTGGTCAGCCAACGGCCATACCACGTTGAACACACCGGTTCCCGTCAGATCACCGAAGTTAAGCAACGTCGGGCGTGGTTAGCACTTGGATGGGTGACCCCCTGGGAAAAACAGGCGGTAACCATCTGGGGAAAAACCGCGTGCTGTTGGCATCTAACTAAACAGTGCACTAATTAACAATACATAGCTGGCTGTATGGATGAAAGAATCCAATGCCATAAAAAAAAAAAAAAATTATTGGTCAACAGTTTTTATTTTCAAATATTTTTATTTTAAAGAGGAAATATATGCCCTAGTTCGGGATTCGATCCTGGATCCTCTGTCTCTCCGTGACAGTCTCGTGCGAGAACACGAGGACATGGGATCGGATAAGAGAAAAGATTTGTCCTCTGCCGGCAGGTGGCCTTGGTGGCTTAAATGGACAGACACGGAGAGACAGAGGATCCCGGTTCGAAACCCGGCCGAGTGCATATCTTTTCTCTTTAAAATAAAAATATAGAGGATATATGTTTGTTGAAACGTTAATTTCTAGATGAAATCATTACCGAATTATAAAAAAATCCTGATTACATTCCCTTTACCATAATAAAGCTCATGATAACTTGTATTTTTTAGAAATACTAAAAGAGAAACGAATGAAAAGTTAAAACTTGCTGAGGCTCAACTCGAAGCGATAACCATTTCGGTTATCCGAGCTTCTGCTAATCCGGACCAAATATGTCGAAGTTAGTTTAGATCATCAACGCTCTACTATGTGTTAAAAATAAATACACATATAATTAATGTATACACATATGATTAATGTGTACTTCCTTTATGTAGGAACACGATTCTATCTTCAAATCCTTCCGTCTATTCGCCTAACATTACATTATGCTACTTCAACACTTACTAGACACACGTTCTAAGCTCCCAATTAACTACAAAAGACTCATCTACATGACCATCATACGACCTATTTGGACTTACGGAGTAGAGCTTTGGGGCTCCACTAAGCCATCGAATTCCTCTCGTACCCAATCCTTACAGTCCAAGATCCTTCGTAAAATCCTCAATGCTCCTTATTTTGTTAAGAATAAACTCATCCATAACGACCTTAATGTCCCTTTTGTTGCTGATTTGGCCCGAACCCGGAATCTATCCTTTCATAACAAACTTCATTACCACTCAAACCCTCTAATTTCAAACCTAGCTTCCTCTTCATAATCCTCCGAGTTTTTTGTACTACTCGTGTTTGAGTATTTATAGGCAATACTGTTCGATTATCTACATCCAATAGGCGTCTGAAAAGAAGATGGCCACGAGACCTCCTTACTTGAACTTTGATTTGAGTACTACCAGTGGGTAGTTTCTCTACATTTCATTATCATGTCATTATATATCACTTAGCCTATTTACTTGTTGAATTATTGTAATACAGTTGTAGATATCAATAAATAAATTTAAAAAAACAAAAAAAACATTACATTATACTAATATGGCTAGTCGGACGATGCTACATTGGGAGTCTTAAATTTTTCCTATTTATAAATGTAATCATAAGATAAGGACTTTTAAAAAGGATCTGACACCACAAAGGCTCGGGAGCCCCGTATTACGTCCTTCCCTGCATAGCTAAGGATTTTTGGGCCGTTAAAAAACCTTAGGGCTACCTTCCGGGCTACGAACCCATGATCTTGATAATAGAATGTTGTTGTGCTAACTACTACACCACAAATGATACCTTATAATCCTCTTTTTTTAGACCTATTGTTACTTAATTCGAATTGAGAAAGTATTGTTATTACTTCAAGCGGTGGGCCGGATAACTTTTTAGTAATTTCGTTAATAGCATTACAACTTTATTCCCCCCACACTACTTCCATTTTCCCTTTAATAATTTAGGAAAGTTGGTTTAATGATTGATTAGCTTTAATCTGATAAAAGCTTTGGCTTCTAAATTATTAAGAAATTTGGATAATTCCACTCCTGACCAATCTGATAATTTAACGATATTCAACGATAATCTATGAAGTTTAAAATTTGTTTACAATAGTTTTAATAATGTAGAGAGAGAGGAACATTCCAGAAAGATGAGAGAGTATTGGAGTAGAAGGAAGGCGAGGAATGTGAAGAAGATTATTAAGTGATATTCGCGAGGTCCTTGCTGGCCGAAGTAGTAGCTTATCATATTGTCCCTGCCATTGCAAAGTATCGCATGTGAAAAAAACACAGTTTTCTTTTTCGACTTATAGCAGTGGCTTTAGGATTAATAATTGATATAAAATTCATATAGAGGCGCCTATCAGTCACAAAAACAATATAAAACGAATGCCATTGGTTTGACTATAGGCAATAATTTTTATTGAACCTTTTAACTTTATTTTAATTCTCCTCAAAAGTACCGATTTTCAAATTCGATGGTTGGAAATAGCTGGGACGATATGTGGTGTTCAGGAATAAAAGAGGACAAATTAAAAAATTTAAAAACTGACTTCTTCATTTTTTTTCCGCTAGTTTAGTAAATTAATGTTTCATCCCGAAACTTCAGGTTCAGAATTAGACTGATAGGAAGAGAAATAGAGTGTCAAAATTTCGTTTTAGGCAAAATTGGTTGATTCAACTAGCGAAAAATATGTAGAAGTCAAGTTTTGAAATTTTTGAGTTATCCACTTTTGATCCGAAACGCCTTATATAATGTATGTCTTGATTAAGTCTAAAGCGGTAGTTTAAAAAAATATAGAAATTATTGAAAACAAAATATTGTCTTTTTGTTATTGTTATTATTAACTTCATAAAATATTATCTCCCTACATTTATAGGTGAAGTCAAGCCAAAATTTTAGTTCTTCACTATCGAAAGCAGATAATTTTTCTCGAACCCCCACTTACGAATTATGAACCCCAATTTTTTTTACCACGCTAACGTAGAACCCCGTCGAGTCTTCTATTGACCCCCTAGGGGGGGGGGGGGGTTGGTGAACATACCCCCCCTCCCGCCTGGACCGCTTTCGGAACTAAGGCGCTACACACTGACCTACCTGGCAATAATATTTAAAAAATTATAAAACTCATAAATACTTTCATCCCGTATGCTAAAAAATGAAAGAAAAGAAAGAGGGATTACTGATTGTATGAATCATTGATCCATTTTGATATCAGTGAACGCGGAAGGTGATATGTTCGAGATCATGCATAATATGAACTATTATATTTTAATTAAGGGCTTCAAAATTTTATCGAGGTCTTCCCCCTAGTACAGGCAGAATACATATTTATTTGCAACAGACGGTATAATATTATATATAACATTGTATATGTACATATATATCCCTCTCAAGGAAAAGTTTTACCTTCAGAATGTAATCAGGTTCATGGAGTATTGATTTCCTCGTTCTAAACAACGTTCTATAGAAATAACAAAAGCCAGCTATGTACATAACACCGAATACAAAACACGTATCGTATATCCAATATGTTTTCAATTTGCATAATTCTCACTATTTATTTCATAATTTATCGTTCTCTCTGTATTTCTTTAAATTCTTATCAATTCTTTACATAAATTATGTTATTCTTCCTTGGCACTTGTTAGGGTGTGATTAGACTGAATAAAATTTAATATGAAGTAAATTTAAGTACAACGGGATTTGAATGAAATCTCAGAATATTAACATAGCGTTTATTAATTTTAAGGACATATGAATATCTTTCTCTTAACTAAGCAATAATTGATAAATGATTAAACTTGATGGGAGCAATTATACAAGAAGATCTTACAGACTAAACATGCAAAATAGCGATCTAATGAACAAATATGATTAATTACTAATACTAAAAAATTAACATTGAATAGGACCGGTAAGAAGCATTAACAGAAATTGCTCCATGCTAGCATTATGGCCAAGATATAACAAAGAAATATGAACAATATAATGAAGAATTTAAGTGATCAAGGCCTGAAGGGTCAATACGATTAATAGGCGTGAATTGTCTTTCGGTCTTATATAACACAATGAGTTGTCGATCATCAGCAGCCGTATTAGTCGGCGATTTGAGGCCTTATGATACTGAAATAGGACTCACGATTTGTGTTTTCTCTATACCAACTATCCTCTCATCTGGTGTCTCAGCCGAGCTCCTGGTGCATGACAGGCTGCAAGACCTCCTGGACGCTGGACGTTCTCAATGAAGAATATCGGCTTGAAAGCGGCAAGCGGTCGTAGCTGCGAAGGTCTGGTAGAACAGTCCAGTTCGGAGATCAAACAGCAAGTGCCGCGCTCCAAGCGTCACCCCCTCTCCTTCGTTTTGGCGGTAAAGTAAAGTTCCGATCGAAGAGGCAAGGATCGGTTTGTTCCTTCTGGCGGGTAGTACCGGTCCGCGGCTAAACAGCACTGCAATGTTTTATAAAATTTTTTTTCTGTATCTTGTCCAAAATTGAAGATATATCTTAGGCTGAAACCTTGGCAAACGAAGTTTTGCGTATTTTGTGTACTGCACCCCTGAAGCAATTTAATTGATTATTAGAATTATTCAGTCAACTATTTCCCACTTAAATAAAAATGGTATGGGTTTTTCTCAAATGGAATAAAGCATTTAGCTTTATAACTACTCACGATTAATCAGTCGTAACCAAGTCTTCCCAAATTCTGGCCAGCGCTAGTAAGATAACTGAAAGTGACCAGGACAGGAATGGTGGACAGAGGATAAACGGATAAATAGACGTATTTAGCGGAATTCTCCGAAGGGACACAATCCGAAATAATCAGGAGGTTGGCGGAAAGTGGGTAAATAAGAAGAAGCGATGAGAGACAAAGATTGTTTATCTTCTTCGATGGGAGCAAGTATACACACTCCCCTCCCCCCGGCATAGCTTATACCAATAGTACCGATAGCCGCAATTCAAATATTTGTAGATAAAGTTGTTGGGATTATACACGAATACCTCCGGGCATTCCAACTTAGATCTTATTTAGTTTACAAAGCTATCTGAGTAGAAATATTGAACGTCCGTTGGTAATAACAAATCTATAATAATTTATAGTAAATATAATTATTTACTAAGCCATATATATATATATATATATATATATATATATATATATTACACTGAGGAGAGGACGGTTCGCTCAGTGCGGTAGATCAATCCTAAAGTCTGATCATAAACTATTGAATGAAGATAATTATTATTATTATTTAATATTCATTTGCAACCGCGCAATTGCGCATTCAGCAAATTTGATCGAAGTGTCTTTCTCTTCGCTTTTCTACATGATCATCTGGTTATTTTGAAAAAAAAAATATCAATTGTTGAGTAGGTCCCTTGGCCAATGTCTTTTTAATCATTTCCTATCAAGTCCAGGTAACAGGTAGTAGGAAAGCGGAAGAACGAATGGGTTTGGGTGATATTGTGTCGATGAGTGGATCGTTATGTATTTGTTATGAATATATGATTTAATAGTAGAAATGTTCATGTCGTTGTATATAGTGTGATTCGAAATATAATACCATGGTGCATTAATAATTTTTCTGAGAATTTTGGACTGTGTTGTTTGTATCTTGGGCATGTGGACTTTTTCTGCTGAACCCCACAGTTATGCTCCATATCTACAAATAGGTTTTGCTATACTATTATAGATAATTTGTTCCTCAAGTCAAGTGAAGATCTGCAATCCAGAAGGTGTGATAGTTGTTTGGAGCGTCTAGTCAGTTCTTGTCTTTTTAATTTTGTATGTACGTTCCATGTAAGTTTTTTGTCCAAGTATAGTCTGAGATAACGTACATAATTTTTGGAAGGTACTAAGGTCGTTGTAAATTTTGACTTCTTCTTTGCGTAGAGAGAAGCTTACATGGCTCGATTTTGAGGAGTTTATTCTGATTAGCCATTTATAGAACCACCTTTTTAAGTCAAATAAATAATTTTGAAGAATTATAGATGCTAGGTTTGGGTCTCTGTGAGAAGAAATAATGGCTGTATCGTCTTCGAAGCTTTAGATGTTGGTGCAAGGGTGCTCCGGAATATCAGAGGTGTATACAGAACAGAGAATGGGGCTTAATATTTGAGAATGACGATAATTATTTGAAAGAAAAATATTTACTAAAATAATCATTACCAAATTTTAATTATTTGATCGTTTTGATCTTAGCCATTATACAAATTATCTATTTATTTTAACCTTTGTGCATTAGAAAAAAAAAACGCTTCTCCCAGCCCGTAAGTTCTGAATTTCCAAAGAAGATTTTAAAAGATTTTTACTCCTGAGAAAAAAAGGGAAAGTTATAATTGTTATATTGTTTAGTATTTATAATAATATTTGATTAAAGGGAGCAGGATATATCAATGTGTGTGTGTGATAAGTTGCTGTGTTAAGGACTCCGGATTAAAATCCAGCGAGGCAGATAATTTTTTGAACTTGCCAACCGCCAAAGATAAACCGTATGGCATCTGAAAACCATCCTAGGGTTAATCTCACTCTCTCACTCCCTGGCACTACGGCCCTACAAGGACCTTGGCTTCATCCACCTCTGCCTGCCAATCACAATGCTAAAATAGCTATGGACCGGAGCGATTGGCTGATTCCCAATGGCTGATTCCCAGCTGGTGAAGATCGGCCTCCAGATCATCCATCTCGTACGGGGCCTTCCTAGGGGTATTCTACCACCGAGCTTCCCAAACAATAGTCTTCCGAATTCTTGTTTCCGGCATCTTCATTACATTGCCCAACCATCTCAATCGAGCTCTTTTTTCGAAAGGCACTAAGTCTGGATCTCCGTAAAGCTGTCGGAGTTCTGCGTTATTACGGATCCTCTATGCTCTTGGGCTAACCTAGCCTCAGTAAAATCGGAGCCCTCAATTGGGGGTAAAACTAGCGAGTTGAGTGGAACTCGTTCAAATCACCTCCCTGCATAACCGTTTCCGTAGAAAAAGTAAATAATGTATCTTTATATACTGAAGGACAATTTATATTACTTACATTTGCTTAAAAAAACATGTAAAAAAACCTGTACCACTACAAACTATTCAGGGTCTTGCGTGCTGAACATTGTAGAGACTGCACTGTTTCTAGGACAACGGGTGTGCAGGAAGGTGATTTGAAATAGATCACGCATAACCTCCAGATTTGTTCCCCTCATTTCTGGTGCCTGCTTTATAGGGGCTGCGTGAGCCCCTATAGGGTCCTAGATCCCACAGGATCCAGCTCCGGCTGCTAACAGATCATCACATTGCCGCCGGTAATGTTTTGCTGAAATTCACTTTAAGACCGGTGATTTTATCATATATCAATACAATCTTTATCATATATATTATAATATCAATTTACTTTGTGACCGGAGCTATCATAAAACAAGATTTTTTGTACCCAGTCACCATCAAATGTCCCAGAGAAATCTCGTTCCCGGGCGTCAATGTGTTAAATAAAAGTCTGCCATCGAGCGGGATTTGAACCCAGAACCCTTATTTAATATTAATATCATTTGTAATATCTATACCTCAGAGGTAAACTATCGTAACTGACATTTTTCAAACTTTACAGGAGAGCAGTTTTAATGTTAAATTTTCCTTTTTATTGTTGTTCACGGTTTTCAATGATAATTAGAGGTCATCATTAAGCTTGATCATGATGACCTCTAATTATCATTGAAAGCCGTGAACAACAATAAAAAGGAAAATTTAATATTAAAACTGCTCTCTTATAAAGTTTGAAAAATGTCATTTACGATAGTTTACCTCTGAGGTACAGATAAAAATTTATTATAAAATCATATAATTAATTTATATGCAATCACAACGTTTTTAAGACCACATATCCATCACGTCTTAATGTACCAGACCCTTTATCATTTTATGATTGAATTGTTTTTATCGCTTAGAATAAAGAGTTAAAAATTGTTTTAAAGGTTTAAATAATGTTAAAATTTTAGAATAAATTAATTTGAAAACATTTATTAGTTTTCGAGATCTGGAGGCAATTTAAAGTAAGGTATTGCGAAGTAATTAAGTAAAAGTGACGTTTGAGTAATCTTTCTCATTCATCAACTGTCCTTCAAGAAGGATAGGTTTGGATTCCCTTCATCAACACGCCCAAGTTTATACCTTCTCAAGTAGGCAAGAGGTAATCGCTAGATTTAGAAGTTTTTTATTGCTCAATAATATTAATTATAAGTATGATATATAATTTATAATAGAGTGAAAACTTATTTAGCTGTGCTTTTGGTATGACGTAAACTTGTAGCTTTGCGTCAGCAACATGCTCGAAATTTGCGAAGCCTATCGACCGGTACGTGAACTATATAGTTTCTTTTAATCAGCTTTAGTTTAAAGGTTAGAAATCCATTGATATGAAAATAATGATATTTAACTAAAAAAGTCATTTAATAATTGTCCAATTGATACTACTAATAATTTAAAACATCGATAAATAGTTGAATTTTCCTTTTCCCTAAAATATTTTATAAGTCGTTGTTGAATGTATTTCTTATGAAATGGTTGAAAGTACAAATGATCTATGTATTATTCAAATTTATCGATAATAATGCTGAAAATGAAAATAAAGTTCATTATCTATGTAAATACAAATAAAACATATGAATATTGAAAAGTAAAAAGAGACTTTACATAAATGTTAAGACCGTGGAAAAAATTCCAACGAAAAGCCATTTAGTCTCCAAGTTAAAACAAAAATGATATTACCTGTCCAATATTTCGCCTATTCAGGCATCCTCAGGGTAGAATGAGAATAACAGCAACACGAAACATGAATAATGCACCCAAGAAACATCCCACCACCTCTAAGGCTTAAATGCAACTAATCTACTAACAACTACTAACTAGATTAGTTTCGTTGGAATTTTTCCAAGGTCTTAAAAGGTATGAATAATGTAACTGTATAATGATCATTATTTAACAACTGTATTACAATAATACAACAAGGAAATAGGATACGTGATACATAATGACATGATAATGACAAGTAGAGAAACTACCCACTGGTAGTACTCAAATCAAAGTTAAACTAAGAAGGTCACGTGGCCATCTTCTTTTCAGACGCCTCAGAGGATTATCGGGAATTGAAGAGGAAGCTAGGTTTGAAACTAGAGGGTTTGAGTGCTAATGAAGTTTTTTATGAAAGGATAGATACCGGGATCGGACCAAATCAGCAACAAAAGGGACATTAAGGTCGTTATGGATGACTTTATTCTTAACAAAATAAGGAGCATTGAGGATTTTATGAAGGATTTCTGATTGTAAGGATTGGATATGAGAGCAATTGGATGGCTTAGTGGAGCCCCAAAGCTCTACTCCGTAAGTCCAAATAGGTCGTATTATGGTCATGTAGATGAGTCTTTTGTAGTTAAATGCTAATAATTTATTATTATTATTTAATTTTCATTTGCACCTGCGCAATTGCGCATCTAGCAAATTTGATCCAGATGTTTTTCTCTTTGCTATTGATAATTTAAATTTAAAATTTTGAAACTTTAATAATTCCGACCATAGTTGATTTGGATTTTATAAATATAACACAATTATTCCAAAGTTTTGAGTTTTCACTTCTGTCGGCAGTCCTCATCAATGCCTGTTTTTTACCATCGAGCCGCTATGAACTAGTTTTGTTTCTACTCTTTTATCTTTTTTTCCATACCTGTTTTTCTCTTTGCCCTTTCTTGAAAACCTGGAGCATTCTGAAGTTCCCTCCTAAGTGAAGAACGTCCTTTAATACTATCCGGACCTCAAACCTCAAACTCTTAGATGTCCTTTTCAGTCTTCTTAATCCACGTAATCATTTTCCGCTTTTTAAGACACGCGAATGACCTTTTTGTCATTCCGCTCGGATCCATTCTTCTTAGGTACCCATAGAAATGGATTTCTGTGTTTCTTATGGCGTTTGTAATTAAAAATTACAGATGCAATAAGAAACACAGTAATTGGACTCGTCGTATAGAATTGTCTAGTTCCTGATTGACGCGTCGTATAGAATTGTCGGCTTCTTTGATCGGTCCCAAAAAATATAATTTAATTTAATACTCTATTTTTTATTAATTGTATTAAACTCAAAAGAAGAGATGTCAATTTTTTAAATTGTCTATAACATTACAAATACAGATTTGTATATATTTTTTTTAACAACTTAATTATTATAACAGCAAGTATATATAATTAATTATATGCAATGCCATGAGATTAAGGTCAGTATAGAAACTGCTCACTGATTGCATTCATAATTGTTAATCTAACAAAAATATAACAAATAGTTATACCGATTTACAATTACTATAAATGAAAATATATTATGAGTATATGATATAAAGCAGTCACAATGATGACTTAAAATTTAATTCACAATCAACAGGATTGGTTCAAATTGTTATATGGCACCTCTGAATATTTATATATATTAAGGAAAAATCTTGTATTTTTTTCCGTAAATTATAACGCGAAATTACACTTATTGAAACTTATAATAGTTATTTATATGACAAGTGAGGAAAGTGCCACTTTATTACACCCGAGTGAATTTTTCCACACGAGCTGAAGGCGAGTGTGGTAATTAAACGAGGGCATTATAAGCACTTTTCTCACGTGTTAAATATTACATTTTTCCTTCAACCATTTAAAAATTAAGAAATTAAAGGTGAAACTTTAGATTTGTTAAAACCACACTAACGCTATCTCTTACAATTTTCTATTACTAACCATGCAAATTATAGCTCTAGGACGGTTTACTCATTGAAACATTTATTTATTATTATTTAGAAAATAATATTCCGATAACAAATACAAAAATAAAATAAACGTATATTATTATATCTTGACAATTGCAAGAATTAATAGTTTTTATTAATTATTTATTGTACAGTTGTTGCCATAATTAATTATTCATTTTATATTCCTAAAATGTTAAAATAAATAATATTATAATACCGCCATTTAGCATTTAAAATAACAGAGTGCTGATTGTCAAATTCGATCTAGGTGGCTGTTACTTTTCCTTACTAGTGAGGCAAAGTGGTTTTCCCTCACTAGTGGCAGAAAGTGGTACTTTCCACACCAGTTTTAGTTGAGTAACGGATATCATTACTCAATGGTTGCAGGAAAAGCAATTTTTTTCGTATTTCTTTGATAGTTACTAAACACTTTTGGACTGTTTAAAATCGTAATAATTTATTGAACATTGGGATTCAAATTTAAGCTCATTTAAAAAGAAATAATTGACTTAAAATTAAATAAAATGAGATATTTAAATTCACAAGCCAAGTATCTGTTCAATTGGCAGGCATCAACTTGTTCGCTGGTTCCAATTGAATTTAGAACTATACTCAATAAATTGACTATTCTACATGATTTCTATAAAGCACTTCTGTTCTTTCTGTGAAGCACAATATATAACGTTTCGTTAATATACATAAGAAACACTTGTTGAATATCGACGAATTATTTGGGCCCGGTATATTTTATCACCAAAATGTGGTACTTCCAGAGACATTCCACTTCCGATTTGTTGCGCGATGCGACTGTTTTTGCATTTCGTGTATCGTATATTTGTTACGATATATTGCTATAGCATCCACATGTAACAAATATAACCAATGAATCTTGGTTTTATGGTTATATTTTATATAAAATATTAACTTAGTTTTATAGTTTAGTTAGATCATTTGTTTTCACCGATCACTGATTTAGACTCAATAATTAATATATTTTCCGGATTTTGAGATTGAAGGAGGTATTGTAAATATAATTAAAACATAAATTGTTATGACATTTAATTATAGCTAGCAAGTAATTATTAATCCGATACTTTGATGCGTTGATTAATTCTGAAGTCTGATAAAATAATAAAATATATTAAGTTAAATATTCATACAAAATAATTGTTATGCATGGCCTAAGCAAAGTTTAATAGAGAAGCTTAAACAGAGCTATTAATATTTATATTGTATTTTATTTTATAATTTACCAATAATTAGGCTTATTCCACATATTCCATAGTGATTTAAGAGTCAATAAGATAAGTATTTAGTTTACTTATTGTTATTTAATATTTACTTTTCTTGCTAACTGTAATTAATTAATTATATTGCGATGGTTAATTATTTTTAATTGTTTCTTACTAAATTACTAATATTCCTTATTAGTTTTCACCTGAAGATCATTGCTATCTTTCATATTGCATTGTATTGTATTTCGAATTATGTTTCATTTCTAGTGTGTTATGTTTTATTTGTATTTTTGTACAGTGTTGTATTTTGTATTGCAGTTTATCTTATATGGTTGTATTTTTGCATCGCATTCAGCATTGTATATTTTAAAGTAATAGATTGATTGTATGAATTTTATTTTCAAATGATTCTAATAGTTTTTTGAAGTTTTTTAGGGTTGTGGTGTGTTTTTGTATGTATTCTATTTTGAAATCAATTTTATTTTATAAGATTGTGTTTCGTATTGTGTTTTAATTTTGTACAGGATTGTATTTTATGTGTTTATTTCTTGTATAATTGTATTTTTCTATTGTATTTTGGTAATTTATTTATTATATTAACATTGTTTTGAGTATATTCTTTTTATTTTGTGTTGTATTTTTCTGTTAGATTTCCTTATTGTGTTTTCTGATGTATGGTATTTTCTGTGGCACTTTTGTAATGTATTTTCGTATGGTATTTTTATATTCTACTTTTGCGTTGTATTATCAGGTTGAATTTTATATTGTATTGTATTTGTATTGAACGGAGTTCATAGAATTTATGTGTTTTTTTATTGTATTTATTTTATGAATAGAATATTTAATCAATTTAAGACGAGCCTCACAGCGGAAGCCCTTCATTTTCAAGAACCAATTAAAATGATGGCAGAATCTGAGATCTCGATCTCAAGGCTAAGTGCTTCATCTATATTATTAACGAAAAGTTCTGGAGTACTTTAAAAGTAATCATTATTGCTAGTATAATACTTTATATCGGAAATATCTTGAAATAAGTTAAACAAGTTCTCGGTAGAGTTTTTATCTTTAAAAAAACCTGTCAGATCATAACCCATGAAGAGTCTTGGATTCATTACATGTTAGTGAGTGGGCAAAAAAAACAAAACAAATAATACAAACTATATTGCTTCGGTTCGAGATCACGTACAATCGTCAGGTTTTTCCCAAATCAATAGTGCCCAATTTATAAAGGCTGGGTGTGCCTCTAGAGGATTATATCTTATTTATTATTAGGTTATTATAAATAAACATGTAATATGGAGTGTTTATTGTTGTTTATAAGTGATTATTATTATTATTTTTTTTATTTATTAACTTGATACCAATATTAAGTTTCCTTGTAAACTCACTCGTAAACCTAGCAACATCTTCTATTCCTAATAACCCTCCGAGATGTCCGAAAAGAAGATGGTCACGTGAATTGTGTATTTGAGTACTACCAGTGGATAGTTTCCCTACTGGTCTTTATCCATGCCAATATGTATTATTCCAACCATTTACTTGTTATATTGCTATTATACAGTTGTAAATTTCAATGAATAAATTAATAAAAGAAAATTGATCCTTTATGATTTTCAATTATCTAATACAATAAATAAGCACAGTATATTTAGTGGGAACGGTTTCAAAGAAGCTAACTTTGTTAAATTTGTTACGGTAAATTCAGCGCTGGGCTTTGTGAAATTCTTAGCTGTAGGCTCCGAGAAATAAGTTAGGGTGAGAGAAGTTTTTTAATACAATCAGTAGACATGGATATGACTGAAGATGTACAGCAGCGCTGGCAACGAGAATAAAAAAAACCATGGAGAAAGAACTTAAGAATTTTTTATGAGGTAAGTTATTTATGCGTATCTCTTCGTGGAAGTTTTAAGAAATCTTGCACGTAATCGGCAATTGTCAAACAGAAAAACAAGCACAATGCCAACATCATAATGTTTTATTTAAAATAATAAATAAACTGATGGATAATTTTTTCAGATATGCAGTGATTTTTAATTTATTTCTGATTTTCACAATTGTAAAATACATAGAAACTTTGGTTAGAAGTTTTACAAAAATAATAGTACATACAAAAAAAACAAAACAGAATAGTAAACATACAGAAAAAGAATATACGTAATACCAACTACAAGCACCATTACGATTAACACGGACTCCCTCTCTGCTCTTCTCGCAATTAAAAATACCTTAAATTAAAAAAAATACCTACATAAATACCTACAATTAAAAAAAATGGCACATAAAACCATAAATCCTATAAAAAACATAATAAAGAGCAAAAAAGATAAAATACCAATCTTAGATAATATAAATGTAGTATATAACATTGATTGCAAAAATTGTGATAAACAATATATAGGACATACCAGTACACATCTAAAATATAGATTCTATCATCACAAAAATAATCTGAAACCAAATTCAAAGACAAGCACTGCATTATTAGCCCATTGCAAAAAAGAATCACACACATTTGATTTCGAAAAGCCACACATTTTGCACAGAGAGGAGAATAAGATAAAAAGGAGATTTTTAGAAGCATTATACATCAATGACAAATAGATAAGGTGGTAAATGATAGGAAGGAATCTAACGAAATAAGTAAATTGTACTCATCAGTGATTTTAAAGTTAAAAATAAAATAAAGAAATATAGAAGTCTACAGTTATTAGATAACACAGATAACATAACCTTCTCAGGAACCTCATAACATTGTTTTCATTTTCCAATATCTTAATTCATACAATTAACTTTTTAAAATAAATAAAAGATTTAAGATAAATCAATATAGATCAAAAATCACTAATTTATATTAATTGACCATTCATGATGACTATATATTGTGGAAGAAAACAAATTAAAATACTATTTTAATAATAATAATCAAAAACAGTCCAAAGTGCAAATTTCAAAAATTGTTAATGATGACCATGGAGTACACTGTAACTCTAAGCTTTGTAAGAAATATTTTAAATTATATGACAATCTACTAAAAAGGTATCTATGCTTTTTATTCAGTATTTTTTGGACATGTTTGGATGTAAAATTATCTATTTATTTGATTTGTCTTTTATTTTAGGTTGAAAATGTACAAATTTATAAAAAAAAAAAAATTTTAGAGAATAGTTTTAAATTAAATAACGTTAAAGGACTTATAAGAAATGTAAATTGAGAATGACATATTATTGTTGAAACGTTTTTAAATAAAGAAAAGTAATATATGACTGGAAAAAGGTTTTAATTTACTCACTTGAATGACTGACTAAGAAAGATGTACTCCAGTAACAAAAACAAGATAATTAAAATTAAAAATACCTTTTCAGGACATATTCTAATAATTGAAATATTTGAGGCTCTTTACCATTTAAAAATAAAAAACATTGGTGTGACGTTTGTGTGAGTTGCGGTATATAGGGCAATGAAATGGCTGACAACGCTTCTAAGGAAGCAATTAAAAAAGGCGATCAGTATAATAAAGTTACAAAGGGAGGTGTAGCTTGCTTCATTATTGATAGGTGGAGATTAGTTTGGCAAAATACCACAAATAATAAACTGCGTGAGATGAAAGCAGACTCCAGAAGCTGGAGTACTTCGGTACGTGAAAACAGAACAGAAGTCGTCCTCACCAGGCTACGAATAGGTCACACTCGTCTGACTCACTCTTACCTCATGGCTAAAGAAGAACCCCCTATGTGTGAAACGTGTGGACTTCCGCTGAATATAAAACGTCTTCTCGCGGAATGCAGACGATATCAACATCAAAGAGAAAAATCGGGAGTTTCAGGAAACTTGGATGAGATATTATGCAACTATGAACAGAACTTAGCTTCCTTGTTTTACTTCCTAAAATCAACAGGCCTATTGAAAGATATATAAATTAAAAGAAAATTAGGTGTAAAGGATTAAATATCAACAATAACAGTACCCACTGGCGTTAATAACATGTGGTTGGCACGCTAAAAAAAAATAAAATCACTAAATAAACATATATGTATTAATGAGTCAGAGCTATTATAATATTTAGAGCTTTATTTAAGAAGTTACAGAGATTAATTACATCATTGTTGTGCCTTGGGTTCAGTACTGTATAAATATTGTGCTCGTATGAACTAATATATTTGTTTCTGGGTTCTGTGTAAAATGTACAGTCGAAAAGGATGTGGTTTAGATCACGTGATTCATTTACGCATCGTGGGTAATTGTCTTCAGTATTAATTCTGTGGGTATTTTTATTGTATTAGACAACTGTTTGTTTGCTGGGGGAAACTCTAATTTGGCTTAGGATTCTTATCCTCTCAACGGGCAAATCTAATGGTATGGCTGTATTGAAGATCTACAGAATAAATTTTTGTACAAAACATTGTACTGAAAGCACAATGTTCTGTTTACATCGTGGTCGTATAACCATTCCCCATATTTATTTATTTTTTCATTTTTATGTTTCAGCACTAATTGGGGGTTTCGCTCAGCCCACAGCCAGCCATATCCTAAGTCAGATGTAACACTCTCAAGTTGACTGGCCCAGTTAAATTTGATTATATTAGTAGAGGACTTTTGAACCGATAACATTTTACTAAAGCATATTTTGGATAGTCTATTGTTACACATTAGTAGGATTTTCAGCCACCAGTTGATTGTGAGCTTCAAGACTTGTAATTTGAGCATTCTTGTGCCTGTTTCTAGTCTTATCGTGTAATCTGGGGTTTGATTGGGTAAAAGAGCAATTTGTAAAATCTAACCTGAATTTCCTTATTTTATTCAAGTACCTTAATGACCATATTTCACAAGAGTATAATAAAACTGATCGGATTAAACTATTGAAAAGCATGGGTTTATTTTTAATAATATTGATTTTAGGATATACACAAGAACCTTCTACGTAGAATAGAATGGCCTACACAGAGTAGAATGGTAGGGGCAGTTCTATTTTTGAGGCTACGGTTGTGCAAGGAAGCCGTTTGGTCATTATTGTTCCAAGAATGTTTTAATGTTATTTCTTCTATTATTTGTAATTAGATTTAATACAATAAAGGGACGGGCCTTAGATTAAATAATTTATTAATATTATCATTTTTGTATTAAATAGAAATATTAATATAATATTTCTTTTATAATATTTATAATTACTATAAATTATATTATATTAAATACGTCATAAACAGACCAGTAAACGCTAAAAATATAATAACTAACAAATATTTTTTATAAGTACTTAACTAAAATGAAATACACCTTTATGTATTTACATACTTTAATTACATACTTTAATTGATTTATATTTATTTTCACTTTTTTATTTTTTATGAATTTTGGTATTTGAATATTTCTGATCTTTCTGTTTCAATCTAATATTATTCGAAAGAAGCCTGTCCTATAGTAAATAAAATATTCATTATTATTATAATTAATGAGCAGGATAAGACGACAAGAAATTTATTAAAATAACAAAAGATAAATTGAAAATGTGATATTATTAGTTTGAAGTTAAGATAGCTGAATTGCTGATTTGTTATTCTGGATAAACTACTAATTTATTATTCATTACACTTAATTTAATTTTAATGAAACCTTTAAGCAAACTTAATTATATTTATCTAAGTTTTATCGATTCCAAGTAATATTTTAAATTTAATCAGTGTAAATTGTAGAATATTCGCAGTGGCTCAGTAATAAATCTCTGAGTTGCCATGGTGAAGATCTTGGGTTCAAATCCAGCTTCTGGCAAGACTTTTATTTAATATGCGAGCGACTGGAGATGGATCCTATGGAATCTAGGACCTTCCTGGCTCACCCAGCCTCTGTAAAGTTGTTATCCAAAATAGGAGGGGGACCTGGCGGTTGAACGTGATCTAGGACAAATCACCTCCCTGCACAACCGTTGCCCAAGAAACTGTAAAGGTTTTTAATTCTGTGTTGTGCTTTATTTTTAAATCCAATAGTAATTTTGTATTATGGAGGTTTTAGGGAATATATATTTTATTGTGTTATATTTTTATACAAGAATATAATGTTAGCACTGAGTTTTTGGCGAATTGTATTTATATATATTATTATATTAGATTTCTGTTGTATTTTATTGAATATCTATTTATTTTATTGTATTTTCGGCTATAGTTTAGCGCACTTTCGTGGTATATCCTGTTATATTTTTATACATTCTCTGTTTTTTTTTTAGTTTTTTTTATTTTCGGTAGCATTATGAATTAAATTTTTGTGATTTATTTTTGTATTGTTTCTATGTTGTATTTTTGTACTGTATTTATGCTTGGTTGTATCATATCTTATTTTTTTGTTTTGTATTTTATATTGCGTACTATTTTTTTTTAACGTCTAGTATTTTTGTATTTTATTGAATTTAGAATAGATTAGGATAGAATAGAAAAATAATTTTATTCTGGGACCAGGTCTCTTAGGAATAACAATATTGTACAGAAATTAATAGAAATTTTTCTGGCCAAACGGCAACATTTTTGGAATAATACAGTTAAATATGAACTAAAACGTATGTTCTCATAGAGGAAAATAATATATACAAAACAAACAAAAAATAATAGAATAAAAAATTACAACAAACAGAAATTGGCTAATGGAAAAATAATAAAGTAGATAAGAACCTCTAATAATATGAGTAATAGTATCATAATGAGTTTGGCATAATTTATGAGTTCTACAGCATTGTATTTTATATTGCGTTTTGTGTTGTATTTATGTTCTGCAATTATTATTTCATTTTCTGTACGTTGGAAACGTCCAAGAAACAGTACAGTCTCTACCATTGTACTGAACCCTGGACCTGTACTGGTAGAGGTTTTTTTTTTATTTTTAAATTATAGAATGTCTTCCTTGAGCAACAATTTAAATAAAATGCTTAGAGATGTTTGTTGAATGATTTTAAATTGTAAATTACAAGTGTAAGTATATCTGCAAGGTATAAGTAAGTAGCTACTTGTGTTGATAGACCAGAGGGAGTTGTCGACAAGAGGACGGACATGGAGCAATAAATTTAGCAAGTGTTGTTCCTAAATGGTCTAACTTGCTCTTTCTCTTTCCGCCCTGGAAGCCATTATGGCCACACCAACTCTCTTATTTTAGTCTTACTAGGACATCAACGTCAGGATAATACCTGCCTAGCAGAGATTTTCGGAATATTTATTACATCGCGAACGATATTCGTGAAAAGGATGAAGTAACATAAAAGCGTCTAATAAAGATGGATAAAAGTATAACAATATTTATATAACCATATTTTCTTGAGGAAGGGAATGCATTTTATCGATAACTTGTGCAAAATTGTATCGAGCCATTTTCTTATAAAAATTGGTAGAGAAATTTCTCTCTTTTTTTCATCTTCTTCATATTGTTTCTGTATATGTGTTCGTTCTTTATAATTATTCACTTTTTAAAAAGATTTTTATGTTAATTCTTTTATTATATATCAATGTTAGACAATAAAGCTGAAATTCTATTAGTTCAAATACTAAGGACATTGGAAACGATATTCGTAAGAAGGATGTAGTAGCATCGTCATAAAAAGTTTTTATGAATGAAAAGTTTTATCTAACAATATTTATAAAACTATATTTTATATAACTAAGTTTTTATCCATAACTATTGTTAAACTTGTATTGAGTCATTTTCCAATAAAACTATCTCTAAATTAGAGATGTTTCTCTCTTTTTTTTTCTACTTGAAATACTTTTTTGTAAAGAATTTCATTTTTTTTTAATATTTGTTCATGTTAAATGTTCTATTATTTTTTAAATCTAAGAAAATAACAATGAAATTCTATTATTTGGAATATTTAGGATATTGAAAAGGATATTTGTAAAGGTTATAGTACCATTG
Organism: Arma custos; assembly: GCA_037127475.1. Taxonomy (NCBI): domain Eukaryota; kingdom Metazoa; phylum Arthropoda; class Insecta; order Hemiptera; family Pentatomidae; genus Arma; species Arma custos. The sequence goes on from CM073765.1 coordinate 56,209,568, forward strand.
TTAATGTTATTTAAATATGAAAAGCGGAAAAAAACATATTTATAACATTTCTTAATAGTTAACTTATAACTATTTTAAAAAATGCATTATTTGTTATTTAAAAAATAAATAATACAATTAAGGTATTATTGAGTTATTTACCAATAAAAAAATCTTGAAACTGATGTACTTTCTTCTTAAGTATGTTATTTTGAATCAATATTTTAGTTCAGCGATTAACTAACTACAACAAAACGAACTATAAATAAATATTTTTTATTATTATTAATAATAATAACTATTATTTGCTTATGTATAATGCACGATTATGTACCCGTACCTACCAAGTTCGTTGTCTCCAATCATAATATTTTCGCTCAATGCTATTGCTATGCTAACCACTAAATTATTATAGTTTTTTTTACGTATATAAACTTTGTTATAATATGTATTACAGAATTTCGTCAATTGAAGAATAATAACATAAAAATATAAAATTACATATTATATATTTCAAATATAAAAAAATACCCAGCATATGATAGCAGTTGTTTGATTATTCTAAATTAGAGTGTATTGTCCGTTATTTTGTAGTTATGTGCTTTTGGTCATTCTTTTCTGTACAGTTGAGGTGAGATGTGCTCTCTTTAGATGAGTATATGTTAGTGTAGAAAAAAGTACAGGGAGTTGATAATTATTATCGGCATTTTGGAAACTATTAAATATTAATTAAGGATAATGTACCAATATTTTAGTACATGTTTATATTTTAAATGAGTGTGATTTTGTCAATTTGCCTTATCTCGGACTATACTTGGACATAAGACTAACAAGGAACATGGAAAATTAAAAAGACAAGAACTGACAAGACGGCACGAACAACAATCACATCTTCTGGACTACAGATCTTCGCTTGACTTGAGGAACAAACGAGTTATCTATAACAGTATACTAATACCTATTTGGACATATGAAGCAGAACTTTAGGGTTCAGCAAAAAAAGTCCATATACAAAAGATACAAACAGCACAGTCTTAAATTTTCAGAAAAATTATTAACCCTTTCATGCCTCAAGTGTCAAAATAAAATTTTAAAAAATATCTCCTGTGGCTTTTTCTATTAAAAATGGTCCAAACAACCATTATTTTTTACCATTTTTTTTAAATAATCCAATAATCGGTCCAAACTGAGGTTAGAAAGACTAGCTTGCTTGTGCTGCAATCTGTGACATTCTGGAACTATTCATGTACAATACTGGCTATACTGAGAAGTAAAACGCTAACAGGAATACATAACAGATGTTGTAGCCAAACGGCTACATTAAGCATGAAAGGGTTAATGCTCTATGGTATATTTCGAATCACTTCATACAAAACGAATATTCCAACTATAAAATCATATATTCATAATATATACATAACATTCCACTCATAGACACAAAACCACTCAAATCCAGTCGTTCTTCCGCTTTCCTATTCCCTGTTACCTAGACTTAATAGGAAAAGATTAAAAAAGACAATGGTCAAGAGACCTACTCACTATTAATATTTTCATTCCAAAACTAAATGTTCCTTTAGAAAAGTAAAGAGAATAACACTTGGATAAATTTGATGGTTGCGTGATAACGCAGGTGCAAATGAAAATTAAAGAATAAATACATTTAAAAAATGAGTGTAATTTATTTTTTAATAATCTTTCTCTTCTTTATGTACTAACTCTTGCTAGGAGTAAAACAAATAGTGTTTTAAAAATACTAATATTTTTTTTGTGGAACCATTAAATAATAAATGGGTGGTGTTATTTTATAAATTATTTTTATCGGTAAATATACAGCACCTATTTTCATTATTATAGTATATTGTCTTTGACCCTTACAAAAAAAAACTTAAACATTACGATGTTACGCCAATAAATAAAACGAAAGCTTGGATCCAAATAGATTTCGGGGTACTCCGATATTTGGTTCCAGGAATGTTTGGTTATAGCACATTTCCAGTTACTGTACACACAAGGCTATATTTAGAGCCTTCGTATAATAGCTAAAGTTTTATGATTAAAATGTTCATTTTTAAAATTCTACATACATTTATTGGTCCCCTCATAAAAAATTGACCAATAATTCATGATATATAATCTGAATGATGATATAGTAATTACGAACATAATTATATACCATATCCTACATTTGTTTTGTTTTTACTTCTATGGAATAGCTATATTCATGAGATAAAATTCAAAAGAAAACATAATATATAATATTGTTTAATTTAAGATCCCCTATATAATAAATTAAATATAGATGTTAGCTTCATGCTTTTCCATAATTTTAAAATTTATATCGTAATAAAAAAATTATTCCTCCATCTTACATCGTACGACACTTATTGGACAAACGCTCTAAGCTCCCAATTAATTACAAAAGACTCAATTACATGACAGTTATCAGACCTATTTGGACATACGGAGTTGAGCTTTGGGGCTCTACTAAACCATCTAATTCATCTCGTATCCAAACCTTGCAATCCGAAATCTTTCGTAAAATCCTCAATGCTCCTTATTATGTCAAAAACAAACTCATCCATCATGATCTTAATATCCCATATGTAGCTGATTTGGCCCAAACTAGATACCTATCCTTCCATGAAAAGCTCCATACACAATTGAATGCGCTAGTCTTTCAACTTGCTTCCCATAATATTCCTGATAACCCTCCGATGACGTCTGAAAAGAAGATGGTCTCGAGACCTTCTACTATAGAACTTTATTGGAGTGCTACCGATGGGTAGTTTCTCCACAAGTCTTTTTCATGTCATATTGTACATTTTAGCAGGTTTACTTGCTGTAATATTATTATAGTTGTAAATATCAATAAATTAAATTTTAAAAAAAATTGATCTATGCTCAATGACCATGACTAATTCTTAAAAACTATGTACCTCTGCAACCCATGAAGTATCTTGTCTTTAGTGCGCTGTAGAGACTGTACATTTTGTTGGACAACGGTTATGCAAGAAAGTGATTATGCCTAAATATGATCTTTTCTTTCTAGACGCTAGGTGATCCTAATTCCCATAGGATCCATCTTCTGCGAACAGATTAAATAGAAGTCTTTGAAACCAGGATCATCGGCAAGGCAACTCGGCGCTCTACCACTGAACCACTCCGATCCCATAATAATTAAATATAAAAAATATTTCAAGCTTTCAAATTATCTCAGACGCTTCGTTTCTCAGAAATATTTTATTGTAAGCGTAAATGAAGAATTCTCTTAACGGAATTGAAACTTCATAGAATATTTAAAAGTCTTTTAAACACCATCTTAGAGAGATAATTGTGTTTATCTCGTTTGCTTGTTTTTAATTTCCTTTTTATTCATAATAAATATTATTATTTTATGATAATGCTTTCAATTTTGTCTCATTTCATGTTTTTACTTCTTAACAAAGGCAATTTTCTTCACTTGGCATCTTCAATTGTTAATAAGGCGTTTATAAATAGAATTAAATTTTTGAATTTGTAAATATATTATTATAATTTGATGAAACATAAATTTTAAAAAAAATATAGTAGAAGGTTACAACTGTGAGTTTTTTGTTTTGATAAAAAGTATAATAATCTTGACTTAATATTTAATGAAATAAATCTCTTGACGATTCATCAGGAATAATGTTTATAATATTCATAAATAGTTAAAGGTGAACAAGGAAACTGTTAGTATGATGGATGATATTATATAACCATAGATATGTTAAATAATCTATTTTATATTAATACAAGAATTATTGAAAGAATTATTCCGTTAATTTAGTCATTCACGGGATAATTAATAATATTAATAAACCATTTATTCATTACAGAATTATTAACTATATATAACTTCATAAATAATACTTATTTTAGTTGAATAATTAACCACATAGAAGTCTGTTTCGTTCCCGTATTCGCCATAAGCAATAAATAAATTTTGTAAATGCCGCCTAATTTAGGGCGAAATGAGATAAGATGTGTATCGTAAGGAATATATTGTGACGATTTATTGCTTGGAGGGTTTAACAACAGCAGCCGATAAATCGGGGCTCCCTTCAAAAATTTGAAGGTACACAATTTCCACGGAATCAGTTACGAATGCTCAAATATGAAATATTGTACTTTATCGGTTCATACATATTATTAGAAGAAAAAGAAAATACTGAGGACATCAAGAATATATAATAGTTTGAAAAGCTAAACAATACACTTTATGAGAAAACAAAGCTAGAAAGTAGGAAATAATAGACAATAAAAGAGAATAGAAATAGAAATAAACAAGAACAGAGTTATGAACGAAAAAAATGGTAAACAATTATGAGACTAATTAGATGTTGATTATTTAACTATTTAATTGACCGATGTTGGTAAAATTAATCATTAAAAGTCATTAAATATATTAAAAAGCACCCCACGCTTTTTTACCATAAAATGAATTTTTTTTGTTCATAACTCTTTTCTTATTTTAAATTTATTGAAAAGTATTATCTACTTTTTAGATTTGTCATTTATTGAAATATGTTTTTAGTATTTACAATTTATATTATATTTTTACCTAAAACCTTATTAGGTGCCTCTACATACGGGCCAGGGGCTCAGTACATGTTAGAGACTGTACTGTTTCATGGACAATGGTTGTGCAGGGCGGTGATATGCCTTTGATCACGCACAACCGAAAGATCCCCCCCCCTTGTTTTGGATATCCACTTTGAGCCCCAGGGGAGGGCATATGATGAGGCCATATGATCCGTCTCCGATAGCTAAAAGATTAAATAAAAGTCTTGCCAATCGTGGGATTTCAAAACCATCAAGTTTCACAAATGGTGTCTACGTGTATTTATATATGTGATACGTCTATATAAAAAAACAAAAGTAGAACGATGGGTGTTATATAAAAAAAAAAACTACAGGATGTTCCACATTTCTATCAAAAAATTTGTATATATGTGATATTTTTCATTTTTTATTATATTAATTTTTTATAATATTATATAATATTTTTGTGTAAGTATTTTCTATTGTACAGAAAGAAAGCAGAAAGACAAATATTCCCTGGTGTGGAAACACAGACACGGTAACGCACTCAAACCTTCTCCGACTTAAAAGTGGCCCGTGAAATGAGAGAATTGCGCTGGCTTTAGCTAAGAGGTGGATGTGCTTTCTTAGAATTGTCTGCCCTTTCTAGAATTATTTATTCAGCCCTAGGTCATACGTGACTTTCAACTTTGTCTTCAAAGTTATTTCTTAGTTCATTGTTGTTGTTTTATTTTAAGGCCAAATAACTACAAATGGTTATTATTGCCATTATTAGGATATACATATTTACATTAATTACATTAATACATTCTTGTTACATTAGTACTTAGTAAAAATATTGTTAGATATTAACATACCATGCTGTATTAAACATATAATAGAAACATATTAACACATTAAACATATGATGGAAAGATAGATACTTATATAAAGTTATTCATATTAAAATAAAACGTTATACATATTTATATAAACTTCAAAATATACTATAATATAAAACTTGTTTTATATATATAAACGTTATACACATTAATAGTTTAAACATAGTTTAAAACGGTATACATATTAATATATTAATTTATATTATTTAAATAAACGTTACACATATTAATAGGTATTTTTATTATAGGCATAGCTTATAAATATATGCAACCTTGTGTCAATAATGTAAATATTGTTGCAAAGTAAATTATTACGTACACACATACATATATTGGATATATAATAAACTCATATAAACACATACACATATACATATATGTCAAATTGACTGAAATATATTGATGTTATCAATAAATTCTAAGGTATGATTTACACATTGTTCGTTATCGCCCAACGCCTTAAGCATCTGCACGCCACACCTTTCCATCACACTACTGTAGCTAGGACAATCCTCGAAGATATGGCGCACTGTAACTGTCACCTTACACAGTGTACATTGAGGTGGGTCTCTCTTTGTTATCAGGTGTTCGTGGGTCAAACGACAGTGACCAATCCTAAGGCGGGTAATAACTACTTCTTTTCTTCTACACTGCCTCGAAGATGATCCTAAGCTGCTGGTAGTAGGATTGATTATTTTCAGTTTATTGTTCTCTAGCGATGACCAAGTCCGTTGACATTCGCTTAGAATATTTGTTTTCATTTGTTGGAATAAAGGTGGGATATTAGTGTCAGCTGATGCTACTCTCGCTTTGCTGAGGGAAAGGTTTGGCGATCCTCACAACGAGGATTTGTGAACTGGCCGCCAAGGTCATGTGATTTGACGCGTGGATTAGTTTCTTTGGGGCTATGTGAAAGCACTAGTCTACCCCAACAAGCCACAGTCTTTGGATCACTTAGAAGAGAATATTCGTCAAGTTATTGGTGGAATACAGCCGGAATTATTGCACAGAGTGATCAAAAATTGGAGCGATCGGGTGGTCAGTGTCTACGAGCCCATGGAGGACCTTTGAACAATATCTTATTTCAAACATAACTCTATTGTCCAAGCTTCGAAATAAAGCAGGAATTAAGTTGATATGTCAAACCTTTGTTGTTTTATTCAATATTAAAATCCTATCATTCTTTATGAAAGAAACTACTATGACCAAGATTGCGTGTTCTTAGCCTGGCAGGTGACCCTAGGATTATTTAAAGCCTAGCTAATCCGTCCTTCGGAAAAGACGTAAAACAGGGTTCACGAGCCTGTACGTTAAAAACCCCTCTACTAATTAAACCTGGATAGGCAAAATTTAGGTTTCCCACTGTAGCATCGTCCGATTAGTCCGAAAAATGAACGAACAATATTGTTTAACACGAATTCTCTTCACTATTTACCATTCCTTGAGTTAGGAGTCAAGTTCAATAACGATTGAGTCAAATTTATGGAAATTGACTAATATTTATTATAAATATTGTAGAAATTTATTAATATTTATTTATTGATTTATAGAAAGTTATGTAATATAGTCGAAGTGTGGAATCCATCTAAAAATATCAGAGAGGAGAGTTGCAAGTCATACATTTAAATCAATACGAGACTTGTGGGGAACCGTAAATCAAATTAAGCCAAGACAAAAAATCTCTTCCTCCAACCATAAGCCTCTTTACTTCCTCTTTCGTTCTTTCTTCCCGTTCCTTCATAAGCTTCTTTGTTTTGTTTTGTCACGAGGGAGCGACATTCGTAACCGGTGTTCCAAGAAGAAAGCAGTTATACGTTCAAAGTAACTTAAATACATTATATATTTCTGCTTCTTGGAAAATGTTATGAAATATTTTATTTATTTAATTTTGTTATCAGTCGATTATCCGAAATGGCTTCGGGGACAAATATAGAAGAGGCTAGATATTGCTTTACCTAGATAATTTGAAGGATATTTTATGTGAAATTTGATTTCCTGGAACTATTATTTGAGCTGCTATTTTTGAAAGTGGTATAAAATAAAATATATTTATTCTTTTAAATGATTTTAATGATTAATGATTTTAATGACAGCAATCGAAGCGGTGTACTGAACCAAAGTTACATATGTAGTTGAATGATGGGGATTTTTAAAAAAAAAATTATGTTCCTTTATAACTGGTTTCAGTGAGCTCATATCAGTTCAAATAATTTTATTTTTATGTTTCCGTAATATAAAAATTGATGATAACCTCAAAACCCCAACTTTTTTACAGTTGGTTGTAAAATAAAAAAGGCCATTTTTATTTCATAGTAAAAGTTAAAAAATTATACTTGTGGATTTAATTGGCCAGGGCATTCGTTTTGCATTCGCACCATCTTTTATTTTTAGTAATATAATTTAAACTATAATCATCTCCTTTTCTGTATAAATATATAATATATAAATATAATTATTCCCATTACAACATTTTCTCTGGCAATCTAAGAAGGATTTCGTCTCCAGTGCTTATTAAGGATTCAATAATTTTTCAGCAAATCTGAGAGTAGATTTTTAATTTTATTTCAGTTTACCTTATACTTAATATATTTGAGAGTGTGGGTTTGTGAGAAAAAAATGAAATATTTCCGTTTTAGTCGACAATACTTTATCATTAAAACGAGTTAAGTATACACTTGTTAATTCTTGAGTAATACTTCAAAAAAAAAGGTGTAGCATGTGTTATTGCCCTTATATGCGCTTTCTCATGCTTTACCGCTTCGAAACATTTGGGCATCTAGAGACCACAGATATAACAGTCGACAGTTTTTTTTGGAAAAACTGTGGCCAAATGTGATAATTTTCACTTCCAAACATACAACTTACACTCAATTTCATCTGGCAGTCATAAAAAATTGAAAAAAAAATGCATTTCTGAGGACGATCGTCAAAACTGTGCGGCAACGTGTTAATAATTATTTGATTCATTTTGTGGCTAGGTTTGTAGAGAGCTGAATTACTCATCTGCACGCAGCAGGTTCGAAAACGGTTGTGGCAGATAAAATTAATTATTCAGTTAAAGGCGGTGAGATCTGTCGATTCTCTCTGCTCCACAAAGCCCCTGTGATGTGGGTACACTTAATTGGGAGAAAACCTAGCGGTTGACTCTCATCCCGACCAAATCATATCCCTGTTTCAACGTTGGCTTAGAAACAGTAATCGAAGCGGTGTACAGGACCAAAGATACATATGTAGTTGAATAATGTGGATTTTTTAATAATATATTATGTTCCTTTATAACTGGTTTCAATGAGCTCATGTCGGTACAAAGAATTTTATTTTCATAATTTATATAATATTTTATTTGAAAAGAAAATACATGGCCAATGTCCCGAGTCCCCAAACCAACCTAAACCAACCAAACCAATGTCCCCAAGAAATGTCCCGGTCCTAGTCATACCTTTTCTTTTCAAATAAAATATTTTATTTTTATATTGCCGTAATATAAAAATTTATGTTAACCTCAAAACCGCAACTTTTTACAGTTGGTTGTAAAATAAAAAAGGGGAAAACAATTGGAGTTGTAGACCATATACGTTGTAGTAATTAGAATAACAACCTTGTATGTCCAAGATCATCGATTACCAGCCATTTTGGTGGCCTTGGGTTTTTTAAAGGGAGCTATGCCGTCTTTCGAGGGAGACTTAATAAGGCGGTCAGATGCTCATTAAAAATTCTTGCCCCAATTTCACTTGAATGGGAAAATTTAGGATAACTACAGTAGTATCGTCTAATTAGCCACAGTAGAATAATAGTGACGTTAAAAAACAAGACGGTATATGCAGTTGTTGTACTAAAGTAAATGTCCGAGCTTTAGATATTAGTCCTGATCTACGCAATAAACAAAAACATTAAAAGTAATGTAACAAAAAAATGTATGCTTTATCGCTTGCATTTGTAAGAGGACGTAGCAGCTGCTCCAATGCGGCCTGGTTTTATGAGCAATAATTTACTTGAGGAGGGCGCCTGCGGTGGTAATAAAACCAGGGGGTTGGATGCTAAAAGCTCTCCTCTTGTTCTTAGCTATGTCTTTAAATAATTAGATCATATTTCACAAGACCCCATACTTAATAAGTCTATTTTCTAGAATTATTAATGGCAGTTTTTTTATGTTTTCCTCGGAATTTCTTACGAGGCAATGTTCTTCGTTTCCTCTTGTTCCTTCGAGAATAATAATACCGATTGTAGGCTGTGTTCTAAAAGTGTTTCTCGGTTTATATACTCATTAATTAATTTGAAATAGCCTTATTCGAATTAATTAATATGATTAGCCCTGATGATTACAGATCTTCGCAGCGAAGATGGCATTTGTAGAAGGAGAATTAATTTAAGTGTAAAATCTTATCACTACAAGTCGTGAAGAGGTATGTGGTTCAGCACATAGTAGAGACTGAACTGTTTCATGGACAACGGTTGTACACGGAGGTTATTTGTCCTAGATCACGCTCAACGGCCAGATTTTCCCCCTTATATAAGGTACCTACTTACTGAGGTTGGGTGAGCCCCAGGAAGGTCCTCACCCAGTTTCAGTTAATAATTAAAATAAATTTTAAGACCATGACAGTAATGTTTTTAATGTTCCCAGTAAATCATTATGTACCCCTCACTGTTAAAAAGCAAAATCGGTTAATCGAACTAATTAGGAAATCATATTATTCGTATTTTAAGTAAGACATGTATATGATTCGCGGTCAATCTAATTTTCCTACAATTTATTAATAATAAAAATATAATTAGTATCAGTTATAATTTTATTTAAATTGATCTTTAAAAAATTCACAAATAAAGTAAAGCCAGATATGGAATATTATTATTTTGAAACATTATTTCTTGTTATATAGATAAGGGGTCTTTTTTAGTTTAATCCCCGCATCTATTTAGATATTAAAACTAAATGTTATGAAAAAAATAGCTATATTTAGTAACAGTTATTCTAAAGACCAAAATGTAGATATTTATGTATGTAGATATAATAACCTCAAAAATATTTTTGTCTTTATACCTCTGTCACAACATAAATTCACACAAATAGGAGCTCAGGATCTTGTAGTTTCTTCCTTTGCCTTATTTATTCTTTTGGCTGCAGCCCATAGTTGGCCAATTGGCTATGCATGCGCTCCAATTGACATATCCGCAAAATGTTCTGAGTGGTTGACTGTAAAATGTTTGTACTCATATCCCACTATTTTTTTCTATTTTTGAGTTGGCCTTCCATAAGTTAGACATGATAATTGTTTGGGGATGGATGCATTCTTTAATGCATGCTAATAGTGTGCTTTCATTCCTGTTCAGCTACCATTAATAAAGCATTCTTCCCCCCCCCCCTCCCCCGGCATATACCACCGAAAACCCACTGCTGTGGTTATACTCCTGTATAACTTCATTTTTTATATTGGGATTAAACGAAAATGACCCATTGGTTCTAAATTTTGATTAAAGACGATTTAGACATTCATTTATGCTTGGACTAAAAAATATACAACCACCATAACTTAATATACACCATTTTTTGAAAAAAAAATTAAGGATCATTTTGGTCTTTAGAATAACTGTTATTAAATGCAGTTATTTTTTTCATAACATGTGTTTTATTTTTAACTATAAATTAGAAACGATTAAACGAAAAAGACCCTAGATAAGTTATCTGTTAGAACATTGAGTAGCGTGCTGGGCTACTTAGCTCTAGGTCCCGAGTTCAAAAACGGCCGAGACATATTATTTATCCTGATAAAGTAACAGAACAATAATAATCTGCATATACTTAATACTGGGTTGCTGTCCTGTTTGGTATTTTTTGTCAAATCATTGCCGATCGATAAACTCTTAACAAATAAAAATTATTATGTCTGTAAGGCACTAATAGAAGGGGCAGAGCGAAGCTGAGGTTATCGGATGATATTGGTGGAGATGCGAGGGAGTTAGGTACTGGATGACGGCTGCGCAAATCAGAGAAGACTGGAGGAGGCCGAGTTGTAGCGCCATCATATAATAATAATAATAAATAGAAAAACTATGTAACAACTAATGAAGGATCTTGGATTGAGAGCATGGTAGAGACTGTACCGTTTCGTGAAGAACATGCTATTCAGTGAAGCTTGCAACATCACTCAAATTAAATCACTGTTGAGGGAAATAATTTTCAGAAACAAAATAGACTTTTCGGATCGCAAAATGGTCTCCTAATTAATAAGGAGCTTTAAAAATAACAATACAAAATGATTGGTTGTAATAAGTTAATAATAAAAAAAAAAACTTAACCATTACAACTCATCAAGAGTTTTGAATTCAGAAGGTGGTAAAGATTGTACTGTTTCTCGGTAAACGGTTTTGCGAGGAGGTGGTTAGTCCTAGATCACACTCAACTGCCTGGTTTTCCTTGAATTAAGGGAGTGTGATATAAAAAACACTAAAAGGAAATATTTTAGAATTTAAATAAATTAACCACAGAATAGCTCTAGTCAGACTAATTTTTAAGAAGAAAATCCTAAGCATTGTTCAAGTCCACACGCCAACTGCCGATTTGACAGAAGATAAAACAGGAAGAGAATTGCTCAAAATAAAGTTAAGTGGCAGATATTAATGTCGAATTCCACTTCCCAATAGAGCTGGTCACTCCGGGAAGTTAGACCATACTCCCATAAGGGAAGGCCTATAAAGAGTTATTATACCTATTATTATATTAATTAATTCATCATTCAACCAGAAAAAATATTATTATTTATTGTTATTTTATTATTGTTAATTAAGTTACAATATTAGGTACTATACAAGTATGTATATGTTTTTGTAAATATTAGTAGTTTTTTGTAAACATCTTGTTTTATAATTCTCTTTATAATAAAGGCTTTATTCATTTATTCATTCATTCATTCACTTTATAGAGGCTGGGATAGCTCCAGGAGGATCCCAGATGCTATAATTCTCCATATAGATTATTTATTTATTTTAAAAAAATTTATTAGATGCGATGTTGTTCTCAAAGACTATACTTTTGCACCTTAGTTTTTGCAGGAACCAACTACGTCTGTTAAAATATTAACTAATTTATCTGGCTCAGCTAGTTTTGAAACCGGAACCATTAGCATAGCAACTAAAAAATCAGCAAACAAAGCTACCCAGATCCCTAAATTAAAAAAAAAAATAATAACTTCTAATAATCATATTAAATAATTTATACTTTACAGCCCGTGGTCTTCTGCTTAGCCATTCAGCGCTCTACCACAGAATTACTCTGATGCGTATAATGATTATATAAATATATATACTTATGTGGTAGATAAAAATAAATAAAACGGATAATTAATTTTTTATTATTTACAAATTTATGAGCCTTTATTATTTACCCCAGAGCCTTTATTTTCTTTTATGCCAGTTTAAAGAAATCCTGCTCTAGAGAAATTTTTTTTCATGCTTAATATAAATTTGTTTTGATCTCGGAAGGTAAGGCAGCGGTGAAAAATCAAGTGGTTAGCCGATGAATATTCAAAGTTTTCTTATGAAAAAATAGCGGACCCTTCAAGCATCAAAGGGAAGTCCGCAAGCTCGAGGGCTTATTAAAATACCTTTGGTCGAGGCCTTGCCCTGCCTTCTCTTGTTCTAACATTTTTTGTAAGATAAAAAAAACTAAAAATCATAACTAAAATAACTGAATAGCCTTTAGTGAAATAAGACAGAGGGATATTTCAATATTAAAAAAATCCCGAGTATTGTAACTTTCCTCGTTAAGTTCGTTGAATTCTGTTTTATATTCTCTCTATTTCGTTTTAAATAAATTTTCTTATTTAAACAAATATTTATATTAACAATCCACGGCTCAGGTGATTTAATCATTTTTTATTGTTTATTTAATATTCGTGCTAATATGAATTTTAATAATACATACAATAAAATGTATGGATCTGACTCTATATCCATCACATACAGAAGTCTCAAAAATAGAGATTAATCTTTTCTTCTATTTTTAATTTTTCAGAGAGCACTGAATTACTGAGTTTTAGGTCAGAGGTTCAGAAACGCTTGTCCGATAAATCACCTGTTCTGTTTGCTGACAGCCTTAATGAATGACCCTCTGGGACATGAATACCCCTCTGTGGCTCACCAAGCCCTCGTACTTCGACTAAACCTCATTGAGAGAAATATCGGGTGGTTATGGGTGTTTAATATTTTCACTATTTATAACAGATATTGTAGTTCTAAAAAAATATTAAGGATAATTCAAATCGGAAACAAGTTAACTATAAATGTATAAAAGTATTATGCCTGACCAGTACAAATTTCTTGATAAATACTATATAACTATTAAATACATCCATAGCCAAAGAGTGAAAGTAGAAATTAGTAATTAAATTGTATTTTGGATATTTTCAAAATGAAATTCATCAGTCAACAATAACAACTAACATACTTAGGAGATGTTTTAATATATAACTGCATATGTCTACTAAGTAGACTTTTATAGTGATGATATTCCTATGATGGTATAATTATACATACAATATACGAAAATAAATAAAATAAAATGAATATTGAAAAATGAAAAGAGACCTTATATAAATGTTAAGACCGTGGAAAAAATCCCAACGAAAAGCCATTTAGTCTCCAAGCTAAAACATAAATTGAAATTATCTGTCAAATATTTAGCCTATTCAGGCATCCTCAGGGCAGATAGAGAAAAAAAAAAAAGAACCAAAACAAAACAAAACATGAATAATTCCTTATGATTCATTAGTTGCATTTGAGCCTTGGAGGTGGGATGCTTCTTGGGTTATGAATAAATAGAACGAAACATATGGCATAAACTTGGAATCTAGTATCTTTAACTTTTAAATCGATTCTATTTGTTTTGTAGGATAATATTTCGGTAATATGCTAAGGTCACTTAATAAGATTGACAAAAATTGTATGGAGTTCGATGTCTATCAATCGGCTGTAGTAAGTCAAATTATGTTTTTGGTAAATAAGGATGTCTAATGAATGTATACCGGTACACATAGTACATATAATTTTAAATATTATTAGTTTAAAATTATTGTCGAAGGAATTCCATATTCTATCAACAATGATTTTAAACATTAGGTCTATATAAAACAGATATTTTATAAGAAATATAATGATAATTATTTATATTATCCGAGTGCACTTAAAACTGTAATAATTAAAAAAGAACTTGATCTAAAAATTCAATCTGGTTATTGAATATTTAAAAAATATGCGATTAAATATTTAAACAATAAAGCAAGAATTATTTTCGGTAAAGATTTGCGCCTGATGAATCAAAATGGTAATGAAAATATTGGTAGATATGATTTTAATAATTTTGAATATATAGAAAATGTAGAAAACAAAACACCTCGATTACATTTTCCTTCTTGTAAGAATTTTAACCTATAGACACTTAAAAAACTAACATATTGATATATATTTAAATATTTGTAGTAAAAGTAAAAGTACAATAATTAAGAAATACAAGAAATTTATTGAATATTTATAAAAAATGGAATTAATCATAAAAAAGAAAAAAGCAAGCATATGTTTCTATTTCAGTGAATGTGCGTATCTGTCATCACTTAAAACTTTTCTTACACTTAGGCCATTTTTCATCTTCTTGTTCTTCAAAAAAGTTTACTCATTTGTCTTGAAAGGAGTTGAAAAGTTTGAGGAGTACGAAAATAATCCTAAACTTCTGAAAACAATTTCAACCTTTCCCAACTTAATGAATATGTTCTCTCAGACTATTTAAGGGTATTTGTATGTATTTTTCACAAAAATGTAATGTATTATTGTTGTTCTGAAGTAATCTGAATAATTCACATTCTAAAAATAACAAGCCCAATGTGTAGAGCGCCAAGTTGCTACGCTGAAGGAACGGGACACCAATCCGTCTATGGCAGATAAATTGTCTAATCTGTTAACAACCACGTAGGCACCCTGTGGGATCTACGAATCCTGGGGTTGACCCAGCCACTATAAATGGGTACCCTTTATTGGTTGGACGTGGAAGGGAAAAAATTGTGACTGTATTTAACCCTACTGTCCAATCGGTGGTTCGTAAACAGAGCAGTCTCTTCCATAAACTGATCCCAACGTCCTTCGTGGGCTGTAGAGGTATAGGCTTAAAAATACGGAGCAAAATAAATCAACCTCATTTTCACATTGCTGGAATCAAACAATCTGGAACAAAGTATTTTAAGAATTTAGGTAACATGATTTCTATCATGAAGAAAGAAAAGCGGAAAACTATTTTTTTACAAATATTTTATTACCGATTCGATTATATTTTCACGGGGTTTTGTTACGATTTTATTATCTGTTCGATCAAAGGTGAATATTAATATAAAGCAAAGTAAGGTGTAAGACATTCTGTTTGATTCCCAGAACACCTTTTGTGAATTTCTGATAACTGTTTTCAGAAGTGGTGATAATTAAACCATAGCGATCAACAGGTTGTTAACCTTCTCGTAAACAATATAATTGTCGTAATAATTATTGAATAAATTACAGTTCAAAGAAAAATATAGAAAGCGACGATTGATGTACCGTTTTAGATATCCACGGAAAACATGTTTAATAAAATTTATATCTGAAATTCTTTTTTGATAATCGTAAGAATCTTTTATGTTTTAATTGTTAATTATTAAATGAAATAAATTGAGAGAGATGCAAGAAAGGAAACATACTATACCTACCTATTTCATATTCATGTACGTTAGTTACACAAACAAAAAACAGATGATGAAAGGTATAATTGCTATCATAACTGTACAATATGCGATTAATTATTTTATTTGATAATATGTTTATATTATTATATATTACTTTGTTTACATATTATTCCTTTAATTTATTTAATTATTACAATACGCGCGAAATGGAATTTGTATGTTTTCTTAAATAAATATTTTATTATTTATTATATTATTATTTAGGGAGCTCAGTGGTAGAGCACTGAGTTGCCATGCCGGAAATCCTGGTTCAGATCCCGCTGCAGGCTGATTTTTTTTAGTCTGTTTGCAGCGGGAGATGGATCATATAGGATCTAGGAGTCTCCTGGGGCCCACCCAGCCTCTATAAAATATTATAAAAATAGGGTACCTAAAATAAGGGGGAGAAATCTGGCAGTTGAATCTGAAAAATCTGGACCAAGGACAAGTCACCTCCTTGAAGAACCGTTGTCCATGAAACAGTACAGTCTCTACCATGTACTGAACCCCAGACCCTTCATGGGTTGTAGTGGTACAGGTTTTTTTTATATTATTAGTTAATTATTACTAAACAGTTAATGAATAATCTATACATATTATAAAACAAATTCCTCGGCCGCGTTTGTTCGGGGTAAACTCAATAACTACTGAACGGATTTTCTAGTGGTTTTCACCAATAAATAGAGTGATGCACCAGGAAGGTTTAGATATATAATTTGTCGAGGTTATGTGTAAATGGGTTGGAATATCGAAGGGTTTCACCGAAGACGCTGCTTGCCTAATCCCGTGTAATTATCTAACGTGCAAGATATTAAAATCGTATATAAAGAAATATTTGGTTTTATTTTTCTTTTTATAATTTCTATATAATAAAGTACATTAGCTGAGATGGGAAGAAAGAAAATCAAGGCTCTCAAAGAAGCCAAACCAATGATATTCACGTGGTCCTTAGTGGTCGGTACATGATAAAAAAATACATTACACAAACAAATTATGTAGGCATAATATGGCTTATTACCCGAGTAAAGCTGGGGTGAGTCGCATGTTAATTATAGAGAAAAATATAATGTAAATTTATTTTTGGTTCTATGACTACCAGGCGAAGATGATCTACTAAACCACCATAGTACAAGTGTCTTGCGGGTTATGTTGGTCAGAGCGCCGTACAGCATATCCGAGTCATGTGAAATATTTTATATATTAACTAATGTTTGAAGTTTAAAAGAAAGATTTGTGGCAAGAGTTAAGAGTGAAATATGGGGCATAACGGGCAATTTACAAGATGTTGAGGATGCGAAGTAAACAGTATAACTCTTCATTGCGGCGCCATATTCTCTTAGTGAAAGACCATGGTGTGGAAAATGGAGCAGTTTATCCTTAGGTTAAGACGTTCCTTCCTCGGCAATTTTTCTTAGACCCTAACGACACTCTCAATCTGAAGTCATACTGTTTTTATATTGCGGTTATAGTGGTGTGGACATGAATGAATGAATACAGCATCGTAGAATTTATAATTTTTAAATATTATGTATAATCACCCGATCCCCACATAAATATGTATAAAAAAAATCAAATTCAGCAGACAACATTAAAAAACTAGGTGGATTTAGCAATTACTTTTTTACTACATGTGTGTATATATTTCATAATAAAATACATAAACTATTCAAGAATTTTATTTTTCTTATTATTTCTTATATAGTCTATAATTAAGCTATTAAAACCAATTAAAACGCTTCAATACTATAGTCCAATATATTACTGAAAATTTTTCTTCGACCGTAACGACACTTTCTAACACATGTGATGTGTACTTCAATGAGCGAGCACAGCATCATACATTTAAACATCAATCATTTTAGAATGTTTTAGGTAAAAAATCAGCTTAGTACAGTTTAACAAAAAATATAATTTTAGCAATGATTTTGTTATTACACATGCATATTTAATTCATGATAAAATACTTACCTCTATTCAATACAATAATGAATATTTTTTATTATTATTTCGTAATAGTCTACTTATTCTATTAAAACCAATTAAAGTGCTAACCTGTACCACTACAACCCCTGTACGGGTCTGGGCTTCAGTACATGGTAGAGACTGTACTGTTACATGGACAACTCAGAAATATCTCATAAAAGGTTTCAAACTATATGGTGGGTACTACTATGAATGTTGTAGAAACTTTTATTTAAATTGATTTATTTGAAGTGAATAATAAACTATAATCACCTAAAAAAAAATTAAATGATTTTGATAATAGAAATTCTTCCTATAATTATTGTTATTTAAAATAATTAGATGTTTCACTTTCTTAATAGAAATTAAGAAAAAAAATTCACCTTGAACCAATTCGACAATTAATAATAATGAAATAAAGAGAAATGTTTTATCAGGTTGAAAACATATTTCGTGAGCTAGGAGTAGTAATATTTCGCAGGTAATATATCGTATATAATATGTTATATGTAATATATAGATGTAATTTATAATACATCGTTGGAAACCACATTCTGCGGTCTGGCTGCTCTAATGCCCGCACTTAAGTGCTCTAATGACGTCATCCCGGTTTCTCTGTTTTTAAGTGCTTCACAGTGTATGTTTTAGTGTTATTCAAGAGAGTATAAGCGACAAATACGGACTTGTTTTATTTTATTAACTTGTAAGTGAATAATTATTATTTTGTTATAAAAAAGTAGGGAAACGGGAGAGCTCATTGTGATGCATACTGAATATTTTGGGTCCGAATCAGTTAACAACTAGAGTGAGATCCTGTGTGATCTGTAGGCCCCACTAGGGCTCACCCAGGCTTTCTGAAGTTAATACGCTTGTGGGAAAAATCGGGAAGATGAGCATAATTTCGGATAAATCAACTACCTTTGTGTACCTAGCATAACCTTTGTATACGAATAAATACTGTTTTAGAATGGGAAAACATATAAAATGAAGTATGTTATTCATCCCATATCATTATTACAAATGAATACGTCATCTCACAAACTGTTCAAAAACACACGAATTCGCTATGGCGTCCTAAGTTTTTTTTTGCCATAATTACGATTAGATCTTCAAACAAAATCCTGGATTCAGCGTCTCCATCTCTTTCCACAATTGATTAATTTCTTGCCACTTACATATATCCCACTTTTAAGCGGACATAGTACTCCATCGAGAGACATCTCTTCTCGACCGATCTTCAGACAGATTTCCCAAGGTAGAATATTTGGTCTTTGTTGTACCAAATTAAAATCGAAGAAAATACACACTTCCCTATCGCTTCTCACTCCTGCAAATAAGGTGGGATATACTTTCAGGCTATTAAGTAAATTGTGATCCCGCACAGGTTTCACAACCTCCAGATTCATCAGACTGAGAATACAAGTACATACTTTCCTGTTATAGACTACTGCCATCACGAGGAAAACGAAGTGAACCCAATCAAACGGAAGAGACAACGTTTCTCATGCCCTATTTTAACAGCTTCCTGCAAATATTTCTCTTCACTGTCTTCAATTCACGCCTCAGATATTTTTCGATGGAATGAAAAAAAACTTTCATTTTTCTTCCTCCTCGAATCCAAAAATTAGAAACAAAAAGAGAAATACCGAAATAGAAGAGAAAATATATAGGATACTTTTCTTCATCGATGCCATAATATGTCAGGACTCCAACAGCATAACACCCACCCTCGGAATAAGTAGAGTTTACATGCGTAGTCACGGGTTGTAGTGGTATAGGATTTTTGTTTTGTTTTTTTACAAGCTTAGTCTCTCTATTATTAAGTAGCAAAACTACTAGCTAAAAAAACTGATCACTACACATGAAGGATCTTGGGCTCAGTAAATGATAGATACTGTACTGTTTCCAGAACAAAATGGTTTCGGACAGGATGATTTGTCCTAGATCGCGTTCAACCGCTAGGTTTTTTTTACCAATTATAGAGGCTAACAGATTGCTTGATTTATCTGTAGCTTCTTTCCAAGCGCAAGGCAAAAAGTTACGAAACATAAACATATACATTAAAGCCAAGGTCAATGCGTTCTTTGCGTGACCACTCATTGAACGGCCAACAAAAAGATTAAAGATTCTCTCATCTACAACAATCAAATAATACACTAGGGTACTGAAGACTTATATCCATAGCTAGAACTTAACTAAAGGCATTTTCTTTACTTACCAGGTCTCGAAATCCTCATTTACAAAGTCCATTTACAAAGTTATTCTTTGACCTAAGCAACTGCGTGGATACATCATACGAAGGTAACTCTAAAGATGGAACTCTAAAGATACGAGGAGAAGCGACAGAGCTCTTTGACAGCCTCCACAACTCAATCCTTCGTCACAGGAAACCCTTCCGCCCGATGACAGGGCCTAAGGGATCGCTAAACCCTGCCAAGACTATCCCATAATCCCTTACAAAGCTTTCATCTCCGCCCCTTAAGTCCTCTATTTCATTCATATAATTCTGAACTTACCTAGATATTTCAAATATTTTCTACAGTCCCTGGCCATATTAATGTGACCACTGGATAGATTCGTTCTTGTTACATGTTTGCATTATCTTTTTGTATCCGTAATGATGTAAATCGAGTTTAAATATTAGTTTTATGGGTAAATTAGTTATCTGATATTAATATGAAATTGAAAAAAATATTTTCGAAAATAAATCTTTATTTTTTTTAATATTTTGTGGTTTCACCCTATTTACACCCTATTTTACATATTGGTGAAAAAAAATATCAAAATAGTTAAAATATATGATACAAATAATAAATCAGTAATAAACTTACCGAATACGACTTGTATTTAATAAAAAAGAAACAATAAATCCACAAAAATTTCAAACACAAATTATGCACGCCGTCACTCGTAAAACAAAATGGCTGTACTAAAATCAATGCTGCCATTACTAAAAAATATACTTTAAAAAACTTATAACAGTGTTGTCATTACTTAAAACAGCACTTTATTAAGGCACGCGAAAGTATATAAAAAAATTAGGAAAAAACAAAAAGAAAATAATCTTTCTTAGTGGTCACATTAATATGACCAGGGGCTGTTTACAGATTTTTTACATTTTATTTATTTCTTTTGTACTATTTATTATTTTTTACTCATATTCTTAATTTAGTCATATGGTATGTGCAGATAATGAGAATGGATGAGACCTTCAAGTGCTTAAATAAGAATCGGTGAGAAAAGAAGAATCAGTGAAAGACCTCGAAGGAAGTGGATAGAATAATTAGCACCTAGATGTCTGACAGAAGAGGATTGAATGAACAGGAGATATTGGAGGGAAGGTGGTATCGGGATATGAGAAAAGTGCAAAACAAAATAGCAATATCTAATTCAATTGTAATATCTAAAATTACAAATATCGTCTACTGAAATAGACAACGCCGGGAAAGGTTGATAGTATGAGGGGGGGGGGGCAGGACGGAAGAGGCGCTCTTGGCTGCAGAAGTTAAGGCAATGGTTTGGTCTCACGACTGTGCAATTATTAAGTGTTGCTAACGAACGTTCTGTCACCATTTTAGACGTATTGTAACGGGTAGAACAAGAAGAGAAGTAGAAGTTCTTTGACTTTGACGTTACTTTAGTTGTTTGACCTAGGACAAGACACCTCCTTGCAGAACCGTTATCCATGAAACAGTACAGTCTCTACCATGTACTGAACCTTCGCGAGTCGTAATGGTTACAGGTTTTTAGTTTTTTATTAATATTGTAGATGCTTATTATCATATAATGATAATTATTATTATATAATTTATTTTTAATATATGTCCCGGAGAGATACCTGACCTCCAAATATCGTACAAATCCAAAATCAGGAATGTAATTACCTCGTTCATATAAAATATCAACCAAATTTGACACTAATGATTTGTTTCATCATAGGCGCTCTCATTTGGTATGGCTGATTGGGTTAGCTTTGCTCATAGCTTGAGTTATGGCCACCTGCACTAAGATTCCTAGAATCCTCTCCCCAGTCCTACTTAGCCTATATAAATCCTCGCCTATCCTCAGCAATTAGCCTTAAGAGTTTAATTAGTCGTAAAGCTATTCTTGTATAATCCTTTGTTCAAGTGTTAAGTTTTTTTTATTCAATAAATTCCTTTTTAAAAAAGTGAAGTTCAGTGTTACTACCATAATTCTGGGGTTAAAGAAACCCAAGCTATGAGCAATTGTCCATTGAGTTGCCATTGTCCAGGGCAACTCATATAATTTTCAGATAGATCCAAGAAAGAGCTGAATAGAAGGATTAAAATAGGAAGGTCCAAATTTTGGTCAGATAAAAACATTTTCAAAAGCAACATGGGCATACATCAAAAGTCTTTGATGCTTGCATCATTCCCTCTTTAACTTAAGGATGCCAAACTTGGAGTCTAAATAACGATATATCTAAATCTCTAGCAACCACTCAGCGTGCAATGAAGCGGAGTATGTTAAGGAAAAGTAGAAGGGAGAAAATAAAGAAGACAGAACTACGGAAGCTGACGGGTACGCGCGATATTCTCAAGACAGTATCTGATCCAACATACAAAACTTCATCGGAGTACTATGGCACAGTTCTGCTTGGAAGAGATATAGCTGGGACAAATTTGGAGAGGCTTATGCCGAAAGAAGAGCTTTTTATCTTTTTAAAACCATGTAAATGTAAAAACCATGTAAATGTACATAGAAGAAAGAGAAAAAAAATAAAGCTTATTATTATTATATAATTATTTTAATTTATTTTTAATATACGTCCCGGAGAGACCTCCAAATAGCCTAAAAATCCAAAATCAGAATGTAATTACCTTGTTTATATAAAATATCCACCAAATTTTATAAGACTAATGATTTGTTTCTTTGGATTTGTCTTAGGCGCTCTCATTTGGTATGGCTGATTGAGTTAGCTTTGCTCAGTTTTTTGTTTCTTTCATTAACGCTTTTTATTATTTTTTTTTAAATTTATTTTAACATCCTTCTTTACGGCTATTCGGGTTCGGGCTACGTTTAAATGTCAAAAAGGAAGTATACATGTCAATATTATCTTCTAACTTTATTAAAAACGAGCCCATTTTATTAATCGTTTCATATTAATTCTGCGCCTTTTCTGTTGGTAAAGAGTTTACTGTTAATTAAAAAGCCTTCCTAAGTCATCAATGTGTTCACACCTTGCTCCCTTGTGCATACTCTTATTAAAATATTCGAGCCCTTAATTTTGTAAATACCTTAGAATTCCTTCTTTAAAAAAAAACACACTTTATTTTTTTTAGTTTCTCCCCATCTTCATTCGTAAAATTTCGTCCTACACTCCATTAAAAAAAATTAATATCCATCTATTGTACATCAACACCAATATAGAACGATTTAATTTGGTCTGTTAATGATACATTGTTAAATAAATGTAATGGGACTAAGGTTCCGCAAGAACCCGTGCTTCCTCCACCACAGCCAACCAATTTCCCCGATCTAGCGCTATTTCTTTCCATCTTCCAACACGCAGCAGCCTTAGGTTTTCATAAATATCATCCACCCTTCTGATCCGTAGATATCCCAGAGAACATAAGCATTAACTCCACATGCTGTCTCCTTCAGAGGCAGTTAGTTGCCGGCCCCAAGCCAGGATAAAGGAGAAGGGTTAGATGGACCAACTGCCCAACAGAAGAAGAAACATCACAGTTTAATTAAACCTCTGATATTTTTAAAATTTTGTATAAATATAAATATATAAAATCAAAATAGCTGTCACACATTACATGCTAGAGCGGTAGGTCAGAAACAATTTAAATGGATGTAATACATTTTCAGGTTTTAGACAAGTTTGGTACCAAGATTTTCTTCAGAAATTGAAACATTAACACTCTAATATCTCTTTTTGGACTAATTATTTTCAAAAGTGCACAGAAATAAATTATATTCTTTCAGCTTTGGATTTAAATTAAAGATGTTTCAGTCATTATTCAGCTCCTAGAGATTCCTTTGTTTTTTAGTATTTGGTTGTAATAAGCAATCCAATTTATTTTTCTTAGTATTGTAATAATAAATGTAAATATGGCTTTTTTGGATAGCCACTTTTTACTATAAAGATCTTTGGCAATGTCATATGCTCTCTCCCATTTTATTCAATATTTCTTCCATTAGTAGATTTTTTTAAACCAATTTCCACTATTACGGTAATTAAGGTTTTTTTTTTTTAGCGATTTCTTAAGAATGTTCATTTATTAATAATAAGAAAGGATTTCACCTTTCAAATACTACTTTGCTCTGTATATTCAAAAAGAGAAATGATCTAAGGTAGAATAAAAAAAAAATCTTGTTAAGCACTAAAAAACTGTTTGAAAAATTGGAAGTAAATATG
This sequence comes from Arma custos, assembly GCA_037127475.1. Taxonomy (NCBI): domain Eukaryota; kingdom Metazoa; phylum Arthropoda; class Insecta; order Hemiptera; family Pentatomidae; genus Arma; species Arma custos. The sequence goes on from CM073765.1 coordinate 56,234,080, forward strand.
GGACACAATTATGACATTCGGTGGAAACGTTAAACTAGCTGAGAGCCATTTGAGTACATAATATTTTATCCATCAGAAATGTAATTTATTCAACTAGTTTAGATGTTTGTAAATAAACGATAAAACGGAGAAATTAATGTTACTAGGTGATGGACAGTTTTAAACGACCTAGTTGTATTTAGTAACAGTTAAATATTCAATTGAACCACTATTTGGTTTAATGGACTTTCTATTAGTCCAGGACCCCTGGTACATTTTGTTTACATTACAATTGATTACTATCAAGCTGAATCTTTATGAATAGCTTCGTTTTGATGAGTCGCCCAACGATTTCCTCTGCACAAATTCTCGATTATGGTAGCTAACAGGTAGCAAGGATAAGATATGTCGATTTGATGATTCTCCAAAATTTAAGGATAACGAACCACGCAAGTAGTAGGGCAATATGACTGTTAAATTATATAAATATTAACTAAGTAAAAAAAAAATCATCTGGTTAGTAATCATTTTTGATGACCTCGTTATCGATACATGTTGATCGATAACGAGGTCATCAAAAAGTCAAAAAAAGAGATCATCATCAAAAAAGTCTCTAAATCGAACAGTAATTATTTTCTTTAATGTGTATTGAGGGAGAATACAGTTCAAATTATTTAAATTATCAAATTAATTTAGAATAAAATGTTGATGGAACGCATCTAAATGCATTCGCATTAAATTAGTATTAAATTCACCTAAGCGCTACTCCTAGAAGCTACAGATCTGGATTTTCTTTTTCCATTCTTCTTTATTCGATGCTTCCGTTTTCCAATTCCTGATTTTGGTTTTAAGGAGCCCTTAGACACATTATCCTCCCATCTGCTTCGTGCTTCCTCTCTTCCTTCTAGCCATTTTGGTTTTCCACAACTTCTTTGGCAGTCTATATTTTTGATATTTCTATATTTTCATATTTTCATAACTCCATTACACCATCGCCCTTTGAGATCAAAAACTGGCTCTTCCAACCGTAATCAAATAAATTTTTCCCACTCCTTCCAAACACTGTGATGTCAATGGCTACTCTGATAAACTGTATTTCAAATATCTGTGACATTTCAAGTATAAAAATTCAAAACTACAGTCGATTTAGTCAGTAAATATGATTATGTATGTATTTTCTTTATTTTTTTGTATTTAATAACAACTAGCAGGCTCGATGCCGATACGACCAATCTTTGCTTTTAATCCTCTGTTCACGGACCACTTCCCTAACCCAAATCCACCAGATTTTATTACATTTTGTTCATATTTATCTAGATTATACAATATCTGCTTCTGGAATCCTGTTTTAATTACCTCAGACCAATGTAATTAATCATGTAATTAATTCAGTATTAAAGTTTACTACATTAAACTTGTATAATATCAAAGTTTCGATAAGTTAGGTGATGGGCCGTGAAAGTTATATTTTTTGATTGCCCCGATGATATTTAAATTAATTCCCCCTGGTTCGAAGTATTTGATGAACCGTATTATTTTTTCACTATAATTTTAATTACGAAATGACATTTTTGAGGGGTTCTCAAAGTTCTTTGTCATATCGATCAGTTGGACGTGGTCGGAAACAGTACGCGTTTCCCGAATGCTTTAATAAAACGATTAATAAAAAAAACCCTTCGCGGCGGAGATGTTGAACCTGCCACTCGACTAGGAGTGGGGGAGGCAGGGAGGTGGAAAAAGTGGCGAATGGGTAGGAGGGTGGAAGATTTATGGTAGGAAATAAACCCGAACCCGGGTTCCTCATACATAAATAGTGGCAACTCCAACCCTACCACCACCACCTAGCGTATACATTTTCATAAGGAGCCTTTTTTCACTGATAGTTCTTTCCATCATTTTTCGGCCCTGTCATAGGATCATCCGTGGGGAAAATATATCAGGGAAGGATTCAGTTCGTCTACCGGATAAAAACCGGGCGGAAGAAACTTTTGATATTCACCATCGGAAGAAATAAGATCAGTTTTGAATCGTAAATCATGAAACATTCTCTAGGGAAGATTTCAGTTAAAAATTGCTATTAAGTATTGTAACCAAATCAGTAACACTGAGGCGAAACATGTAGATTAAAATAAAAATAATAATCAATAAAATAGAACCAAAGACTCAAAAAGAAACACTACTATTTATTATAATACGATAGGGAAAAAAACACAATGCAAAGCCTTATGTTTCAAATCTAGTAATATACCCACTTACCAGTCGACGTTTCGCCTATTCAGGCATTATCAAGAGACAAAACAAAAAAAGAGGTTATGTGAATCACATCTCGAAGAAAAAGGAAATACATCAACAGCCCAAACAAGCTCCAAATATGAGAGAGCACCCCACGACCAAGACGTTCAACATGCAACTCATACAACGGTTGCATCGAGATGTGATTCACATAGTCCCCTTTTTTTGTTTTTGTATCTTGATAATGCCTGAATAGGCGAAACATCGACTGGTAAGTGGGGATATTACTAGATTTGGAACATAAGGCTTTGCATTGTGGTTTTTCCCAATTGTATTATAATTAAAAATAATAATAATAATAATAACGATGAATATTTATTGGTAGAAATTATGCATATACCATTTGTGCTCTTCTTTTGAAAGCCTACCCTAAAAGATTTACGTAGAAACGGTTATGGAGAAATATTCCATTGAAGGCACTCCTAGCATGTTTCGTCACCCAGTTGTAGATCCCCGCTCCAGAGACGTTTCAGTCTTCTTGCCGGAGGGTCTTGGGTTAATTATATGGTAGAGACTGTACTGCTTCTAGGATAAGGGTTGTGCAGGGAGGTGATTTATTTTAGAATAGGCTCAACCGCCTATTTCCCCTATTTATGTCAAAACCCGTATTGCCGTAAAGCAAGGAAGAGTGTTTAAATAAATAAATATTTCCCCCTATTTTGGGCATCCTAAAGATCACTTATACTGTATATACCTTAAGGATGTTCGGCAAGCCCCAGATCCAAAAAAATCCTATCCCAGGCTGTTGAATTTGTAAATTATCTGCCTCGTCCGGATTTGAACCCGAAAACTTCACTCCATTCCCAATTCAATTAATTGCTTCTGTTTACACTCTATCAAATGGGCGGTAACCAAAGTAAACAGATATCTGAAAAACTTCTTATTTTAAAATTGAATCTCGTTACTTTTAGGGGTATCTTAGAAACTAACTAACTGCTCGATGCAACAGCTCTTGCATGACCTAGAACTCCCTGACGTTTCTCCTTCACGCCTCTCGGTGCCTTCTCTCTCCACCTTCGCACTTCCATGTTTTTCAGATCTTGATCTACATCATCGATCCACCGTAGACGAGTATCTTATATGCATGAGTATATTTGTTTTGTTATGTCTTTCATCGATTACTTTTTACTATTTTGGTGTAAATATTAGTGCAAACACCTTTATCACCACAGCCCATGGAAGAAATGTACCATTTTCCAACTTAATAAATCAAATCTAAGTCTTGAAAATTTAACTAAACCCAAATAAATATTGGGAGCGGAGTGGCTCAGTGGTAGAGCACTGAGTTGCCATTCCAGAAATCCTGGTTCAAATCCCGCTGCAGACCATGATTTTTCATTTAGTCTGTTTGCAGCGAGAGGTGGATCATATGGGATCTAGGACCCTCCTGGGGCCCACCCAGCATCTATAAAATATTATAAAAATAGGGTACCCAAAATAAGGGGGAAAAATCTGGCGGTTGAGCGTGACCTAGGACAAGTCACTTCCTTTCAGAACCGTTGTCCATGAAACAGTACAGTCTCTACCATGTTCTGAACCCGAGACCCTTGATGGGTTGTAGTGGTACAGTTTTTTTTTCAAATAAATATTAATAAGTACGAAAACAATATAATTTATTTTTAGTAATGAAAATGGAACAAAGAAAGAAACGTCAGGTATGAAGCTATAGTGCGGATGACATAAAAAGATATAACCGACATAAATATAAAAACTTTTGTCACAGAAGCTTTCATCTTCCTATTGTATCACGGGAGATGTATGAAACCAGAAGAAAAATTACAATGACCTAAAAAAACTGGTGTAGTGACTATTTCACTGGCCATTTTCAAATTTCATAGTACGGTTGTTACATGTTTTTTAAAAACAAAAATATAATTGGTAATTAAAGGGTTTATTAAAAAAGTATGGTCATTCATACATCTAATGAGAGAAATAATTAGTTAAAATAATAAAGTGCAATGAAGTGTATTGTAAGTTGGCAATGGATATCTCTCAAAATTAACATTTTAATTTAATAATAAAATATCACAAGTATAAAATGACATAAAATATTAAATAACATCACATTACTCAAGCATAACATAAAATATGTAAAAAAAAATCTCGATTATCTTAATTATATTTGGTATCTATTTAACGAACATGATTATCTATTTAGTGAACATTTTTTTTTTTAAATTCTTTATTGGACAAAAATAGGTTTTCATTATTCAAATGTTCTAAGCGATATGATTTTAAACTGGATTAAAATTATACGATAAAAATATTGATATTTTATTTTTTAAATATCACTATTTTATTAACAGCCGCAAAAGGAAGCCGTTTAAAAGTTACAGTTAAAAAAAAAATAAAAGTATAGAGGCCCGAAAATATCGATAAATGAAATAAATTCATAATATTTAATGTATTAAGCACTTTTAATGATTTTTCATTTTATTTTAATAATAAAAAAGAGTATAACTGAGTATAATTTATAAACTTTAAGTAAGCAGAGGATAACTTTCAAAAATGTTTGATTGGACACTGTACTTTTTGCCCCCGAGGCGGTCGATTACTATCCTGCATGACGTTGCTGTATTTCGGGACTGTATAACTACTCGCCGGCGGGCACTTGAAAAACCGGCGTTAGAGATGAAATAGATATAACATTATTCCGAACTCGAAGTGGCGATTCTGCAAATTTCGTTGTTTTTTTAACACGAATGTATCTATTCCCATCCTGTGTGAAACTAATACTTCACTTACCGAGTATCATAAATAAACAAATTTATTTTCTAAAAGTTAGAAAATAAATTACATATTTAATATCAATCAAAACTACCCTCATCGGCTTTTAGATACACCGAATTTCAGATACACCAGTATACCCATTGAACAATGTTCAGATATCGAACCAAAATATGCTCAATGTTCTATACAAAAACCAAATAATGTTGGATTTCATTTTTTATTTTAATGCATATATTCCCAGGAATGATCTATTATTATTATTTTTTTTTCTTCAAAAATTTGGCTTTAAGATTTTATTATCAAAGTCCTATTTTGCAATCTATTATTTATAATAATAATTGTTTTACTATAAATAATATATTGTGGTATATTATATATCTAGATCGTTATAAAATTTCTCCAAAGGACGATATCTGTTAAATTATTGATATTCTTTTGACACAATGGACTACTATTTCGTTCAATATATATATATATATATATATATATATATATATATATATATATATAAACACACACTTTTATACATCTCCCTTCCTACAAATAACTTTAAAAAATAAAACCTAAATTAACTCTATACAGTCGCTATTAATAATATATGAATAGATAAAGAGTAAAAAAAAATATTTCATATAAGTATTAATTATAATAATAAGTAAATAATTTCATATATTTCATTCATACCAAAAATTAAATACTCACTAACAGCGTAGTAACGCCAATCCAATTATAACAAACTCGTATGGAATTGTACTGACCTGAAACAAAATGTATTGATTATTTTTCATATATTGTGGACTAATATATTTATTGTAAGTTAAAATTAAATATAACTACAATCATTAATTGATGGATATTACCCTATAATGATTTAGTGCTGAAATCCACAAAATGTAAACTTTTGTGAGCAACGGTACAGCAACATTAACATAATTATAATTATTTAAATTATATAATGAACTAAAATGCTTATCTATTAAAATATTGTTAAGAATCATAGCTTCGTACTTTGACGAAATAGGTTTTTATTTGAATTAAACTGAACGTTTTGTAGGGTAGTACTATTTCAAGATTACGTTCGGCCGCCAGTCTTGTCCCACAATCTAGGGTACCCACTTAATAGAGGTTAAGTGAGCCCAAGAAGGGGTATGTAGATCACACAGAGTTAATCCGTGTCAGGCTACTCAAAAAACTTCCTAGACAGAGAAAATGACATGAACACCACGAAAAAAAACATAAAGCTGCACTATTTCAGCTTATGAAAGGTTTTTGGATTCATTATGTGCTAATAACTAAACTGTTCCTGAGTCAACGGTTGTGCAGGGAAGTGATTTGTACCATCCTCAACCACATGGTTTTCTCCTAAAAGGACGTACCCTCTTTATAGACGTCACCCTATATTCGGTAATTCCTTTACCCCAGGAATGTATTTAAATGTAACATTTTCCAATCGAATCGTACTGTATATATATATATATATATATATATATATATATATATATATACAGTAGAACGTTATACCCCTGACAACATTAGTTCGGATAATCGAAAATTCTGAGAATCGAAATTCACTAACAAATAAATACCAACCAAATGAATAGGAGGAGATTCGGAGAAACAAATGAAATTACCTATTGAAGCCTAAATTCATTTTTTGCGGTTTCCGAGAAATTATTAGGGCCCTCTGATTGACTTTCATGGAAGAAATCATTTTATTTTTTGTCAAATTTTATTTGAAATAACAATAATTTTAACAATACAAATAAATAACTGGATGCCCTGATCAAATTAATTAAAACTGCATTTGAAAAAAACAGTTCTGTTAATTGAAAATTCGGATAACTGACGTTCGGATAATCGACACTCCACTGTATATACGTATATGTTTATCATTCTCTCACCCCCTCTCTCTCGCACACTCTCTATCTCTCTCGGCTCCTCTCATACTCTCTCACATACTGCCTTTCCCTCTCTCTCTCCCTCTCTCTCTCTCTCTCTTTCTCTCTCTCTCTCTCTCTCTCTCTCTCTATATATATATATATATATTTATATATAAGTGAATACATTAAATAGATCTTAACTGAGAATGTGGGTTATAATGACTTCAAAAGCTCCTAATTGCTTCCCTCATTAATAAATTCAGAAATATGCTGAATTACCTCAATAAAGGTAAGGAAAGGAAATTATTGAAAATTCGTACCCAAAATATCATAAAAAATATAAGGGTTATTTTCTCATTTATTGCATGCTGGATTCGACAAAAAGGAATATACTAAGTCAAATAAAATCCAAAATATAATATATGATATGTAAAAGGGGATAAATTGAAATTTATATTTTTTCAGTAATCACAAACATACGCATAATTTAGGTTATTATGAAATGATTATTTATTTGTGACAATTATTTTTAGAAAAATTAGATTGCCTTTGACATGTTTTGAATCGTGAACCATCTACCACCGCATAGAGGACGCTAAATTTGTGAAAAACATAAAAAAAAATTACAAATATAGATTTATGCCTTTTTGTATCTCCACAATCCCTGAAATGGAAAATATCATTTAAATGGTATTTAAAATACCCTTATAATTCTCGGAATTTTTGTGGAAAATATGAGGTTTTAAGATGGTCATAGGTATATTGAATTTATGATCCCGTGTTAGTCAAAATGTAGCGATATCACATAGAATGATAAATGATTTTAGGTATCTGTTTCACAGGTTGTTGCTTCGAGTCGAGTTACAACAATTCTTAACTGTTTATTCGTTTAATTTTTAATAATTACCAAAATAAAATTTATAGTGAGGTTTAGTATGGGAAAGACAATGCAATTATGGGTAATGATTAGACATCGGTAACCGTTTTATCAACAAATAAAAGTTTCAACTAACATTTCGAAGGATGATATATGTTTGTCGAACCGTCCATTTCTAGGTAAAATGATTAACGGAAGTATACACATTTCCGATTAATGCTTTCTCTTTTCCAAACTAAAGCTCATGATAACTTGTATTTTTGGAAAATATTAAAAGGGAAACGAATGAAAAGTTATAACTTGTGACTCAACTCGAAGCGACAACCTGCGGAATTACCCAATTTTTTCCTGGGAACAAGGTGCTTAAGAATAATTTGTTCTTTTTTGTGGTAAAATTGTTCTCTTTTTCATCACTTTCTATTTATTTCAGTTAAATCCTGTGAAACTTCATTCCTCTTATCACCTTTTCAAGATATTTTAACATTTTTTATAATAAGGTTTTGTCTACACCTTCCATTCAAGAAGAAATTACGAATGAAAGCTTTGAATGGTCTGCAATTGAATTTTTTATGATGTATAATTTACATAATGGACCTGTAAAGTTGCTGGGCTTCGTAACGAATTACTAAGATGTTGATGGGCGCTATGCCGACTGGGAAGTCTCTGAGGGGTAGACCGAGGAGTAAGTGGGAGGATTGCGTTAAGAGTGATCTATGTTTTGGATTGGGTGGAGGTTTGTAAACAGAGATGGTATCGGCATCGAGCCTTAATGAACCCAAACATTAAGCCTGTTATTTATTTATTTATATGATTTACATAAAAAAAAAAATGTTCAACATTCTCATCAGTTCCACAAATCAAACCATTATTCAAATTTATCTGTCACTGAATTTACATACAAATTGACTCTTTTATCGAAATATGAATATAAAAATTCATTAAAAAATAATGGGTTTTAAATCTTCGGTAATTATTCATTTAAAACTTTGTATCTGTCATTTGATTGGATATTAAATGAGATATTATTAATTACACCTTCGGATTTGTTAATGTTTTCCCATAAATTGGAACTAATTTTTAATTCCATGCATTTAACCCAGTTATTATATTTCAAATTAAGTTTTTTTTTATGGTTTATTTCTTATTACTCTGATTAGTTTAAATTATTATTATTTTTAATCTGCCGGAGGTAGATGCATTATTTAATCCGTTAACAGCAGTGGATTAAATAATGCACAGTTGTGGGATCTGGAAAATCTCCTGGAACTACTCCAAATTCTATAAAGTGGGTACCCTTGATTGGGAGAAAACCCGTGAAAGTGGTTGAAATCACCTCTATTTCTTATAAACAATTCCATATATTCTGCACCATGGGATATGTACACGTATAAAAAAAATTGATATAAAATAAATAAAGTTTGATAAATAAAGTCCTTACAGATCCAAACATACAACAGATTAGAGTTACGTTAGGAAAGAGGGTATTTTCTAAGTTAGTGCAAGGTGTATTTAAGTATTTAAAATATAAAAGGAATATTTTAAAAAGCTTTTATTGTTAATAATTAATAATTAAATGTTGGTATTGTCGGAGAATAGCGTTGAGGAGTGCTACGCTCTAATGGTCCTAAACTGAAAGCTAAGGAAATGGAGAAGTTAAGTGATAAGGGAGAACTCCGATTGGTCCAGGCAATGTATTCTGGCAATCTCAAGTAGAGTTTCGTTTAGCTTAGAGTTCCAGAGCTCTACAATACAAGGTCGTGTCTGGAGATGAAATATGACTGTACTTTTCTGGTTTTGGAAGGATTCAGAAATTATAGAAAATGTATGTCTGTAAACCTGGAAAAAATTATATCTGTTGAAAATTTTATGAAAGGCCATCTCAGTCTAAATAACTTTTAAATAACCTTGCAAAAGATCTCTGGGATTACGACGTGTGGCTATTAATTAACAAGACTGACGTTGCTTTCGATATTCATGGAATTGTGTACCTTCACTTGGTTCCTGAAGGTCAAACTATTAATCAATACTACTACCTTGAGGTACTTGCAAAACTACGTGAGAGAGTAAGGAAAAAACGACCGAAATGTGCAAGGACAAATTAAGGGTTCTCTACCAATGCAATGCGCCAGCTCATTCCGCATTATCTGGCAAGAGTTTCTTAGCCCAGTACAGCATCCCAGTGTTAGAACATCCACCTTATTCACCAGATCTTGCACCATGTGACTTCTATCTGTTCCCTAAGGTGAAATCTTCATTAAAAGGGACGGGATTTGAGTCCGTGGAAGCTGTAAAAGAGAAAGCGGCACGCGTCCTGAAGGAGCTGGCAGAAGATGACTGTTTCCAACAACGGAAAATTCGCATGGAGCGTTGTAGGGATAGAGAAAGGGTGTATATTGAAGGTGATAGTAAATAATTATGTATAAAATAAAAATAAATTTTATTGCAACGTCAATCTCGTTATTTAATAGCCACACCTCGTAAAAGGAGCCAGTGGTACTCTGTTTAAAGCCTGCAAATGTTTTAGATATCTAAAAAAATATCTTGTAATGCCATAACCCATAGATTCAGTACGTTAAGAGTGTACTGTTGCTAGGCCTACGGTTGTATAAGGAAGTGATTTGATCGAGGTCACATTCAACTATTAAGTACTTCCTCTAATTATGAAGATTTATGATCCGATTTAGCCAGGCTTGGTGAGCCCCAGAATGTTCTGTACCTCACACTGGGTCCATCGTTGGATATTAACAGATAAAATTATTTAACTAATATAACTGGATTCAAACACGGGAATCACTTAGCGATATACATGCTGAGCTACCCCGCTCACCTTACATATAAATTAAAAGAAATTTATATAAGTATGTAGTTTTGTTTCCAAATGGCGTATCGAACCACTTCCCTGTGTCTTCATTGGAAATTAAGTCATAGTGTTCTAGTTCGAGTATCAAAAAGCATTATTTAACTGTGGTCTTAAAGTGGCTCTTAATAGTAGTCCAAATTACAGGACTTAACTAAGGACTTTAGTGAATACTTACTTATTTTTAAAAATCTCAGAAAAAAAGGTTTGTTTAGAAGTTACAGCTGTTGTATTGTATTCCCTTAAAGGGTCTGGGATACATGTTTCTTGGACAACAGTTGTGCAGCAAGGTGATTTGTCCCAGATCAACCTCAAACTTCAGATTTACCTCCTTCATTTTGGGTACCCACTTTTTTATTAGCCCCAGGAGGGTCCTAGATTCTATAGCCTCCATTGCGAACCGCTATAACATTAAATAAAGGTCTGCCAGCGAGTTGGATTTGATCCCCGGACCTTCGGCATTGCAACTCAGCTCCCCAACATATTTAAGGTTACAAATTTTAACAAAAACTGAGCATACCTAAAATATTGATGAAAATATCGTTAATAGATGTTTACAGACTTGATCCAAGTAGATATATGGAATGAGAAAGTTATAGTTATGTAATTTACCGGAAAGAAATATGTTTCAGTGTGTTATTATTTTTTTTTCTTATTAAAATAACTTATTAATTTATCTATAAAAAGTTAATAATTAATTACGGTCCTTTATCGTTTCATTCAGCAGAAGAATATCGATATAGGTTTTTTTTTTTTTTTTTAATTTGGCTTTAAGACTTTATTATCAAAGTCCTATTTTGCCAGTTATGTTATGTATTTACTTAGTGCACTGTTAAGCTAGTTGCCAACAGCACGCGGTTTTTCCCAGATGGTTACCGCCTGTTTTTTCCAGGCGGTCACCCATCCAAGTACTAACCACGCCCGGCTTTGCTTAACTTCGGTGATCTGATGGGAACCGGTGTGTTAAACGTGGTATGGCCGTTGGCTATCGATATAGTTATAATCTGTGAATACTAATATCTCGGTTTATTTCTAGATATTTTCGGTCAGAAAGGATTTCATAATTGTAAGAGAAATTCCTTCAAAAACAAAGAGAAAAAAATGTTTATCGTGACCTGTTGCTTTTATCACCTGGTCCAAGACAGTTCTCGAAATTCGGCTGTCACAGATGTGTGTTTTCTCCCAGACAATTCTTTCCCACTGTTGGTTTTTCGGGGAGGGGTCCAACTGTCGCAAACACCGGCCGGCAATTCTTTCTTGCTTACAAGTCTTCCATGTGAATTAATCTAGCCTCGTCCAAACTTCTCGGTGTGATCTTTATATATCTCTCTAAATATATATATATGTATATATATATATATATATTATTTATATATTTTTTTTATATTTATAAATAAGCATATTACATGCCATTACATGTGATTTTTATAGTTACAGATCAGTTTATAGAAATACATTAACATTATCAGAAATTAAAAAATTATAGTTTGACTAAATTGATAATTTACATGTTAGAATAAAATTAAAAATAAATTTGTAACCATAAATTATAAAATAATAAGATAATATTAACAAATATAAAAATAAACAAAATGTGAAATAAGATTAGTATTTTAAGCACAGAAAGAAGGTTTTATAAAATAATTTATATAACTGAAAACATCAATGCACAAGTTATAAATAAATAAATTAAAAAAATAAGTACATTATGATTAACGATAGTAATTAATAAAAAAATTTAAACAAAACGTTATAATTCATAACATGAAAAACTCTTCTGATGTAGTAGAGTTGATAAAAATCAATGTTTTTAAAAAGTAATGTAAAAGATTAAATAATTTATGGGGTCCCCTGGTTCACTCTTTTATATTATTGTTCAGAATATTTCAACATAATATACCTAATAGTATGAATCAACTACATAGAATAACAATAACAATACTCTCGTATGCACTTATTTATTTAAACTACATTCCTATAGTGTTGTTACATACCCAATAGTAAATTTAAATTATTTTTTAATATTGTATATTAAAGCTACATCCTTCAAGGCGCAAAAAATACCTTTTTAATTTATATTAAGTTTCCTTTGAAGATAATTTTTTTTTATTGCCCTTTTCCTTTTATCAATATGTTTCAATCAAGCTTTTATTTTTTTCTAGATAACAAAAGACTTTCATATATCTTTATTGGTACTCAAAAAATTAATATTAAAGCATATAGGGATAAATATAGGGTTAGTAGGTAAGTTGGTCGATGGCTATTTCAAATTATTTTTTTTTATTAATGACTTAGTTATTACTTATTTATAGAAATAATTATTGTTAATATATATATATATATATATATATATATATATATATATATATATATATATATATACGTATATATATTTCAATTTTTGTTTTAGTTTGGAGACTTAAGGGCTTTTCGTTGGAATTTCTCCACGGTCTTAACATTTATGTAAGTTCTCTTTTTACTTTTCAATATTAATGCATATTTTTTTTTTTATTAATTGTTTTTTTGATTATTTTTAAATATTTATACTGAAGAGAAATATATATCTATATATATATATATATATATATATATATATATATATATATATATATATATATACGATCAGTGAAGATAGTGGATTTTTCTGGCTTGGATGCGAGCCTTGGTAGCTCTGTAGTTAGAGCACTTGCGAATTTATCTGTTAAAAGAAGGCCTAAAAATCCCAAAATCCGTTAAAAAACTGAGGTTAAAAAGCTTGCCTGTGCTTTAGTCTGTAACATATTCTGAAACTATTCATGTAGCATACTGGCTACACTGAGCATTAAAACGCTAACAGGATACATAACAGATTTTGTTGCCAAACGGCTACATTAGGCATAAACGCAATTGTTTTTGATGGTGTATTTTGTATAATATATTTTGTATAATATTTACTCACAGTATAGGCTATAATTGGTACGGAAACTCTAGAGATTGAAGCTCTATTTGTTGAGTTCATGATAGAGGGATATCAGTCACAATTTTATCATTAAATTTTTAAAATATATACCATAGGGAGGGGGAGGTAACGCTGATATTATTTTGTCGGTTAAAAGCCATAGAGGGACCTGCAGATCCTCTAGAGGCTCACCTAGCCAATGCGAATCGGGTACTCTTAATTGGGGGAAGAACCTGGCGGTTTAGCGTGATGTTTGATAAATCGTCCCTTTGCACAACCGTTGGTATATATACAGTACCGTGTCTACCATGCATTTACCACAACACCCTTGAGAGTCATAACGATACAGATCTGTACTGCAGGATTTTTTTTTGTTCTTCCCCAAAATAAAATGCAGGATTCAGCCAAACCCAAAACCTTTTGATTGATATTTGTTATTGTTATTGCTCATTGTGTATTATTTACTAGATCCATGAGCACATTATGGATCGCTCATTCCAACATTACACGAACCCCCCTTTTATGCCTAATGTAGCCGTTTCCTACCTTAAATATAAAATGCAGGTCCTCAATAATAATAGTAATAATAATAACGATAAACTAGCGTGATAGAAACGTGTGTATTTGTCCACATTCCCTGAGTTTCCTAGTTATTAGATATCATCCGGTTAAATATTGTTTTTATCAGATGGGAAGACGCGTAATATATAAATATATAATGTAGGGAATTTCAGCCATTTTCTTATAATGCTCGGGCATTAATCTTGTCTATCTACCCTACGATATATTTCCCACGAAGATATACGATAATACAAAACTACCTGGGAGGAGGGAGGAATGAAATATATGCCGGCATCCGATTGGTTCGGGACCTTCTGCGCAATGAATAAATTTATGCCCGTTTTGACCGGTCTCAATTAGTCATTTGCTACCCACATAGCATTTAACATTGTTTCACTCGGCTGTGCTTTAGCTTTCATTCGAAAACAAATGGACACTTTAAACAGATTTATGGTTCCATTGGATCATATTTGCTAAGTTCTCCAGGGCACGGCTGTATCTCATATTCCGCGATATTTTCCATTTTCCGGAGTAAAAAACAAAACAAAAAAGTAAAAACCAATGACGGTGGGTCTGTACAACGTTAATATTCCGTTATTGCTTCGCGACTGCGACCAAATCATGCAGTTTTCTTCCTTAACTGGTTACGAAGATACGATTCAATTCGATGTAGAAATTAAAGAAAAATATTGAAAATTTAAGAAAAGGCGTTCCGATTAAAAGTTCAATTATTCTTCTTGATTAGGCTTCGAGTCGAGTTACAAGTTTTAAATTTTAAGAGAATGTAATTATGGGAAATGTATATAATTTGGTGATGATTTTATCTGGAAATGAACGTTTAAACAAGCATATACGAGCATCATCAATACTTTCAAATATTTATTGAAACTTTCATTTCTTGATAAATTGATTACTGAAGTATTAAAATTACCTATAATACAATTTTCTTATAATAACTTTAGTATGGAAAAAGTTCACGATAACTTGTATTTTTAGAAAATATTAAATATGAAATAATAATTTATTTTCATATTAATCAAAATAAAAATGTTTTTTATTATTAATCAAAAACAGTTATAACTCGGGTAGTCTGTTCGGCAGGTTGTCGTTTCGAGTTAGCTATCAGTTTAACTGATATTCATTTCATTTTTAATATTATTCAAAAATACCAGTTATCGTGAGTTTTTACTATGGAAATGAAAATGCAATTGTGGGTAATGAGTAGATTTCGGTAATCATTCCATCAAGAAATGAACGTTTCAATCAACATTTGGAAGGATAGATGATATATGAAAAAACCTTAAACTATCAATGCAGTGAAAAAAAACTGTACCACTTTCATCCATGAAGGTCTTGGGTTCAATACGTGGTAGAGACCGTATTGTTACTACGACTACGATTGTCCAGGGAAGTAATATGTCCTAGATCACGTTCAAAAATCAGGTTTTTCCCTTAAGGGTACCCACTCTATAGAACCTGGGTGAGCCGCAGGAGAGCCTCCAGATCCCACAGGATCCATCCATCCCTGGTCGACTAAGATCTGTTCCGCAGGCAATCATCTTGAGTTGAGTTTCAACAGGTTTTAATTGTTTATTCATACAAACTATTATGACTTAGGTTATGGCTAAGCGAATATATGTTGAAAATACTTTGGTAGTTATTTCATCTAGAAATGAAGATTTTTTAATATTAAAAGGGAATCGAAGGAAAAATTAAAACTTGTGCTGGATGCAAATTTGCTGGATGCGCAATTGTGCAGGTGCAAATGAAATTAAATAATAATATAATATATTATCTATAAGAGGTGTAAGTATGCCATATATTCGAACTTTAATTTTTACATTTCCCTCTGGAAATGATTTAGGTAGAGAAGTACTCTATGGCGATAACAATAAAGTAATGTAAAATCATGAAAATTAAATGATTACATAAAACAATAAGTAATCCAGGCGGAAATGTTCCCTTATTTCTCTAAATCCGAGAAAATGCCTGCCCTATCATGAGAATATTACCCCCCCCCCCCCCCCCCCCAGGAAGTAGTGCCATTAAGCTTAAGCACATCTTTCCGAGTCCCTTTTGTTCATTTAATGAACATTTTATCTTCCTATTTCGTTCATTATATAAATATGAATATATATCATTTCTACATATGGTGCTCGAGACTCAGTCAATTCTTTCAATTTCCTCTTGGCGACGTGTCGAGACTATGTTGGTCCCATAATAATGCCCTGACAGTGAAAAAATGAGGTTTTAGTGAATTATACTTAAATAACATACAATGAACAATAACAATAAAAATGTCAATCAAAAAGAATTTGGGTTTGTTTTAATTCTTCCATATACTCAGTCCATTTCCATCTACATTCTGGGAGTAGGAATATACAAATCATGTAAAGATTATTACATCGCTCAATCATAAGCATGGGATAATAATTTAAATTAATGATTATTTAATAAAATTCAGTTTTAAATTAGTGCTCCAATTTACTAATTTAAGTGATCTAATATACATAATAAGGGAGTGGAGTGGGTCAGTGTTAGAGCGATGAGTCGCCATGACGGAGGTCCTGGGTTCAAACCCCGCTGCTGGCAAAATTTTTATGTAGAGATTGATCCTATGGGATCTGGAACCCTTTTGGGGCCACCCAGCCTCAATAAAATGGGCACCCAAAATAATGAGGGAAAAATCTGGCAGTTTAGCGTAATATAGGACAAATCACCTCCCTGAACAGCCGTTGTCGATGAAATAGTAGAGTCTCTACCATGTACTGAAGCCCAGAGCCGTTCACAGTTGGTGGTACAAGTTTAGTATGTTGGAGAACTTGAAAATATCTTACTCTATGTTACATATGTCTTGAGAAGTGCATAATAATGCAAATGCATGATATGAAGATTTGAGAGTCATTAATATGAGATGTACTATTTACTGTTTTTATTTGCATAAATATCATTGACTTTATGATATTATATTATATAAAAAAATAATAAAATTAAATAAATGGCCAGAGAGATCGGTATATTTCTGAAGAAGCTCATCAACATGGAAAGTTTGCTAAACTTTCCGACATTTCCTAATAAGACAACGAAGTATTTAGATTATATAATTAGTTTAAAGGGATGAAATAATAATTGAGAAACTCTATTTTAAACTTAGACTGTTCTGGGTTCACTAAATAGGAAGTAAGAACCTGTAATTAATTAATTAAACTTTTCATATAAATACTGCTACTGATTTTAGTTGTTAATATCACCGGAATTATTATGTTATGTGACCAACATTTTATCGAAACATACACACGTTTTCTGTAGTGTTGCAAGTCCTCGGAAGTGTTTTATAAAAACATTGTTGATATAAATTACAAAACGATATTTATTATTGCCTACCTAGTAAGTATTTTAGTAGAGGATAAACTTATGAGTTCGCGTCAGCAACATGCTGGAGACTTTCGACACTTAGTGGCCGATGGATGAGTTATAAAATTTTTATAGGTTAACATAGAACGTAGGGTATAGGGTCAGCGATCTCGGTTTTCTTTAACTTCGTGTTTTGCACTTTAAAAATTAATCAATCATTCAAGTGAGTAAAATAAAACCTTTTTCCAGTCATATATTATTTTTATTTATTTAAAAACGTTTCAACAATTCTATGTCATTCTCAATTTACATTTCTTATAAGTCCTTTAACGTTATTTAATTTAAAACTATTCTCTAAAATTTTTTTATAAATTTGTACATTTTCAACCTTCTTAGTCGATTGTCAAATAATTTAAAATATTTCTTATAAAAACTTAGAGTTACAATGTACTCCATGGTCATCATTAACAATTTTTTTTATTTAAGAAACCATGGAGTACATTGTAACTCTAAGTTTTATAAGAAATATTTTAAATTATTTGACAATCAACTAAAAAGGTTGAAAATGTACAAATTTATAAAAAAATTTTAGGGAATAGTTTGAAATTAAATAACGTTAAAGGACTTGTAAGAAATTTAAATTGAGAATGACATATTAATGTTGAAACGTTTTTAAATAAAGAAAAAATATATGACTGGAAAAAGGTTTTATTTTACTCACTTGAATGATTGACTAAGAAAGACTCCAGTAACAAAAACAAGATAATTAAAATTTAAAAATTAATAAAAATGATGAATACAAGTAAATTTAAAAAATAAATAAAAGTTCAGACGTTTAATTTAGTTTTTATACGATTGATTATTTTTTTTTTTTGTAATATTTATTTGGGTACGTTCGCAAATCTTTAATACGGTCCCGGGTTCGTTTTTAGAAGTGGCATATAAATTACTTACTTTGTTAACAGATGGATATACTACGGTCTATGGAGATCTACAGACCACCGTGGAAGTCACGCAACCTTATGAGGTGGGGACCTATATTGGGGGAAAACCTAGCGGTTGAGCTTGATCTTAAATTAATCATTTCTTTACGCAAACGGTACACTGCCTGCGTCTTTGCGGTATACGATTATTTTTTTTTCATTTTTACCATGATATGAGTAGTATTGGTGTTGAACACTCAGGGTAAAGATCGATACGAATGTCGTTTTGGATGTAATTTTAACAATGTAATAAATTGTATATTTGAGGAGTTAGGGATCAAATACGGACAACTCCGAAATTTCAAAAAATTATTTTGTCACATTTTTCGCTTGGCTAGCAATGCTTTATACCCCGAAATTACAGGTTCAGAACCGGACTAATATCATGAGAAATAAGGCGGCAAGGTGGCTTGTTACACATAATTGTTCTACTAAACTAGCGAAAATTATTAAATGCCGGAGCTATCCGCTTTTGATCCCAAACGTCTCATATAAAATATGTTAATGTATTTCAATTAATAATTGTTTAATGGGCATTTACTTAGACATTTATACTTAGACATCTGCTCCTAAAAATAAATAGTTATTAATGAATTTTAATTATTACAAGTCGCTCTCAAATCCGAGTTTTATTAGGTTCTCCAAACCTGGTACGAGGAAACGAAGGGAGGAGAATGTTGGTAATAAATTTCGCGGGACAGGGGCAGTTAAAGTTGCCATAAAAAGGTAATAAAACACCTGGAGCAATATACAGCTCGTGCGAAAGCGCTCTACCCGAAATTAAACGGAAATAAAAATGTTTCATAAAAAAAGTGTGTTTCTAAAATAAATCTTGTTGTAGTGACTATAAATTGATATTGCAAGAATACTTTATTTGAAGTGAAACCTTCTTTAGTCATTTAACGACAATTGGCGGGGGTAACTTGTGGCTTCGCGTCTGACTGGCGAAACCTCGTAGAAATTTCTTTTAATCAACTGTAGTTTAAAATTAGAATTCCAATTATATAAGAGTAAATTTATCTAAAAAGTCGTTAAATTGTTTTGCAATTCATAATAATAATAACTTAAAAACTCAATAACTGGTTGAACTTTTTGTTTACACTAATTTATTTATATGAGTTTAATGATTTGTTTTATGAAATGATTGAAAGTATAAATTATCTAAGAATTCGTTAAACTTAACGAAGATAATAACGCTAGAATAGAATGAATATACAAATAAAGGTTTAAATAATATAACTATATACTAATTATTTCGATTAAATTATTGATATTTTGTATTGAGCTTGTGCTATACAATATATCATAACAATTTTATTAGTGAATAAAAAACTTGAAAACGTATATAATTAATGTTCGGTGGGAAAACAAGATTAATGTTAATAATTTAAATTCAGAAACATGGAATTTAAATAATTCATACTATAATAGATTTAGAAATTCAAAAAGAACAGTCATTTCGAATTCTTAAATGATATAAAATTAATAATATTATAATGAGCATTGATTAAATTCAACATTTTTTATTTAAATCATTGATTAGTCTATCACTGAAGTGAACCGTTTTGTTTGAAAAACAATGGCTATTAGTGAATCGAAATATTTACATATTCGAAGCAACACTTTGATCACATTATGGATCACTCGTTCCAATATTACACGAGCCCCTCCTAAGCTTCGTAAAATTAATGTTTTATAATAAATTTCTTATTTATAAAAATTTGTTCTTTCTAAGAATTATTTATAACAAGGAGTATAAAATAAGTGTAAACACGTATTTATTGATATATACTTTTATTAAATGTAATTGGCAGTATAAATTATAACAAAAAATGTTAGATCAATTTATAATATTTCCGTTAAAAATAAGTCAATGGATAGCTAGATACTAAGCAATTTATTAACAATTATTTTGTAAATTCTAATACTGCCAGTTAAATTAATAACAAATGATAATCAAACATTTGGTAATAAACTCATGTTTACGTGCTTTACCAGCATTTATTTGTGATTCTTTATAGATACATTTAAATTTGTCCAAGTCTTTGAATTTTGAGACTGGTCCGTTTGGTACAGCATATTACTTTTGGGAATTGTAGCAAATTTCATTAGAAATAAAAAAGGTCACATGTGGTCTAGTGGTTAGCGTAACAAACTACTAAACCCAAGATCGCGGATTCGTAGCCCGGCAGGTGGCCCTAGAATTTTTTTAAGGGAGTAAAAAATCCTTAGTTACGCCGTCCTTCGGAAGGGACGTTAAACGGGGGTCCCGAGCCTGTACGATGTCAGGTACTCGTTAAAAATCCCTATCCTAATTATTATTTAGGGCAAAATTTAGAGCTCCCACTGTAGCATCGTCCGATTAGCCATAGCAGCATAAAGTGACGTTAAATGAACAAACAAACAAACAAACATTAGAAATAAATATCTGAATTTGGGTGGATAGTAACAGAAATTTTAGTATAATTAATTACTACAAACACAGAAACAACTGTAAACAAGTGTTAAGCTTGAAGACACGTAATTAAACAAAACACAACGCCTTAATCCTAATATTAACAGGGACCTTATAGAATACAATGTAACTTTGTAATATATGTATAATACTACTAATAAAATATATAATAACACTACAATAACTTTATAATATGATACAATATTTATATAAACACTAAAGAAAACAGAGATACGAAGACTACACGGATTTGGGATGCGGGTATACTGAATGATGCACAAAATTAGTTTGATGGACAGAGTTACAAACTCGAGACTTTGTAACTCATAACTCAAGAAAAAATAAGTAGAGATAACTATAAAGAAATCATAGTTATTGCAAAACTGCAATACCTGGCGAACATAACGAGGAGATAAGATAAAATATAACCTTTTACAACTGATATTTCAGGGAAATATTCAGGGCGAAGGAAGGAGACGACATTACTGGAAGCGAAAACAAAAATAATAGTTTAAGTGCGCTACAAAACAGATTTTCGAACCGTCGTTTTCAATGTTCCAAAATTCGTAACCTTTGGGACGATGATGGCAATAGAAAAGGAAGAACATAAATAGATGAATAGAAAATATCTGACAAATAACCCAAGCCAGAATCTAAAAACTGAACCATTACGATTTCAAACGATATTGAGTTTACTACAAGGTAGGTACCGTGCTGTTTTTAAGCCGAAGATTGGGCAGGAAGCTGGTTCAACAAAAATCTCCAGGTTTTCTCCAAATCGAGCATTAAGGATAGCAACTTTAGAGAGGCAGGGTGAGCCGCTGGAGAGTCTCCAGATTCGTTTCATCGACAGAATCGATTCAGAGCTGTTGACAGATTATATAATCTATCTGATACAATCGGCTTTGAATCTAGCACCCTCACCACAGGGTCTCAAGTCTTGAGAGTGTAGAGAAAATCTTGGAGTCAGACTTAAATATATTAAATCCAATGCCTATAGGTGTACCGAACTATTTTACACCAATCGAGGATAGGCAGTTTACAGAGACAGGTTAAGCCTCAGGAAGGTTTCTAGATTCCACATTATCGATTCACAGTTGTTGACAGATAAATAATTTATCTGCTACAGAAGGTCTCGAATAATGCCAACACTATTAAAAAATTCATCATTCAATTCAAAGCATTGAGTTACCATGAATACCGGTATACAGCACTAGTGCATGTTTGTGAACTGATATCGTATTCTAAAGAGAATAGGTTTTTAAACCTATAAATTGCTATACGTTTAATTCAACTTTTACACTTACTAGGCAAACGCTCTAAGCTTCTAATAATTACAAAAAGACTCATATACATGACTATCGTAAGAACCGTTTGGACTTACGGAGTAGAGTATTGGAGCTCCAATAAATCATGCAATTTCTCCCGGTATCCAATTCTTACAATCAAAAAATCCTTTGTAAAATCTTCAACGCCCCTTAATTTGTTACGAATAAAGTCATCCATAATAACCTCAATGCCCTATCTGTTGCTTACTTGGCACAAATCCGATATTCCAATCCTTCATGACATACATTATTCCCAATCAAACCAATTAGTTTCAAACCTTCCTTCCTCCTCGATTCCCGAGTTTCCTCTGAAGAATCCGAAAAGAAAATGGTCTCGTGACCTTCTGAGTTGAATTTTTTATTTGATTTCCACCAATGGGTAGTTGCTTTACATGTTTTTATCTCATGGCATGATGTATGATTCATTCTATTTACTTTTATTGCTGTAGTTCTCATGGATATTTAAAAAAAAAATATCTGATAGTAGAAGGTAAGCTACCTGGAGAGTAGGCACATAGTTGGGTGCAGGCATTGCCGTGTACTTCATTTAAATACATAAATAAATAAAGAAAATTGTATTAAAAAATAACTCTTTTTTTTAAATTTATATCTTAATATTTTTGGTAATTAAAGGGAGAACTATTATTTGTAATTATACTCAAGCCTCTTATAAATTTTATTATAGAATGCAATCTCTTTATATTTGTATTTATTTTGCATTATATAGTTATAACGTTATACAAAGGAGCGGAATGGCTCAGTGGTGAAACTCTGATTTTCTATACCGCAAGTCCTGAACAGCCGGAGATGGATCCTATAGGATCTAGGACCCTCATGGGGCTCACCTAGCCTCTATAAAGTGTGTACCCAAATTAAGGGAGGGGTTTGTGTATGATCTATTACAAGCCTTCTCTAGCAATACCATTGTCCATGAAACAGTACTGTCTCTACCATGTACTGAACCCCAGATCCTTGTTTTTTTTATTATGTACAGTGGAACGTCGATTGTCGGAACTAATGTTGTCAGGGGTGGTTCGGATAATCAAAAATTCGGATAATCGAAATTAACTAAAAAATAAATTCCAACCAAATGAATATAAAGGGATTCGGAAACAAGTGAAATTACCTAATTAGGATTACAGTTCTTAGGAAACAAATAGGTATTGGAGTCTAAGCTAATTTTTTTACTGTTTCTGAGAAATTATTAGGGCCCAATAAGAGATTAGTGTTCATGGAAAAAATCATTTTATTTTTCGTCAAATTTTATTTAAAATGACAATAATTTTAACAATACAAATAAGTAGCTGGATGATCTGATCAAATTAATTATAATTACATTTGAAAAAACAAACAAGAAAACAGTTTCGTTAATTGAACGTTCGGATAATCGACACTTGACTGGACTGTCATACATGGAATTTCTTTTTAAAAAAAATTATAATAGAAACCCATGTGGTATTTTATTTTGAAAATGTTAAACCTGAACGAATTAATTATTAATTATAAAGTAAAGACGGGATTTAATCTTTTTTTATCTTGCTTAAGACCATAATCCTTTTTAATACTTCCAAATCCTACACCCCGTGTGATTGCATTATAGAGATTAAATACTTCAGAAGTCTATCGCGAACTTTAAGAAATGCGACAGGAATATCTCGAGTTAAAGTTTCTGAAAAGTTTTCAACGAAGATAAATATTAAAGAAAGAAAATCTTAATCAGACATTTGTTTTTTTATTAACGTTGATGAATCGCTTAACTTTTAACAACGTTGATAAATTCTCTTTCTTTCTTATAAACAAAAAAAAAATACAAGATTTGCCTTTGACACAACATTATGGCTAATTTGATGGATTGTAGTATGATTTTGGTTCAACGTTATATAGCTATTTCGTCAAACCTCCAATTAACTTAATTGATTTTGTGTTGTTTTAAACAACAGCTCATTAAGTAATTCAATTGGCAGGGTAATTAATTTACTTATTGGGTCGTATCTCATTTTGTTGTTTATTGTTTGTCCGTGTAGCTAACTACTGATATGGCTGATCGGACGATGCTACAGGAGGAGTTATATATTTTATCCTATCCTAGTAAATTGTAGTAAAACGCTTATGCTCTTCTTTATTAATTATTGGGTACTTATTCGATTGGTTGTCGCTTCGATTTGATTCACAACAAGTTTCAACTTTTCATTCATTCCCCTTTTAATATTTTCCAAAAATATAAGTTATCATGAGTTTTAGAATAGATAGAGAATTTAATTATAAGGAATGTGTATAGGTACTTCGGTAATTATTTGATCAAGAAATGAAAATTTAACAAACATCATTTAAACTTCGATATGTTAGTTGAAACTTTTATTTCTTGATGAAATGATTACAGAAATCTCATTATCCATAATTACATTCTCTTTTAAATACTAGAGCTCACAATAACTCGTATTTTTGGAAAATATTAAAAATGAAACAATCAGTTTACGACAGTTAAAACTTGCCTCTATTGTGATACGAATCAAATTCAATAGTACAATACTACCCAAACTGGAGAATCGAAAACATTATCGATTGATCTGATGTATCGAGATTTCTATGTTGTCATTTTATTTTAAGGGCAAATATTGTAATATAAATATAAAATATACAAATAAATCAAACCACGTCCCTCCGACGGCCTTCTATTCGATATTGTTCGTTGAAGCAGGATTAAATCGTCAATATACATAATTGATTAGCGAATGATTCCAATTAATTTTTTACCTTTTTTTATGAAAATATATTTCCACAAACTACCAACTGGAACCATCTCGTTTCTGAAAAAAGGCTTCCATTTCAGTTCCAATGTTTTTTGTTCGTAATTTCTGTTGCTTTGACTAATCCCCTCAGAACGGACCACATGCGTTTTATGATCACTCCACAAAGTAATCCTTCCATAATCCGCAAATTTTCAATTTCGTACTCGATATACGTTTTCTATCTCGATTCTTCCAAAAGAATCTTTTGATGTGCTATCTCTTGCCGCATCAGACATGATAATAGAAGCGGAGTGAGGAATAAAGAATACATCAACAATATACTCAATATACTAAACAATAAACACTATAGTTTATACTGCAATGCACAATATATTAGCTAAATATCTCAGCGCTTTATGAATGTAGAAGCTTTTGGCTGTATTAAAGCACTTAGCACGATGGAAGAAGTTACCAAGCGCCCTAGAGGCATAAAGTATGATGTCAGTAATCATTAGGCAACTAAGTGCTTACTTGTTTTCAACTAAACCTAAATAAAATATAAATTTTTATTAGTATGCATTAGGAGCACTATGAATAACGATGCATTAATTTTCTATCATACTATCTTAATACAATACTAGAAAAAATAAATCCTGAGTACATGATTGAGCGTTCCTAAGTGATTCTTCTGTTGGAGGTTGACGTTGGTGCAATAGATGATACACTGTATTTGAAATGTGGTGTGGATTTTTTTTTAGTTTGTCCTGATTTGCCTGCATTGGCGAAACGTTGAATGGTTGATTTATCCTGTATTTCATAGTCTTAAGGATAATTATTTTTCTCGTATTGTTCGCTTTGGATCACGAAACAACTCTGTCTCCTTTTCTTTTGCTGGAGCCTCTTCTGTCTCCAATATTCCTTGATGCGTTCACTGACTCTCTGTCCAGCTTCGTCCAACCTTCTTTGGTCTTCCATCATTCTGAAACCCATCCAGATTTTTCGCTCAGCTTCAAAATTCACTTCCTTCTAGCATTTTGCTATATTATACCCAACTTATCCAAATCTTTCTTTACTTTTGTCTGGCCTTCTTTTAACAGAAAATAGGCAAATATATGCTTGGTTAATCCATGCGTGTTCATTCTATTCAGATGTCTTCAGTCTGAACTGCTTCCACGAATTTTTCTTAAAATATTTCTTTCAGGATTTCCAGCTTTTTGAGACTAGTTCATCGAGAGGCGTTCAGGATTTTTTTAAAATTTAATTTATGAAGTAAAAAAAAACATTTTCCAGTCAGTTTTTCTTTTTATTTTCTACAAATAAGTTTCGACTTTCTTAGTCATTTTCAATTAAGAAATTCGAGTAGAAATTTAGAAGTTGAAAATGACTAAGAAAGTCGAAGCGTATTTGTAGAAAATAAAAAGAAAAACTGACTGGAAAATGGTTTTTTTACATTATAAATTAAATATTATATAATATAGTCCAGTGGAATCCATATTATAATGCTTTTTTTTAAAAAATAAATGTTTTAATTATACGTAAACGCAATATTTTAGAGTTGGCATTATTATTAGTTATACCAGATGAATAAAGATATCACTATTGTAAAATTTATTAAAATAAGCGAAGCTAGAGTGCCACCCTTTTGGTCTACGATTGGAAGGCCTCAGACTAGATGGAAAGTTAACAAGGGTGTTGCAGCAATGAGTGTGCCTAATCGGAAGGGAAGGGCACAGAATTGTAAATGGTGGAAGAATCGCTTGGAGGAAATCAAGTCTGAAGAACATAGAAGATCTAAGAACCATGAATCTTTCTGTATTGACGTGTCGTGAGACAGAAAAAAATATACAAAAACTCCATTTCATGCCAATTACTGACTTAGCCTCTTATAAAATAGTACTGTTTCGCTTCACCAAATATTAATTCATTTTGAACTACATACAGAAGGTTCCGGAGATTGCCTAGGTTATCTTGAGCAGAGATTGAAGAGGTAGAGCCGAAAAACAGTTGTACGGCTTTTTCGTTCCCTAACTTGGAAGTTGAATCTGCAAGCGGAATATTCGTTCCTCCGATGCTATCAGATACGAAACAATGAAAAAGAGAAAAGACTTTTGTAGAGAAGTGACGATAACGGAGACTAGATAGCCGCTGACAGTGGAACAAGGGAGGAGATAGCTGAAGAATAATAAAGTGAAGGTTGTAGTGGGATGTAGCTTGTTAACCGTTGCGAGAGAGAGAGAGAGAGGGTGAGAGAGAGAGTGAGGGAGGGAGATACAGGGAGAGGGAGTGAGGTGGGGCTTATCGTATAGCGAGGACACCGGGGGAGAGTTATGTATTCCAAGGCCCGCCATTCTTCGTCCGTATAATTCTTGCCGTTATCTCCTTCTCAGGTTGAGCCAGCATTGCAGCCATTACAGCCCTCTTGTAGGAAGGCAGTAACTCAACCACTTGTTAAATATCTGCAAATTTCCTATACACACCTAAATATATTTATATATACTGTTTAAAAGACTGAAAATTGTAATTAACAAATAGTGACTCCGACCACTACAATGGATTCCCAAAATCCCTGTTCTCACTACAATTTATGAAGAATTCAATAAGTGGTGGAGAGTGGAGTGTTTCCTGAAGGTCATGCAGGGAGGTTATTTGTGTTTGATCAAGGTCAACCGCGAGGTTTCCACCTAATATTTATTATTATTATTTATTTACCTATTGTTAATTAAGGTACCCACTTGTTAAAGTCTTGGTGAAACCT